>JAZHFQ010000384.1:1200000-1800000 GCA_038387885.1 Spodoptera picta | reverse complement strand
AAATTAAAATTACGTATCTAATGATTTAAAATAATCTACCAGACGGACATTAAAATAAAAATTATAATAAAAATAATGTGCAATATCAAATAAGTTATAGACACAATCAATCTGTCTATCTATGCATGGTGGAAGCATTTCGAGCCGCCCACGTAATACTACCTATTAGACACGAGACCTCGTAAACGGCGTTCCTCAGCATTCCTGCGCGCCTAGTACAATTAATTCGATGTACTAGGCTGAACTAGGTCCAATACCATCTTACCTTTATCATGTAATCAGGTAACCTTTATGTCTTTATGTACTCCTGGTAATTTTAATACATTGTACCAGGTTCATTATTAGCTAAAAATGATAATGCCACAAGATTCCTATAAGATCCTAATCAAAAGGAAAAACAAATAATACGTCATGCTCAAAATGACAAGGACAGCAATATAGTATTTTCTCCTTCTTCAGAAATGAAAAATATATTCTATCAAAACCAACTTTAATATTTACATACATTAAAAAACTTAAATTAAAACTAAACTATTACTTAAATAAAATTAAAATTAAATATTAATAAATTAAATATATACAACTAAAGATTAAAATTAATTATAGAAAAAACAAAAACAACTATTTACATAAACTATTTATAAGGCATCGAAAAACTCGTCCGCATCGACGTCAGTGGGGAAAGTACCCAGAAGGCTGGCAGCATTGCCACGTTGTATGGCAATGCTTAACCACTGACCGAGAAAAAGACCAGCCCTCTGGTCACGAGATGTGTCGACTAGGCGTTTCGAAATGTTTTTGAAAAATTTAAGCGCACTCGGACCCCACGGACCTAACGTCTCAACCCCAAACGGCTCAAAGATATAACTACCAGCAAGGTTGTTATACTTGCGCCGCTTGAGGTTTTCTGCAGAGGCAGCAGCCGAACCAGCACAACTCGCCGTTACTGGAAGATGAGAAGGTGCAAGGGTGTCGACACAGGTTGCGTCCCACACCAAAGACTTTCCCAGCTTCCAGGGCATAATGGACATACCGTCGGGTCTCTAACATCGTCGCGTGCCAAACCCTCTATCAAAACCAACTACATTAAACAAATTAAAACAAATGACATCTCAATGACGTCATGGTGAAAATGACAAGGACAGAAACATAGCGTGTCCTGTTTCACCGCTAAGGATAAGGTTTTTAAGGAATTGCAATTAAATGGAAACGCACTAGAAAAGTCGGGAAATACCTACTTAACATTCGATGTAAGACGGATCTATACAAATAAAAATGAATTCAAACCTCCAAACTTCAAACCTTCAAGAAAAGAGCGTATTTCTTTTTAAACGGCCGGCAACGCACCTATGACTCCTCTGGTGTTGCGCGTGTCCATGGGCGGCGCTGATCGCTTACCATCAGATGATCCGTCTGCTCGTTTGCCTATTCCATAAAAAAAAGAATTTCCGTTCATTAGTCTCCCTAAAACTCGAGAACAGCTGAACCGATTTGGCTAATTTTGGTCCTGAAGTGTTTGTGGAAGTCCAGGGAAGCTAGGTTTAAAAGGTGAGAAACCAATTAGGCGGTATGAAGTTTGCCGGGTCATCTAGTTACTTTATAAATGTGTCGCGGAGAACCTAACGGGCTACCGGGGCTCCGGCTCGACGTGCAGGACAAGGAACGGGGTGGTTTTTAGTCAGTAAGAGTCTGATACTCCCTCCCGTCTCACCCAGGCGGGAGCAGTCATTCGATGATATTCCCCTACTGTAACATAGTGTAACTACTTAGTAGTAATAAAAAAAAAAAACTAATATTAATAAAAAAAAAATAATTAGACTTAAAAATAAATTGTAACAATTAAGTGATGCGGACAACCGCATTATTTTATATATATGGAGTAACAGGTTCTTCGTCGCACGCCGCCACCCGGCCGCGCGACGAGCCGGCGCGAGCGCAAGCGAGACGACATTCCGCTGCCAAACCTCTTGAGGCACGGACGCTGTCGCTTTGATCAATAGCATACTTACCGTCATTGCGAATTATAAAGCCATAAATAATTATAAAATATTTTGAGACTGGATTGCTTATCCATACTCCTAATCTAAATTAAGTACCTGTAAGTGATTGTGATTCCCAAACTTGGGTAAGTTGTGCACAATTTTATATAAAGAATTTTAACGGCCATTACCTACCTTTTTTTATATTCGTTGCGTTAATCTTAAGGTACGGGCCTGTCTAACTATCGTAGCTTATTAATTTCTATCCTTGTGTAATGTTTTGCTTTGCCTTCACTATGTTCTTAGTATATGCTTGTAACCGCCTCTGCTAGCGACCATTACCTACAGTGTCGATTAAGAATCACGCCTGGAATTCTTCCCGCCTTGTAAGCCCTAATTTTCCAATGTAGTTCTTGCCATGCATACCTAGCGTTTCCCGTGCACCCCTTATACCGGCAGCTTACTGATGTGGCCCTTGTCACCAGGAATTACGTCACGGTTTCGATAACCGAACCGGACAACGAACCTGTCGCAGCACCTGAGTGGAGTGGCCGAGCTGACGGAACTACGCCTGGAAGACGGGAGCTCGCCAGGGAAGTGTGGAGAACTAAGCAAGTGCTAAAGACCTAGGCAGACCCTTCAATTTTTTTTTTGATATACCCACATACCTTATTAATTCTAAACCTAGTTTTATTTCTCTCTTGTACACGTCTTATAATTGTGACAATGGCGCCCAAAAACGTGGTTTAAGGTCTTTCGTACTTGTTTTGGTTATTTTAGTGGTTCTATACGGTGGTGGTTTTCCTAGTGGTGTTATCTGTTTCGCTTAATTTTTTTCGAAGCACTGAGTGACTTGTTATTTAAATGTAATTACATGAACTTTGTAACTTAACTTTTGAAGTTAAGGTAATTGTAAAAATTTTAAGTTGTTTGAACCAAAGTAACTTAGTGTGTTTCACCTGACTTCACCTGTTCATTATTTTATGTTTTGCTTTTGTGTTGTGTTCTTTGTATGCATTGTAACAGGGCGGATTTTGCTTGGCTTATGTGTGTAAATAATTGTGCATAACCTGCCCAGTTTTTATTTTTTACTTGATTTTTTAATTTCTTTTCGTTATGGCAATGCCAATTAAATATCTACTGCTCCAAAAGTCTGAGCTGATGTATGAGGTGGCTATCCGAGGGGAACTTCCTTCTGACAGCGTTGCTGGATTAAGACGTCAGGTCACTAAATTAACACAGTTATATTCGTCTGATGATGTAGTCGATTCGGTTTATCAGTTTTCAGAGGATAGCAAAGGCTCTCAAGAGACGCTAGAGAAAGTTAAGACTAATCTTGATGCCTTAAAGCTTAATTTTGATAAACCTCTTTTTAATAGGACTAAAACTATGTTACACCATGTATACTATAGGCTTCAACGAATTGAAACACCGCAGGCGGCAGATGATTTAGCCAACTTAGTGAAATTAAGGAAAACTTACGAAGGGTATTATGAAATACTTTTGAGCCTTGATAGGTCAAAGGTCAGGGACCAGAAACAAGCCGCGTCTTCAGTTACTTCTGAGGAGGAATTACCTGATAAATCTAACTTAGCCGGAATGAATATCGCCATTTCATGTGATCGCGGACTAATAGGAGAACTGAATAAATTAAAATATGACGGCAAATCTTGTGTCAGATCGTTTATTCAAAGGGTTGAAGAATTCCGTATGTCCAAAAATATAACCGAAAGCAAAATACTAAGTTCTGCTTTCGATATTTTTACGGGTGACGCACTTCACTGGTACCGTAACGTCAAGGGCAGTGTCGGTGGTTGGAACGAAGTACTGACTGCGTTGAAGGATGATTTTGATGTACCCGACTACGACTATCGCATGGTCTCAGAAATACGTCAGCGTACACAGGGCGAGGAAGAGAACATTACGGTTTATTTATCCATAATGCATGGCATGTTTTCTAGGTTAAGTAAACCCTTAAAGGAAGACGAAAAACTTGAAATTATATTGCATAATATTCGTCCTTCCTACTCTAATATTATAGCTGCTAGCCCTAATATTAAATCCCTCGAAGATCTAAAATTAATCTGTAAAAATTATGAACGTATTAAGGTCCGTTCAGAATTCTTCAAGGAACCACCTTCGGTTTCAACTAATACTTTGGCTCCTGAATTTGGCTACCAGTCTTCAAAGCGTAAGTCAACGACTAGTGGCCAAGGAAATTTTTACGCTCGTAAGTATGAGGGTGCTCACCAGCAGGGGTCACACAAGGTCTCCGAAGTTCAGGCTTCTGAGGCCGAAACATCGGTTATATCCAAGGTTCCTTACTGTCACCGTTGCCGCGTTAACACGCATTCTATGAGAGATTGTACGGCTGAGCGCAGTTTTTTGTTTTAAATGTGGCATGAAGGAAGTTCGTACACCGGATTGTCCAAGCTGCAAACCAAAAAAACTAAAAACTGAAAATTGTAGGACGCATGCGGTTACTCATACAGATAGCTCGGACTGGAATGATTGGCTCATGTTTGTTGAAAACTTCTTTTCTAGGAAAGATATTTCTACAATTTTCAATGTCAAACCGAGTAACGACCCCAGGCCTTATGCAAAGGTGGGAATCAATAAAGACTTATTTTTGTACGGTTTGTTGGATTCTGGTTCCGCTGTTACTATCCTAGGTAGGGACTCTCATGAACTTTTGATAAATCTAGGTTTGATTCTATGCACTGATGAGAGGATAACTGTTACTGCAGCAGGAGGTCAGAGGATAACATCCCTTGGTTATATTGTTCTACCTTTGACCTTCGAAAACAGGTTTTCTATTATAAAGGCGCATGTTATACCAGCGATCGAAACCGTTTTAATCCTAGGAATCGATTTTTGGAACACTTTTAACCTGTGCCCTAAGTATTTATCAGAAAAAAAAACTTATTTATAACCGACCCTGGGCTCTTGGGAATTTCTTCGTCATCTTCTCAGCATCTGTGTGGCTATGACGTTTTGAACCCTCCTCAAAAACTGTTAGCGGACAGCGTGGTAGATCTTTTCAAAGACATCTCGTACACAGAGATAGGTTTAGGTCGTACTAACGTCATTAAACATCGCATAGATACTGGTAATGCTGAGCCTATCCGTCAGCGATATTACCGCATGTCACCAGAAAAGCAACGTATTGTTGCTGAACAGGTTGATGAGATGTTGGCACTAGATGTTATTGAACCTTGTGAGAGTCCATGGTCTTCTCCAGTACTAGTCGTGGGTAAGAAGGATGGAAAGCCCCGCTTCTGCTTGGACAGCCGTAAATTGAACGCGGTAACAAAGAAGGACGCATATAAGCTTCCATATGTGTCTGAAATTTTAGATAATCTGAAGGATGCGCGTTATCTTTCCAGCATAGATTTGTCCAAAGCATTTTGGCAGATATTAATTGATGAAAAGGACAGAGAGAAGACGGCCTTTTATGTTCCTGGTCGAGGAACTTTTATGTTTAAGGTCACAGCTTTTGGACTTACCAATGCTCCTGCTACGCAACAGAGACTTGTCGATCTTTTATTCGGGCCTGAATTCGAACTCAAAGTCTTTGCATACTTGGATGATGTGATTATCATAAGCAAAACTTTTGAGGAACACGTAAAACTGCTTCAGAAAGTTTTTCAAAAACTGCAATCGGCTAATCTCACTGTCAATCTAGACAAGTGTCACTTTTTTCGAAGTCAGCTACGGTATCTTGGCTACATAGTGGATGCTCATGGCTTGAGAACTGACCCAGATAAAGTCAAAGCCATATTAGACTTTCCCACTCCTGTCAATAGGAAGGAGGTTAAGCGTTTTTTGGGTACGGCGTCGTGGTATAGGCGTTTTATTCCACAATTCAGTACCGTGGCAGGTCCTTTAAATAAGCTAACTTCTAATAAAAAGAACTCCCCTGCTTTTCAGTGGACCCCTGAGGCTGATAAGGCTTTCCTAGAATTAAAGACTAAACTAGTTCAAGCACCTGTCCTTGCTTGCCCTGACTTTAACCTTCCTTTTGAAGTGCACACTGATGCTAGTAACTTCGGTATCGGTGCGATGTTGGCCCAAACAATAGATGGTGTGGAACATCCAATTGCGTACATGAGCCGTTCTTTGAGTAAACCGGAGAGGAACTACAGCACAACAGAACGGGAGGCACTTGCAGTTCTTACTGCTCTAGAATACTGGCGCTGTTACCTTGAGACCGACAAAGCTTTTTTGGTCTATACTGACCATTCTTCTCTTAAATGGTTTATGTCTCTCACTAATCCAACCGGTCGGCTCGCGAGGTGGGGAGTTCGCCTTTCTTCTTTCAATTTTGAAATAAGACACCGTCGTGGTAAAGACAATGTTGTTCCAGACGCCCTATCTAGAAGTGTGCCAGTTGAGACCATTTCAAACGCTGATGCTTCCACTACTTCCGTACCTGATACTCAGGATTCTTGGTACCGGAAGATCTTCCAGGGTTGCCAGACTAGTCCTATAAATTTTCCAAACTACAAGGTGGAGAATAATGTATTATACAGGTACATGAAGACGAAGGTAGACCTTACGGTTGAGTTTGCTTGGAAGAAGGTTATTCCTAAAGAACAACAAGGAGATATTCTGATTGAGTGCCACTCTAAACCTATTTCCGGTCATTTCGGCGTGTTTAAGACATATAAGCGCTTAGCACTTCGATTTTATTGGCCCGGTATGTATTCTAGCGTGGTTCAATTTGTTTCAAATTGTGAAATATGTCTAGCTCATAAACATTCTACCCATGGTGTCTCTGGAAAAATGGGTAGGCCTAAAGACGTTTCTCGTCCCTTCCAAGTTCTATCAATTGACTTGGTTGGTCCGTTGCCTTCTTCCCGGAAACAAAATCAGTTTATTTTCGTTGTCACTTGCTGCTTTTCTAAATATTGCTTTCTTTTCCCACTTCGTCGAGCCACCTCGAATTTGATAGTTAAAAATCTTGAGAACGATGTCTTTCTCGTTCATGGAATTCCACAAACTGTTATTCTTGATAATGGAAGTCAGTTTATTAGCAAAGACTTAGATAAACTTTTCGAAAAATACAAAATTCCCAACATACATTTTACTCCAAAGTACACTCCACAAATTAATACAGTAGAAAGATACAACAAAACAATAATAACTGCTGTTTCCAGTTTCGTAGATGGGGATCATAGATCTTGGGACTCAGACCTTCCTCAAATCCAATTCGCTATTAATAATTCTGTTAATGAAAGCACTGGTTATACTCCATCCTTTTTGGTACACGGAAGAGAGCTAGTCGTTTGTGGTTCTCATTACCTCGAGTATCCGGATCCAACAGACCTAATATTTCTACCACGTGACGCTTATGCTGCAAACCTGGGCCAATTATCACCAATATTCGATAAAGTGCAGGTTGCTTTGTGGGAAGCTCATTTAAAAAACGCACAACATTATAACTTGCGCCGAAAACATACAGAGTTTAATGTGGGCGATATCGTTTGGAAGCGTTGTTACTTTCAGAGCGATAAAGATGCTCATTTTAGTAAAAAGTTGGCTCCTAAATTTCAAAAATGCCGCGTAAAAGTCAAACGATCACCATTAGTTTACGTCTTGGAAGACATGAATGGTCGCGATCTTGGCGTCTGGCATATCAAGGATCTCAAACTCAGGGTAGGCCCGTCGTAGGCTAATTTTGTTTCTATCAATTAGTCTCCTTGCGGATTTCATTAAGTTGAAATCCTTTTTCTGGGGAGAGGGGTAATGTAACATAGTGTAACTACTTAGTAGTAATAAAAAAAAAAAACTAATATTAATAAAAAAAAAATAATTAGACTTAAAAATAAATTGTAACAATTAAGTGATGCGGACAACCGCATTATTTTATATATATGGAGTAACAGGTTCTTCGTCGCACGCCGCCACCCGGCCGCGCGACGAGCCGGCGCGAGCGCAAGCGAGACGACATTCCGCTGCCAAACCTCTTGAGGCACGGACGCTGTCGCTTTGATCAATAGCATACTTACCGTCATTGCGAATTATAAAGCCATAAATAATTATAAAATATTTTGAGACTGGATTGCTTATCCATACTCCTAATCTAAATTAAGTACCTGTAAGTGATTGTGATTCCCAAACTTGGGTAAGTTGTGCACAATTTTATATAAAGAATTTTAACGGCCATTACCTACCTTTTTTTATATTCGTTGCGTTAATCTTAAGGTACGGGCCTGTCTAACTATCGTAGCTTATTAATTTCTATCCTTGTGTAATGTTTTGCTTTGCCTTCACTATGTTCTTAGTATATGCTTGTAACCGCCTCTGCTAGCGACCATTACCTACAGTGTCGATTAAGAATCACGCCTGGAATTCTTCCCGCCTTGTAAGCCCTAATTTTCCAATGTAGTTCTTGCCATGCATACCTAGCGTTTCCCGTGCACCCCTTATACCGGCAGCTTACTGATGTGGCCCTTGTCACCAGGAATTACGTCACGGTTTCGATAACCGAACCGGACAACGAACCTGTCGCAGCACCTGAGTGGAGTGGCCGAGCTGACGGAACTACGCCTGGAAGACGGGAGCTCGCCAGGGAAGTGTGGAGAACTAAGCAAGTGCTAAAGACCTAGGCAGACCCTTCAATTTTTTTTTTGATATACCCACATACCTTATTAATTCTAAACCTAGTTTTATTTCTCTCTTGTACACGTCTTATAATTGTGACACTACTTACTTACTTATAAGTTTAACAATATAATTTCATTTCTCTATTTGCATTAATTGCAAAAAAAAATTATTTTTCAATTACAATACTGACACTTTATAATAATATGTATTTCTCTGTACAGGATGAGTTTCATTCAGTAGGTTTGTAAACCGCTTCTATTATATGATAGCCTGGTACACATAGGTTGCGGTACAAGATATATGTGCGCCCCGCGACATCGCTTGTTGGACAAATTTTTCACCCGCTTGTGTGGAAAGCGATCACTGTTGCTGCGTACTACGCGTTGTAGGGTCAGATGGAAAATTAAATTCCTGAAATGGAACCATTAAAAAATAGACACATTTACATTTTACCTGATCGCCAGGAAAAGATGAACATGAACCTATCATGCGGAACGAAATGGGCTGGTGATGATGATGGCTTGACCAATGGCATGCTAATGTTTCACATAACATAACATCACGCCTTTTATCCCCAAAAGGATAGGCAGAGGTTGACATTACGGCACTTAATGCCACTGAACAATGTAGCACCCACTTTTCACTATTTATGTTATGAGTCCCATGTAATAGGTAGGGGTTGAGCCTATTGCCATATACCGGGGACATTTGCAGACTCCGTGCTACTACTGAGATTTTAAAAACCCAGTAATACTTGCCCGACTCGGGAATCGAACACGAGACCCCTTCCCCGGCGTCGCACTTGTGACCGAGTGGCCAATGAGGCTAGTGATTCATACCTACACTATAGTCATCCATCATCTTTGCTTTATCTGTGAATTCGTAATCTAATAAGGTCTCTCATCTTTATGAGCTCCTAGTACTAATAGATTGGGTTGTTCTAGGTTCATTCCTAGCGCAATTTATTTTTTTTGGTTTTTCATAGAAAAATCATTTATTTTGATTGCTAGCTTTAGTTTTTTAATCCTTTTTTGCGAACCACACTCCGTCACGAAGCGACGCACGAGCATCAAAGCGACACGGCCGTTAGTTGTCGCGGCAGCGTAACGCGCGACCAAACGTTTTTCATTGCCGCTCGAGTGATGAATTCGATGCGGGCTACCTAACCCAGCGAGCAATGTACACCACGATTTAGAAGCGGTCAGCCGGTAATAGATGCGTGTACATTTTTAAATTGTTGCTTAATTTTCTTGTACTTGTTTGTTGAATACATTTTACCAAAGTTTTTATGATATGAAAATATGATTTCCAGCGCCGTAAACTTGGTTCCTATATCAAATGTTAGCAGACGTAGTCTAACCGATATTCCTAGATAAAATTGGACACACAAGTAGATCAAGGTCTGGCCAACCACTGTTTTAGAAATATGTAGATTAACTAGCGTTGTCGATAAGGTGTACTTTAGGACCGATTTTTCAATGCCAGATAAATTTTAAAGGGGATTTATTTACTGCACCTCTATTTAGAAATTTAAGCATAACAAAAATACTGATTTGCACACTACTTGGTTATTATGGTTATATCAGTTAGGTTAGGTTTATTTTTTTTTTGTTGCACTCGAAGAATTATTAGATTTACTTTTAGTCAAAAGATAGTCCTTCAGTAAAACAGTTAAGCTTTAAAGATCTAACAGTATAGTATAATTGATTTATTTGATGAGTAAATTTAGTGTGCAATTCCAGTAGGTATTTTTGGTGATAATTTCGAATATTTTGATTGAAAAAAGGGAATTTACAGTTAAAGTATTAAATACCACCCAATTTTAAACGAGGAATAACTTTGAATATTTGGTAATTCGTCCATTCTATATATACTGTCAAATGTCAATTTTATTCTACAGTGAAGTAAGTTAACTGATGGTTTAAAAATCATCCCTATCTGTTAACACTAACTGAGACTAAAATTAATTATAAATACCAGCCTGTAGTGCAACTACCAGGAAGACATAACGTTAATAAAGCATAGTCGTACAAAACAATAACAATAATTTAGGCTAAAAACGGAAATATCCCCGCGAAAAATGTTCAAAACGCCGGACGTAGTCCACTGGTGGCCATCACGGCAGTTATTTGGTCCATTAAACGTGAAATAGTTGAAGTCGAGTACCAGGAGCGCAGAGCCAGCGGGAGGTTTAAAATACGATTTATGACTAACTGTATAAGTTTAGAGCTAATATGATTAGCTTTAGTACTTTAGTACAATTCCTAAGACGTTTGGAACACTCTCAATCGTTAGAGAGTTTGTTAGAGTCTGACAAATGTCGAGCTGCTAATCAATTCCAAATACTTTCTTTTTTGTTAATCTTATGGAGGAAATATCCCAAAAAAATTCACTCTTATGTATTTACGATACGGTATTTGACAACTAGCAAAATACAATACTTTTTTCGAACTGTCAAAAAACGACAGTTTTCTGTGAATTTTGTATGAGATTGTGTATTGTGACGTCACGTTTTTTTAGCGTCGAACAGCGTACTTAAAAACTTGCTGGAAAAATACTAAAATTAAGTTTACCGTAAAATGTATTAATTAAAGTGTGATTATTTTTTCATATTTCCAAATAATTTATTTTTTGATTAAGGAAATTACCCAATTACGATTCCAGTCTCTAATCTGAAGGTAGACTAGTGGGTAGACTTTTGAAGAAGCTAAAATACTTGTTTGACAGTTTATACGTGAAAATAGTTTAACTTTTTTGTCTCTAGTTGTTTCACTAGTGTACAAATTTTTTGTTGTTCTGTGTTAAAACAAAACTATCGTATAGCCTGCTTAACAGTCAAACAGCCAAGCGGTCACCGGTGACCGCAACCTATTGTTCTATAATTGTATCTATAATGACGGTACTCAACGAGTTAATACCTATCTATACAAGTAGGTAGGTATATGTATCTATGCTTTTTTTCAGAGTGGAAAATCATTGAATGTCTGCTCCCACCTGGTGAGATGGGAGGGAGTTTCAGACTCTTACTGACTAAAAACCATCCCGTTCCTTCTCCTGCGCTTCGAGCCGGAGCCCCGGTAACCCGTTAGGTTCTCCGCGACAAAAATGTGGAACGCTTCACGATTTTGCGTGTCATCCTTGCGCAGGGGCTATGCTAAGCTTCTCTGTATCGTTCCAATTTTAGTATATGTACTGCCGAAGCAAGTACAGGTACATGTATGCTTACGAAGTGGAATCAGGTTATCACACATTAAGATCTATGTGAATCACCTAATTATCTAATTTACCTAAGTAGCAATTACCTAGCAATGTTTACATAAACAAAATCAATTTATTTATGTGATGCTAGTGGAACTCATTACTGTATAGTTGTCCTTTTCGTTAATTACGGGTCGGGAGAGTGGGCGAATTTGTTCAGGCGTATGTATGGGATGTAGAGCGCTAGTGATTAAAGTATTTTTTTTAAAGAGTACCTAAAAATGGTGTGGATCGAAAGGTGAATAGAGACAAAAGAGGGGTGAATCGATACTATGAAGAATTTCCCAATATCTATTTACCCCATTTTACCGTTAATGATGGAGTTTCTTGCACGTTCTTCTCCATTCGAAACTATACTTTGGAACGAGCGCCTAGCTTCAATGACAGACAGACGGACGGACAATTTAATATTTGACGTTTGAGAAGTGCCTAATTAAGGATTAATTGAAATAAATGCTTTGACTATGACTATAGAGACTTAGAGATCTAGTTACTGATGGTATGCACTATGTGAGTCGGGGTGGTGCAGTATTTCTTTTTGATTTAGGCAAATATTTTCATTACTGCTTAAAACTTGTAGGTAATGGGTGAAAAAAAGCTTTGATGCTTCCTAGTAGCGTAACATATCGATGTATGTATTATGTAATGCCTTAACTCGTTGAGTACCGTCACTATAGACACAATTATAGAACAATAGGTTGCGGTCACCGGTGACCGCTTGGTGTTTGACAGTTTAATAAATACATTCATTCAAGTATCAAGATTAGATCAAAAGGATAAATAACTACACATTATTTTTATCGACATTATTATATTATTTTTTAAATATTTGATGTGATTTTTTATTTTTCCCCTTGCATACAGCCTAGAGATCTTCTTCGTATAACACCAATAACTGAGCTGATTATTAAAGCCGCACTTTCTCTACTACCTAGCTTGTCTCATTCCTACTTCAATGTCAAGTATACTACTTGCGCCACTCGGTAGGCGCAAGTAATCGGGATCGCGCGGATAAATTGTAAACTTGGATTATTGTTTTGCCAACCGTGGCCTGTTCAGGTGTTTTTGATATTGTACCGTCTGCAAAAGCATCCTAGGACTAAGAAAAGGAAATGTTTGAAAGTTAATGATTGTCGAATGTTTTTGTGGCAGTGAGTTTAAAATGTAGATGCTTGTAGCATGTTCTAGGATTTACAATGGACAAATATTTGGATTGGAAAGCACATGTTAATGACGTCTGTAGGAAAGTTAACTCTTTTGTTTACGTGCTAAATAGACTTAGAGCTACATCAGCCCAACAAACGGTATTGTTAGCATACCATGGTTATGTGGCTTCCGTGTTGCGATATGGATTGATATTGTGGGGAAACTCAACAGACTTACAACGGGCATTTCTATCCCAAAAACGTTGCATAAGAGCCATTGCTGGCATTCCTCCATATGAGTCCTGTAGACCTTATTTCGAGAAGCTCAACATACTACCTTTGCCAAGTATGTATATCTTCGAAATCTGTATGTTTGTAAAGTCTAATCCTAACCTATTTATAAAAGCATGTGACATCTACACACGTGACAATACATATCCACGTAGCTCTAGACATGGTCAACGACTAGTGTTAGAATTTGTACCAAAAACAGCAATGTTTAAAAAGAATTGTTCAGCAATGTGCGTAAAAATATATAATAGGTTACAAACAACAATCCAAGATCTTCCTTTACCAAAGTTCAAGAAAGTGCTAAAAGAGTTACTTCTTAAGAAAATGATTTACTCTATAAATGAATGGTTTCAAAAATAGTTATAATGTAAAAACGGCTACTGGCCTGTATGATAAAAGGGACATTGTTTAATATGATAAATGTTCAACTTATTTTATTTAACGGTAAATAGTATTTGATGACATTTATAATTGACATTGTTTAGCAAAATAAAATATTTGACTTCATACTTGTATTGGACTCCGACTCGAATTTAATTGAATTATATTGTGAATGTTATTGAATTGGATTATTATTGAATATAATTATGTATAACCATTCCTTTCCATTTTATAAATGTACTTAACTTCACATGCCCTAATCAGGCTAAATAGACTATAAGAACAAAGGATGTAACATAAAAACCATCAAATGTATTAACTCTATTTAAATGTGAATAAATGAATTTTGAATTTTGAATTTTGTACTATCAATAGAGGACTAGGTAAAAATGTACTGATTAATCATTTTAATCTACTTACGAAACAAATGTTTTTTTATTCTATCATATCTTTACTGTTATGAGAACCTAGTAGTAGCCAAATCTTCCGTACTTGGCAATATTGAATTTTGATGCCTTTACATTATTATAACTGTTCCAATTTCGTCTAATCCTTTTTGCTATCCCTGCTAGCGTCCTCTGCGTCCCTGGTACTGTTTGTTTCTGAGTAAAACTTTAATTAACCAATAAACATGTCGGTCGTGGTCCCGTCTTAAATTAGCCCTGAGTGGAAATTGCTCGATGCCTTCGCAGTCATGACGCCCTGGTACCTTCGCCTGGACATAATGAAACTTAGTTTATTATTTGTCTGTAAATTATACGTGTTTTATTATTGTCTTAAAATGAATTTTAGAACGAAAAACAGATCGGCCATTTATTTATAACTGCATACACGCTATAGTAGGTACTCAATACAAAATATTTTTTATTTCAATTACTAGCTGTGCCCACGACTTCGTCCGCGTGGAATAGTGTTTCGCAGCTCCTCACCCGTAGGTGTTAGCGTGATAATAATATGTAGCTTATATATATTGACCCGACCGGTTAGTAATATTCATACAAAATTTGAAGTAAATTCATGTAACACTTTTTGAGTTTAGCCCGGACATACATACAGACAAATAGATAAACAGACAAAATTGTAAAGACCACTTTTTTAGCTTCCTTATCGCTTGTAGATCACGCTTCAAGCATTCTTTTAAAAAAATATTCGATGTACATGTTTCACTTTCCTATGATTTTATTAATATGTATAGATTTAATTAGCCTGAAATATGAAGTAATGTTTATTTCATCTGTCATGGATTTCATTCAATATTTTATACCTTCCGAATCCGATGCTAGCCGAAATATAATTTAAAAATCAGTTAGGCATCTGTACATATAAATGTCCATACTCGATACAAATAAATAAAATTGCATCGTCTGTTTGTAATATTAAAATAACCGCCTTTTACTACATGCATATCATACACACGATACACATACCAAAATAACATTTGTTACATTTTTTGTCTGTTGTCTGTCTATCTGTTTATTTGTACTATCTAATCTCTGGAATAGCTGGACTGATTTTGCAAGACTTTTGGAATTGGCAGGTAGCTGATGTACTAAGGAGTACCATAGCTACTTTTATTTTGGAAAGCTGAAACAATAGAAGTTATGTCCTAAAATTCATATTCTACGCGGGCAAAGTCGCGGGCAATAGCTAGTACATAATATCTCGGTCTTTGTTCATCGTCATCAACTGTCAGTAGTCATTTTATCAGACAATCACAATACTACTGCTCTGACTCTCTGATCTGTAGGCCGATTGTTGGATTTTGCAACACCCATATATTAAAGCATCATGGCCGTAACATAATAAATATATTATATTCTACCCTGCTGCCTAACTTATTACCTTTCTGTCTTTAGCAGTTCAGTTTATCTACCTTTATTTATTTATTAAATAATTTCTTCAAGTCTCGAGTGAATAGGTTTCTTATAGGACGACGTGCTACATCGTAGACAACGCTCACCACCAGGCGAGATAGTGGTCAGACGTCGACCTATCAAATATAAAAAAATATACCTCTATATATAATCAGTCTCATGTATTTGTGGTTGACCGTGCTACGTGGAAAGTGGCAATACTGAAGTGCTCGGCAATAGGGAAGAGCCTAAACGTATCAAGGTAGAGCCTATGACCACACATCGGCTTTAATATTTACTAGGTTTTTTTTAAAGTTGCCTTAGACAACTACCATGTCGTGGGTGCGTTTATAAATATATACGGCACCCAGACCCGAAACAACAACTTGTGGATCACATAAACAGGTGTTCCGTGCGGGAGTCAAACCCGCGACACTTCGTGCGGCAGCCGGTTGCTCCGCCAGCACCAACCGTTATTATTATAAATTCCTTAGCCCCAAATAAAAAAATATATAATTTTGATATGTACAAAGGGCGCATTCCTGCACATCTCTTACTAGGCAAACATAAATTGATATAGTTTCAGTGTTCATCTGAAGCTTTTCTTTTGTCGCCGGGGGCCGGGTGCCTGCGTTGGTGGGGAGGGGGGCCAGGGGGGCTAAGGTTGACAAATGGGCCGCTCGGAGCATCCGCGAGCGATACAATCGGTGCGTTGCTTACTGTGCTCCGTTCGAGGAAAAAACGTAGGGCTGTATCTGTCGGATGGTGTGCTGGGAAATGTGTTTCCCATGGTTTGTGCTTTTTTATTAAATTTCGTAGCTTTGGGTAGTTTTTGTATTATCGTCATCAGCCAGTCGTTTCTGGTGCTGTTGATTTTTAGAATAGGACACTACTCACCGAGTTTAATCTTGTTTTCGCATCCAACACTGCCACTTTGCAGATATCATCCCATTAAGTCGGTTAAGCACTATT
The DNA here is from genome assembly GCA_038387885.1 of Spodoptera picta. Classification (NCBI taxonomy): domain Eukaryota; kingdom Metazoa; phylum Arthropoda; class Insecta; order Lepidoptera; family Noctuidae; genus Spodoptera; species Spodoptera picta. The sequence continues at coordinate 1,783,512 of JAZHFQ010000384.1, read as the reverse complement.
TATATTGATCATTACTGGATCTATGTATAATATATTAATTCATTTAAGAAATTTCTGGTTGTTTCATTAAGTAGAAATATGTCAATTTTTTTAAGTGTAGTCCAAAAATGTAGTAAAGCTATAAACAATTCTCTCCATACATTTTCCTAAAACATTAGATTCATTTCAAAAGTAACATTTTCCTTTGTGCCAACCCTGCCGCACGCGTCACTAGACTCGTCCCAGTGTGCCATTACTCAATGTCGTCCGCCATTTTCGAGCCGCCACGCCCGCTACGCCGCTACGACGCTACGACGCTACGCCGCGTAGCGATGCCGTTTCGTAGCAACAGCTCGAGAGATTCTGTTGTCTTAGTACTTTTTTGCTTGTTACTTTAATTTTATTCAATTTTTATTATGAAAATGAAGTTAGTTTTTAATATTAGTTAAGTACAGAGTTTAAGGAAATTAATACATTTTCGGTAGTCTAGACTTATTGTGCCAAGGAAAGGTTTAACCTTTGACTCTAACTTTGTTTCAGTAGACTACTATGAAAAATATTTAATAATATAGTGTTTATGCATAGAAAATAATTTATTGTTGGTAAGCTATAGATTTTTCCAAATTAGCCATTATTGCAGATAACTTTAAATAGCTTAAAATATCAGATTTCTTAGTTCAGTTGTTCATTCTTAGTTAATTCTCCGTTTCTTTAACAATCTCAACTACTTTTAAATGTCCTATAATGGCAGAAGTTACAGTAATTTTAAACTCACACAAGTCTCTCTCGCCTATGAGGTGTGCATTGCGTGGGGATCCAACCCTCTGCTACGCTATATAAGCCACTTAGCCACTGCACTAATCCTGTCATTAATTGCATTTTCGCTACCATAGCCATACCATATATCAAAACTTTTTCATTATCTTAGTGATGAAATTATTACTAATGAAGTCTTAAGCATGGGATATAGTAGACAGTATATTATTTATATCGAAACCCACCAACGGCAAGTACCGATGTGACTTTTTACGAGTTATATGTACTTTCTAAGATCTATACACTACTGACAAACGGTGAAGGAAAACATCGTGAGGAAACCTTGGCTTATAATTTCTAATTATAAGTTTGTAATCGCCAACCCGCATTGAGCAAACGTGATGATTATTGCTCAAACCTTCTCCGTGTGAGAAGAGGCTTTGATCACTAGTGGGCACTTATAGGCTGATGATGATGATGATGATATTATTTTCGATGTGAATACTTTTACAAAGCGTAAGAATAGAGACCAGTATATTTTTCTACTTAAAAATGTTACTGTATGACCGTTGCAACAGGTAGTATTTGGTCTTAGTACGAATTTGTTTTAGCCGGATCCAATGAACCAACATATTCTCTGCGCTCTGATTGGATGGTTCATTGGAGCTGGCCAATCAAAGCGCGGAACGCGGTCTCGCTTCGATTAAATTAAACGTAAAACAAACCTATGAGTTTGTTTCGAGCTTACTTCATTATTTTAATCATTAGACTGTTTTCGTATTCTGTTGAATATGGGCTTTTTAGCATTACCTCGGTGTATTCTAAATAAAACCTTTTTTAGTGAAGTAATTTCAGAATTGCTGATACAAAACATACATAATAAAACTTTAAGCATTTAAGTGTATCACATGTCGATTTTTATTTCGATCGAAAATTTTTCGTCACAAACTTCTGTCGAAATAAACTGAAATCGTTCAAGAAAATATTAAACTAGAGTCCCTCGTACGAATAAATTCACAAAGTTGCAAACTATACCAGTTGACATAACACCTCGCTTGTCAACGGTCGCTGCCACAGATTATTTATAGACATTTTAACGTATTCATGTGAGGTATCAAAACTTTTTGCAGTTGACTTTTTTCTGTTTTTGTTTTATATAAGTTTGAAGTTGTCTATGGAAGTTCGAAGTTTGAATGTGCAGCGTTTATAGGCTACAGTTATTGCGTCAAGTTTTTCTGTTAGATATTATTTTATGAATTTTCATCATTTTATTGCTGACCTGTCATATCATCAGTTGACCCCAGATTTAAAGAATTTATACTTACCTTTTTTACCTTCAGTTATGATTCTATTACTAAGAGTACTTCGCAACTTTTTCTGGAATTCGTTTCTGGAATCGCATCAGCAACCTTTAAGTGTCCACTACTGAGCAAAGCCTCTTCTCAAGGGAAGGTTTGAGCATTAATCACCACGTTTCCTCCTTGCGGGTTAGCGATTTCAATCTTGGATAAGTCAATCAATCAATCAAAATTTGAATCTTTCATATTACTGAAAATTTATTAATATGTTTTTCAGCTTTGTCCCGTAACTCTTTGACGTGGAACTCGACTAGTTTCAAGCTATGTTCATGAGCTACATTCACTGAAAATTGTTGCATGTGAGAATCGAACCCAACATAAACATCTATGTTTAATTTCCAATTTATCATATTTGCTACATACATAACATTCATAACATCATGCCTTTTATCCCCGAAGGGGTAGGCAGAGGTGCACATTATGCCACTGTACAATGTAACACCCACTTGTCACTATTTATGTTATGAGTTCCATGTAATAGGGGGTAAGCCTATTGCCGTATACTGGGCACAATTCCAGACTCCGTGCTACTATACTGAGATTTTTTTAAATACCCAGTAATACCTTGCCCGACCCGGGAATCAAACCTGAGCCCCTTTGCCGAGTCGCATTTGCGACCACCATTTGCCCAATGAGGCAGTCTATTGAGTAAGTAATTATTTACATATTAACTTTGATGTTCAGTAGTGAATATCTGTTGACAAATGATTGACTCGGTATTGTAATGACTGACTTGACAAGTAGAGGATACTGTAAAAATGAAACAAAACATTTTTTTTTCAGGTTTTAATATTTTTTACACAATTCGTAGCATTCATAATGCCGCCGACACAGTTTCGTCAGATTTCGTCCACAACGGCCCGTCAGCGTCAGCTGTTTATTATTCATTTATATTTATATATAAACCAGTTCACTATTTATCGTATATCTTCATTCACATTATGTACCTCGCCGAAATTATACAATACAAATATATAATTAATTTGTTTCCATCGTAATGAAATTATACCGCTGACAGACGCGCCCATGTTCACCATTTTAGTAGCTATATTTACAACAACTTGATGACTTTCAAATCATTATATATAATGTACATATACATATATAATAAAGAGAAAAATCAAAATAAAATTCTTCAATTAATACATTAATACCTAATAACTACTATTTAAGATTTTCCTCTTAATAAAAATATATTACACGCAATGCAAATAACAATAATATTTGTGTGTCAACAAAGTCCGGTGTTGCAAGAGAAAAAAAATATTTTCTTTCCAATTTATTTAATACTGAGACTTCATTGGGAAAAACATATTTATACAAAGTAAAAATGACGTATGTATAATAATAATAATAATTTGATGATTAATTATTTACAAAAGTTAACAAACTTGGTTCTATGTGAGACGCTAAGTTGCGATACGACTGTCCGAAATATCCAGGGACCCTTACTATTCCATTTTAAAAATTCGTATCAATAAAACGAACAGATAAAATCTTCAATTATTTCGCTAACAGGTATTGACAAAATGAAACATAGATGCTAATTATTATTAGATATATTTATATATTTTTAAATAACGCCACAAACAGTCGTATTGCAATTTACAAGACAATATGGTGGTCTTAATTAGCCTAGAATAAAGCTTGTTCTCGGATAACATAGTCTGTGCTATCAAAGTATCGTAGCTAGGACCAATGATGACATTAAATCTCCCGTTCGTATACATGACATAAGGCTGTAATGCGACGCATTACTATAAAGTGGTTCACGTGACATAATTTCTTGGAAAACTCGTTAACTACATCGCACTGTGAGCGATAACATCTTCACATTACATTCGTATACATTTTTGATATTTTCATAGTTCATCTTTACACTTTACTAATTCAACTATTTTGATGTTTTATCAATATATTATTTTATATAACAGTGATTATACTTTAGATAAAACTCAGCATCACCGTTCGTTCATAAATAATGACATGAAAAACATCATTAACTTTACAATTAACACTCACAGTTACGTCTTCCGTGGCGACTCCGATTTGTTACATTTTACAATACGTTCACAATTTATTCGAAAACTTTATTTCCACACCACGGAGTATTTGTAAACTAGGAGAAGCTCACAGATTCTCATCAGTCGTGAAAATCACACAATTATAAATATTATATGTGTGAGAGATGCACAGATTAAAAACATAAACAACTGACTCGTTCGTCCTCTCGAACTTTGCCATTTCGTGTTTTCAACTTGTTTTTTAATCTGCCCACCTGCATGTGTATGGTCTCCTGGTAACATAGAAGGCAATCAATATCAGGTATCATCCACAAGACAAAAAATAGACCTAAAAATCTCATTTTTTAACATTGTAAAATATCATTTTGTGATTCGTATACATCGGTTACAAATTGTGCTACACTATCGAACACCAAGGCAAGGTGAGAAACGATATTCGATACAATATCATTACAATAAATATATAATTCAAAGATATGTATTCAAAATGTTTGCTGTAAATTAAACGCGGACAATTAATATTCAAGAAATTGACATTCGTAATAGATGTACAATTTGAGCTTGATAATTACATTTAATAAATTAGTTGGTAGGTAACAGACGCAACACGTAAACGCAATTTACAGGTAAATACAAGACAGGAGTCTCTCGCTCCTTCGTAACAAAGAAACTTGCTTCGAAAACCTAAAACCTATTAATACAAGTCCTTTACAAGAAGTCCCATATTACACTTCTGTCGACAGCGACCCAAGTACTGTGATAGTTACAACTTACACAACTATTCAATTATTTATTTATATTTTACGTAATAACAATACACAATTAGCTATAAATATTTATAGGATAACTATCAAACCACATTATTGTTACATTCATCAACTTTGCTCCTATTGTTCCGTGTGATAAGACCGTTATTTATACCAGGTGATTGCACCGTTTGTTTCAGCGTCCATGTCACTTCGCGTATAACATTTACATTTTTACTTTAACCATTAAAGTTGACTTCAAAACTTAATTTTAGGAGATCGTATACTGTTTCAAATATTACAAAAGTGTCGCGTTTTTTTTAGTTTAGTTTTTTATGTACATGTAGCATCGTTCTCCTGTAGTTATCACGTGATAGTATCACATAAGGCGTTGGTCGGCCCCAGCGAGAGCGGCGGTGGCTCGCGGATGGCCCTATGCCCGAGCGATGTCAACATTATTCATATCTGGAAATAAAAATACAAATATATTGACGTTTCGTTATGTTATTTACAACGGAATATATTAAACATTCATTATGCACTTTATTCGTTAGTTGTAACAGTATAATTATAATCCTGTCGTGTATTAACGACACTCTTTGAAATATTTTCGTCGAGTGGAATTACGAATGGGTGATTACAATTTAAAATGCATAAAAAATGTTATTCAAGAGTATTTGTCACGAAGAGATTTCATAAATTGCGGTTGGTATTAACTTTTGGAGTAAATAAAGATGGTGTGGTCGTAAAGTAAGGAACTTAGTGGTTGGACTTTACATTGCAGGCCATACCGATAATCGTGAGTAATGAATTACAGAATTTCACATTCACAGTCAGTTTTGTAGTGCCATACCATTTCCTCAATGAAGATTATTTTTTTTTACAATATTATCACACACATCAACATAAGTGCCCACTGCTGAGCAAACCCTCTTCTCAAACTGAGAAGGTTTTCATCACCATGCTTGCTGGCGGGTTGGCAATTTCAAACTTATAATTAGAAATTATAAGCCCAGGTTTCCTCACGATTTTTAACTTGGGGCGGGCGTCACCCGGCCACCATGCCATCGATATCGACAATCTTATATCGAATTTAAGTGTGGGAGTGCCATGCTTCGGCACGAATGGGCCGGTTCGACCGGAGTGATACCACGGCCTCACAGAAAACCGACGTGAAGCAACGCTTGCGTTGTGTTTCGTCGTGTGAGTGAGGTTGCCGGAGGCCCAATTACCCTCCCCTTCCCCAATCTCCCCAATCCCTGAATCCCCAACGATCCTCAAACTCCTAATCCCCACAAGGCCAGTAACGCACTTGTAACGCCTCTGGTGTTGCGGGTGTCCATGGGCGACGCAGATTGCTTACCACCAGGTGATCCGATCTGATCGTTTACCGGCTTATGCCATAAAAAAAAAGGATAATAAAACAGCTTCGAATACTCACATGTACAAGAATGCAGGTTGCATTAGAGGTGGTGGCCGTAATACTCCGCTGGATAGTGTGCGTAACCCTGGTGGAAGGCAGGGTCCGTGGGTGGCCTGTGCATCATCTGCTGGCCGTCCATCATGTAGCCCATTGTCGCCTCCGGACTGTACGCGCCGCTGGGGCCGGCGTGCGGGAATACTGACGGATAGAACACTGCCCGGTTAATTAGGCTGGCTGTATCTCCAGCCTCAGCTGGGTATTGTGAATACTATTGTTACAGATTCCTTTAGCAATAAGCCTCCTAAATTGGGAGTTGCTTCTGTGATATAGGGGCGCTTACAAAAACACAATGATTATGTGTACATATAATAATCAATTGATATTTTTTTCTGATCAGTCAAATTGAACCATTGCCGTTTAAGACTTCAACAGATGAGGCGAAACGATGAATCATCATCTTATCAGCTATAAGACATTCATTGACATAGGTCTCCCTCAAAGATGCAGAAAAATATTAGATTCTCTAAATCATCATATCATAAAACAATTATTTTTGTTAGAACACCAACCACAAAAAATCATTGTCAAAACTATCTCAAACATAGTAAGCAGATTTTCTTTGCAAGTCCGTTAAGGGTACGATGGGGCTGACATATCTGTGATAAAAGTCCCTAAATAGTTTGTTAGAATAAAAAAAAAAATCCTTCCGTGACAATTATAATTATTTACATGTTTCAAAAAAATCTTAGAAGACTTTGTTCTTTATCTGAAGCACATCTCAAAACTATAGCCACCTAAGAGTATACATGAGTGGTTCTGTATGTGTCCCTAGTTCTCGAGGCGCAATGGTGCGTGCCCCCATAAAGACCCCATGAGGATGTCGGAAATCGATGTCTATAATGGACGAACACCATTACACTACGATTGATAATCCCATGGATATATCGCAAACGGAAGCCATAACAGTTTTGTGGTAAAATTGAGCGGATTTCTTGACTTTTGCATCTCTGTGTCCTACAATGGCCTATGAGAGGGTATTTAAATGTAAGGAAAGCATGTGTTCCGTGTTCTGATCTGAACTAGAGTCATATTTTTGTTAAAAAATTTTAAGCCGTGTTTTTAATATTAAATTAAATTAAAAGTATTACTTTTTTATTACTGAATCACGGTCCACCACCATAAAAAACCTCGTTCAAAATTGGTCCGTACTAGTGCCATTCCTTGTTTTTAAGAACATTATTTGTGACAATTTTCATTTTTTTGCTATGCCGAAACCATTATCCATCCGGGCTGATTTTTATTGCTTTTTTCGCAAACAATGCAAAAGTGGGTGATTGAGTCGGTCCAGTGGCGCGTGTCTCCTACCAGGGCCGCAGGAAGCAATAACGGGCGCCCGAGCAGGGGCACAACTACCAGGATACTATGATTTACTAGGAAGTCATCTTGACGACGTCATACCGAATGCGGTGCTTTGTTTGTGTTTAGAAATTGGAAGACTAGAATGAGATTGAGTCTTGTAACTTAACAATAGTTTGTCTATCATAATTTTAAGTTGAAAGTTCTCAATTGTTAAAAGTATCAACAAAAATTAATTGAATCCCGTTAACATATCTACGAACCAATTTTTCCTGGACATCGACAAGGTCTAATTAACGCCTCAACTGTTAATCATCGGAGGTAACAAAGCCGTGTCGCTAGTTTCCAAAATATGAATATTAATTTCGCTTTTAATAAATGCATCGGTGACGAGAGAACGGATTTTAATCCTCGCCGAATGCCCAATAAACGATCGTTCGGTGCTCCAACGAATTGTAATTTACAGTCAGGCGCCGTAATGGGTCGCATCAGAGGGCAATTTATGCGCTTATAATAAATTCATTAGCGCTGCGACATGGCGTGTGTACACGCTGAACTACTGAGATAGACTGTGTTAACGTGCTGGTAATGTAATGGACGACCGATGTAGTCTGTACTCCTACTGATTACTGTCGAATATGACAAACGAAGGCCAGCCATAGCAAAAGAAGGAAACGATTGTTGCTACATTATTTTTAAACAAAACTTAATGGCTGAAAATAAGCCAAGCGAATCGCTGCAAATCACATCGCACGCACTAGGAATACATAAACGCAGGGCGGCCGCACGACAAATAATATAGTGATTGGAAAAGCGCCTTTTGGCTTGACCGCAGGAAATGCGGTGGCCATTTTCTTTAGTCCATTGCCAAAACAATTTTCCATCTATCCTTCCACCCCTCCGGTTTTTCCATTTTCCGTCGTCGGCAAACTTGGCCGGGAGGCCACATCCGCCCGTTTGGCTCGCGAGATTTAGAACTGTACCCGGTTTATGTACTCCTGGTGTTTGGTGTCGCAATATTTGAATGCTGACAGCCTGGTAACTTTCATTCTAAAGCATTTCCTATTTATTGACAACACTACGACTGCATTTTTTAATATTTGTCATTAATATCTTAATTTCATAGAAATGTGATTTAAATCAAAGACTTAAGACTTAAGATGTATTACAATTACATTTTGTGAAATAACAAAAGACTATTTAACTGAAATTAAACAATCGAATCAAATTGATAGTTTTTATCGTGACATTGTCTGAACAAGATTTGTATAATCTTATCAAATGTCTTGAGACTGATATTCTGAAAGCAAGAGTCAAGTAATCAAGAAAAGTCCGAAGCTTTCGATTAAAACCTCTCTTGATATATTGTCTCTTTTCTCATATACGAAATTAACAAGAAGTGAAGAAAATGCCCGTTTCTAATCTTGAAATAGAAAGGGGGGCAACATCCACACATCTAGATAAAGGTACCAGGGTAGCATACATCGCCGATAGTCGACGGAGGGGCGAGTGATGGATAGCTCGGGACGGGTCAACGAATTCGGACATTATTCTTTTTTACCCTTCTTGCGTTCGCAGGAGTAAGCCCTTTTTCTGCGACGTCCTTTTTTTCCCTCGGACGGAATTTTTGTTGGCTACGTACGGGGGACCCGGGAACGTTTTATGGACTGTGCTACAATTACAAAGTAAAAATAGAATTGGTCGTTTGTAATTCTATTCCATATTGTCGACGGGATGGGTAAAAAAAAGCTTTTATCGACGTATATTTTAGCTGCTTGTGTCATTCGCTTGCCTTTTTAATATAATTCTTGCTGACTGTTGCGTTGGTACATACTTGTATGAGTTGTTTTTAGGAATATACGTCCAGCATCTAGTTTGTATACCAAGAATTATATCTAACCTTCACGAATAGACAAAGCAGCATTGATATCAAATTTCTTGATAAAATCGGTGAGAAGAGCAAACCCGTTAAAATCTACCATAATTTTTATTGAGCAGTGCAAACGCAATACGAATTATTTTTCTAAAATCGTCTGACATTACCATTGTAATCAAACAAACGATCGGTATTCAAAAACAATACACTCTATTTTACTCAGAGTAAAGTAATGTTATCTAATCTACTTTCTAAACGCAGCTGGGACGTTACCAGGCGGTCATAATTCCACGGGCGGTCAGCGCTAAAAGCTAGAACATCCTCATGGGACGGCGGCGTTACTGGCCGCATGCGACGGCCTGCATACTGTATGAACCACTCTGTACTTTGTGGTCAGCAAACTCGATTTTAGACTTCAAAGTCGTTTCGGGGCGTGCTCGGAGAATTTGAAACGTCCGAAGCGATACGTGATGCGGTCAGAACGCGTTAATGTCCTGTAATGGCCATCTTGAATTTTGGATACGTAATGGTATGCCTTTTGAACTATTTCTTTTACCTTTGGGACTATTTGAAAGTTGGGGGGTTTCAGATGATTAGATGTCCCAAGATGATTTGTGCAAATAGGTTGCACATTATAATTTTGAAGAGGTGAAACGTTGCAAAGAAAATCTGCTTATTTATATCAATTGATATTAAAAAATCGAACCGTAGCTGTATAAGAAAAATGTTACCTGCTCTATTTGACTGATCTATCATTGGCTGCACTATCCTACGTCTCGCGTTGATAAACCTGTAACAAACACAGACAAGATATTAGAATTAAAAAAAAATAAAATGCATACATACATAATTTAAGTATTGATAGTCATGTACCAGGGCGCTATAAAAGTTAAGCAGTTCATTCGAAGTCAGCTCTCGTTCCCAAACTACTAACAAAGTGATTCCGTGTCCAACTAACAAATACGTTAACTTCAACCGCTGTCAGGATAAACAGCCACACATCAATACATACATAACGCTATTCATTATTATCTACATACATATCAGCATAACCTTAGTTTTCCGTTTCTTGCACAAACAGGCGGGAAAAACAAGTAAGTCGTAATGAATTATGTCGAATTTTGCTGATCCTGGCTTTGTGAGGGCTGAGGATCGCATATATTACTAGGATAGCATAAGTCTATTGAACTATAATATGGATTGGGAAGGCATTCTACAATCACATTATCGTGTTTTGTCTTAATGGCAAAACTAATTTCTTTGGAACAGATAAGTTGCTCCTGAAACTGAACTGAACATGTTTTCTGGTGGAATATTCAGATACTTCATAAGACATATGACTGTTATCTGGATATGGTGGCAGTTACTGAAATAACTTTAGATATGCTTATCAAAAATGTTTCAAATATCATTGGATAATATATCAAGCTAGGTGCTAGGAGAGCATCCCTCAGAAGGGAGTGACCGGGGGCTATCTCGGCCGGCTTTATGAAAACTAATGCCTTCATTTGGCGTCGGCTCCGGCCACCGGCGATAAGCTATGTCGCCCTAGTACCTCGGGATTACGATTTTGGGATTTGCCCCGGACAAGGGGGTGTCCGATAAAAGTTTTGTGGAAATTTCAGTTCGTGTTTGTAATTTAAATGTTTTCAAACTAGCTTATCGTTGATTTGAATTTTGTTTGATCATTATTGTTGTGATACTTACTGCACAAAGCGTAAGCAGATAATTTTTGTTTTAACAAGTATTTGATCTTAATATTGACCGTGTCGTGTTCTACACACTTCGAGCAGACAATTAAAAAAGGTCTGTTCAGAGAGTATTCAATAAATTACCGAAAGTAAACATAAAACCAATTTTCGTAGGCGATTAAAGGAATAAACGAAACGGCCGAGAAAATAAAGTTTTTCCTGTATTTAGTTACATAAACAGCAGGTGGTAGAGTAAGCTATTACCTGGGGGTAATAAATACCGTTTTTCCCTAATTAACGCTTAATTCGGGGCGCGGTACGTAACCCCCACCGGCTTACCAAGTCCGCACTAGTATTTGCGATGCTGAGTCGTGACAAAGTAAATTGTGCCAACTAATGGTTTATGTCAATGGATGAGTTTGTCCGAAATTGATTCGAAATAAGTAATATATGGCCAAGAAAAGCTCCAGTTTCATAAGAAAACCATACACGTCGATCCTTACACCCGTTATTCGTGAAAATTTTCTTAAGAAAACAAACTTTCGAACGGGTACGGTAGATGTGCACTTAACTGAAGAATTTACTTCCTTCTGAATTTGCCCTTTGTCAAATAACTTTACGAGTGCTCCTGGTAAATGTAATGTTACGTGATATTGTAATTCCGAATCAAGTAAGGATAAATTATAAATTACAGCAACCCCTCGACGTTCGCCTCCTTCTCACAAAATACGAATTCTCAGCGTAAACTGTAGGAATTCCACTCAACCCCGAATATTCATTATTTAATTCGCTTTCAGGTAATTAAAATCCAAAAACTTGGAAGACGAAATTAAATTTTATACTCTGTAGGTACCGGAGGACTTCGATCCCTATTTTCTACCCCCCCTCGCCGGGACGTGCTTCCCGGATCAAATCACCTTTTTAACTTTCCCTATTTAGGGAAAAGCCGGGAAAATCTAGCAATTGCAATAATAAGTTGGTACCAGGACATCATGAGATCGAGTGGCCCGCCCCTATTATTGTTACGTAATGCGATTCTCTTGGGTGAATGTGTTTTTCTACTAATTATTATAGCGTAGCATATGTGTGTGCGTTCTTGTATTATTTATGTGTCTATACTGGTTATTATATTGGTAGATATAGTTACGATAAGATTGATAAAACAGCTAAGTTTCAGCTTAAAGCAACATGTTTCAAAAGTATGTATTTACCTAATTAAATCAGTTGAAAATACAATTTTGACACCAACTTCAACAACAACGCCATAAAAGCATCACATAATAAAATAAAAACAAGAGCTCCCCTCCGAGTATCAGATGACGCGGTAATGTACCAAATCTTATTACAATTAGTCCCATTTGCATACGAAACAGATATATCAGGCGCATGTGCAATAATGTGCATCAAACAATTGTATCGCCAACCCTTCCGAACAAATCCAGATCGCCTATGATTTATGCGCCCCTGGTATCAGGCCGACCGTTGTCACAAATAAAATAAACACACATAGAAATGCAAATTCGGTAATGTCAAATGTGTGTAGCTCTATTGTTGAACTATGTTCCGTATTTCATGAATTTGATGATTTATTACATTTGTGACGTGGAAAACAATGTGCTTTTGGATGTTTCATTTTTTATTACAGCACAGAGTATTTTAACATTTCTGGCCTACAGGATTAAATGACCCCTGAATATTTTATTATACATTGCCATTTTGTTCGTAAGAATAAGCTTTGTTAAATGCGTTTGCTAATCAAAGGAACCATCAGGCATTTCATTTAAATGTTACATCCGTAAACCTCGTATCTTAATGTTCAGAAATTATAATTTTACACAAGGAAAACAAAGTTAAACCATGTAATCTTATAACCTCACAGTTAATTGCAGCTAAAACATCAAAATAACAGTAAAACTCGCCGTCAAAATTAATACAAAACGCAATTTAACAGATACCCTCTTAAGAGTCGTAAAATTTGCTGTTTTTGCACCGGGACCCCTCTCCCGGCGGACTGGGGTGTTATGGACCCCGGGCCGGCGGATGAAGAGTTAATGAACTAATCTTGATATTAACAACACATTAGACGCATCGGACGCACGGCCATGTTTCGCTCAAGTAATTACTGGGACCCTTGCAAGGGATAGTTTGGCTAAACCCTCCCACTGTATGTTCGCCGTCAATTCACCATGTTTCGTTTTAGGGTTAATTTATGATAATTTTAATGTTCACTAAAAATACGTGTAACAACATTACAATACACTTCTCACATTGCTCTGGACTAATATGGAAGAATTTCAGCTGAATTTTTATCAAATAGAAAAATATTACCGGTTTACAATCGGCTCACCAGCATTGTTGCAATTATACTAATACGGGGTGCGTTGAAATGGTAATTACGCAACAATTATCGCAAAAACTAATCGAATCACAAAGCAATCGGAAGAATATCCGAACGTTCGTACAAAATTCATAGTGACAGTTAATTTGGGAATGCAGCGCGCGCATCGGGTCCCACCCGCGATGAGATTACTTATTCAGCAGACATATAACATATTGCCCAAGTAATTGCTTCAAAATACAAACTTGTGCTGTACGAATGAACCCAGTGTCATTATTTATTTACGTACAAATTGCTTATTCATTATTTCGGAGTAAAACAGTTATTGAAATAACTGCATAGTCGAATACAGTTTAAAGAAAATGCTCGCGTTTCGATAAACAACAGTATTATGTTTAATGTTTGAACTACAGAAGTATTGTAAGCTTATAGAAACGTTTGCTGACGATACAGGGACCCAAAAGGGCGAATAATACTTGGATTTCGCAACAAATGCTTACGGAATCCGACAAATCCAGTGCGGATACCGTCCGACGGATGGATCGCGTTTTGATGTCTGAGATATCCGGACCGGCTATGCCATCCTGGTGATTGATTGTTTATACACAGATGACATAATATTACTCCATTTCAATTATTTCATATTTTCTACGTATTTAAAATATCTACCCTACCTGACATTTTATTTGTTTCATTGTAATCTAGAAAAAACAAAAACAACTATTTACATAAACTATTTATAAGGCATCGAAAAACTCGTCCGCATCGACGTCAGTGGGGAAAGTACCCTGACCGGAAAGCACCTCTGACGAGATGTGTCACAGAGGGCTGGTCGACACATCTCGACACATCTTTGTAATCTTAATTCCAATCTCGACAAAAATACTCCACAAAATAAATGCGGAAAAATTTTGTCGAAAAACAAAAGGTCCGACCGACTTCGTCACGTACAAATAAGTCTAATCCACGGAGTCCGGGGCGGACAATAAATATTTTTCATGAAATCCACCGCCGTCGCCAACGCATACAAACTGCGTTAAATCAGGCAATTATAGGTGTGACCAGTAAATATTATAACCAGGGGATCAGGAGCCGTATAGAGATTGTTAAGGATATTGGCTATGTTGTTTTCGTAATGGACTCTTGCTCGAAGGATGTTTGGTTATTAAGCGTGAATTAGCGTTATTGTCATTGTTGTGTAGAAAAATGTTCTTTGTCCTGAATAATTTTCGTATAGGAAAGAGAGTGTTGTATTTTCTGCGATGACAACATCAGTACCAGATATTAATTTTTTCAGTGTGGTATGATTTTAAAACAAGATATTTTAAGTTGAGCTTACAAATCCAACAAATCTACTGCTTGAAGTAAAAATTTTTCAAATTCAACCTTCCATGCTTGTCCATTTCAAAACCATTTACGAAACGAAAATAAAAGTCAACAACAGCAAAAGTGAAAACAATAAATCGCACTAGTATTAATTTACCAGAGCTCCATAAAGCGGAGAAGCAAAAATCGCCTCTAATAAATTACGTTAGCGGAAAATGCTTCATTTTAAGGCGTATAGCTCCTTAATCCTATGGCAGCCTGGTAGCCGCTGGGTGTAATTACCGGGTGCAATATATCGCCAGTTCGACCTCCCGACCCCCCGAGTTTCTGGGTCCTCATCACGCGGAATGAGTAACACATGGTACTGCGTTAATTGTCGGGGCACACGGATTTGTTTTTATTCTGCTACTAGCTGTTGCCCGCGACTTCGTCCGCGTAGATTAATGACTTCTGACAGAATTCATCAGAATCAATGCAGTGCCCAATTAAGATTTACCTATTGTGAAATGATTTATCGTAATTTCAATAAATTAAAAATCCCGCAGGGTTCTTACCAGTCCCGGCCCGATCACGTAAATTTGAGTAATAAAAACTTCGACTATTGTTGTACAGAATCTCTATGATATAAGTTCAGTGGTTAAAAGATAGAGAGTCCTGGAGCATTGACGCATAGTTCCCGTTCCCGAGGGACTTCTGAGATAAAAACTATCATACGTTACTCAGGTCCCAAATCATCGGTTTACCGAATGTAATTCAAAAAGATTCAATGATTCTAGATTCAATTTTCATTCCCAATTTCACACCAACTATCATTCCCTATTTTATCCCCTTAGGGGTGGAATTAATCAAAATTCTTTCTAAGGAGATACCTATGTCATAGTAACTTTATGCATTCAAAGTCTCAGCCCGATCGGATTAAAACTGGCAAAGTATCACACAAACTTTCACCCTCTATATTACCCACTTTGGGGTGGAAATGTTCAAAAACCTTTCTAAAGGGACGTGTACGTCATAATATCTACCTGCACGCCGAATTTCAACCCGATCTGTGTAAAACTGACAAAGCCTCATACAAACTTTCATCCCCTGCATTATCCCATTGGAGGTGGAAATGATCAAAATCCTTACTTGGAGATGCCTACGTCATAACATCTACTCTCATGCCGAATTTCATCCCCATCGGTGTAAAACGGACAAAGTTCCATACGAACTTTCACCCCCTATTTTACCCTCTTGGGAGTGAAAATGATCAAAATTCTTTCTTAGAAGACGCTTACGTCATAACATCTATCTGCATGCCAAATTTCAACCTGATCGGTTTAAAACTGACAAAGTCTCATACGAACTTTCATCCCCTATTTTACCCACTTGGAGGTGGAAATTATCAAAATCCTTTCACAGCGGATGCCTACGTCATAACATCTATCTGCATGCCAAATTTCAACCCGATCGATTTAAAACTGACAGTCTCATACAAACTTTCATCCCCTATTTTACCCCCTTGGGGGTGGAAATTATCAAAATCCTATCACAGCGGATGCTTACGTCATAACATCTATCTGCATGCCAAATTACAACCCGATCGGTTTAAAACTGACAAACTCTCATACAAACTTTCATCCCCTATTTTACCCCCTTGGGGGTGGAAATTATCAAAATCCTTTCACAGCGGATGCTTACGTCATAAATCTATCTGCATGCCAAATTTCAACCCGATCAGTTAAAAACTGACAAAGTTTCATACAAACTTTCATCCCCTTTTTTACCCCCTTGGGGGTGGAAATTATCAAAATCCTTTCTTAGCGGATGCCTAAGTTATAACATCTATCTGTATGCCAAATTTTAGCCCAATCTGTCTAGCGGTTTGGGCTGTGCGTTGATAGATACTTCAAAAGTCGATTTTTTTATTGATTGATACAAAACAAAAGTTACAATTTCTGGAATTCCTTTGGTACCTACTTATATAAAAACTTTGCACATCCTAAGAGAGCTATGTACCAAGTTACATGGTTTTATCTCCAAAAATGACGAACACCCACATGCAACCCCTATTTCACCCCTACGCTGGTGTAAATTTTAAAATGCTAGAACAAACGATTTTTTGTTTATTATTTAGTGCCTAAATATAAAATGTAAGGTATCTTCAAGAATGACGAACTTCATACAAACTTTCAACCCCTATTTCATCCCCTCACAGGTCGAAATTTCAAAAACGCTAGAACAAATGTTTTATTATTTTTTATCAAGTGCTTAAATATAAAGTTTCATGGTTTTATCTTTAAAAATTATGAAATCCCATACAACTTCCCCCCCCCTTTTAACCCCTTTTTCGCGATAAAAAGTAGCCTATGTTTTATCTCGGGGTCTAGAATATCTGTATACCAAATTTCAATCAAATCCGTTCAGTAGTTTTGGCGTGAAAGAGTAGCAGACAGACAGACAGAGTTACTTTCGCATTTATAATATTAGTTAGGATTGTGAGGGGGACCCGATTGTGTCGCGCCATCGATTTATTCTGTTTTCTGCTTCTACCAACATCCTGATTTTGTGCAATGAGATATGAATAATAGGAACATGGTTTTCTTCTGAATATATCTCATACATTTTGTGTCGTCAATGCCCTTAGGAATAAGTGACAGATGGAAACACCTTTCTGAAGGGAAGAATGTCGCCAGCAAAAACCAATAACTTTATTCATAATACTGTCATTACTACGGGACATTGGAACATCTAAATATAGCCCATATTTTAATTATACGCGTTTCCCAATTTAATAGTCGGTAGGTACAATTAACAGGCGACTAATTAGACACCAAGGCGGCATAAATCGGCAGTAAATATCTCAAAGTGTCGCAGATGGTGTCAGAACGCTTGCTACGTGTGGCCCGGAGGTGAGCGGAGAGAGGAAGGGTCACATTATTACATGAAACGGTTTACAATACTTTAGAGGATCAAATTAATGAAAAATAAACTTGGTTATTGTCTTCGATTTTAAACTATGTGAGAGCAATGATGACTTTCTGAATATGTAATGAGTAATGTTTAGAATATCGAAAGAAATCGCCATCTAACCCTCTTATTTCGTGCCCGTATCCCAAGACAGGGTCGCGGATAACATGCAACTGCGATAATAGGTCGACCCGGCGCCATATTGTGCTGATTGGTGACGTGTGCGCCGAATTTATTTTACACAGCGCGCGAAGGGTTGAGGTGCGAACGGTTATTATGAACAACAGCTGGCAAGGATTTGAATTTCGTTCGCTGCAGGTAAGGTCTGTCGGAATAAAAGATGGCCTTTCCGGGGCCAAATTAGAAGGCTGAAAGGCAGTGTTTCTTTGAAGTTTGTGTGGCTTAATTAAATGTTATATGTCAGTCGTTCACAAAACGAAAGTAAGATCTGCAATGATCCAGAATGTTGGTTCATCATGGTTTTCCTGGCAACCTTCAAAAGGTAGGTTACTTGATGATAGCACTAAAATAACGTCAATATTTTAATAATGATAACAATTAAACACCAGGAGCGCAGGGTTCGCAGGCGACCGCTAATGAGTGCGGCAGTAGCGCTGGTGCGGCTGCTGTGGCCGGCGCGCGAACTAATTTGGTGCAGTGATGGATTGCGTGTGGCTGATGCGGGTCGCACCAAATACTCCCCGTCTTGTACTTGCTCTAATTACGGATCAGTCTCATTTATCTTCAAGTGCGGTATAATGATGTTCTTGTCGCTATAGTTTTGGATATTCTATCAAAGGGTAAAGTGATACCATCCTCCATTTTGGCACCATTACACATAATGATAATTTAATTTTAACATTCTAATTTCCGGAACAACTTATTCCTACAGACAGCATTTCATTTCAACATTTAGTAATAATCATCATAAATAACAAATAGAGGTACAATTGAAAAATACATTTATTAAATAACGATCAATAAACAACATCGATATTTTCGTTGTTACTGCCCACATGAAAGTCAGAAAACATTTCAAATAAACAAATCGCCCATCATACATTTCATGGCTCGTTTAGATAAATAAAATACAATTTTACTACACGGAAATCACAATAAATATAACAAAAAGCTTTATAATGCTGTTTACAATCGCGTCATGTTCTGATTCCATAGCCGAATGTGAAATAATACAGATTAAAAATAATAAAATAGATTTATCGAAATGCGTGCCAACAAAAGGGTTGGTTTTAATAATTTAAAAGAAGCATAGACAAAAAGTTAAAACAATGGGAACTTCTTTCAACACATCATACTAAACACCTAATTGGAAGTTAGGCGAGTAATCGCAAAAACAGAACGCTAAATTCAAATAAATTGAAGGAACGCGTTGGGGCGCGCGTCGCCGTCCGCCATCACCTCGCACGCCCATTTGTCAAATTAATGATGGACGGATCAGAATCCTAAGCGGCCACCTGACGCGCGGTGACGTCACATAAAAATGTCTTCATTTCCACGGACATATGGTTTAGGTCACGGCTTTCAAGTAGGTTTTAAAATATTGCAAATTATACAATATTCAACAGTGAAGACAGATATGAAACAGAGGCCTTTTGTTTAAACAATTTTCTTGTTCCACAGTAGAAGCAGGTAGTTTCGCAAATATTTACAGCCATTAAAAGTATTATCTAACGAACAGTATACTCCACAAGAACATGAAACTAATTCAAAACATCTCTATTCCGTTTACATTCGGTTTATTGCATAGTATGATGGTGTGTTCGCGTGTTAACCTCAGTCGAATTAGCTGTGCACGTTGCTTAATCGCGTTGTCGCAATCGTACGCTAACAATGGTCGGACCGAGGGCTTTTTGCCTTTTTTACGGACAGATAAGGCCTTTGATTGTCCCTACAGTTTCTAGCGTGCATCAGTCTTTAATCAAATTAACGATTAAACGCAAATGGCGGGCGAGCTTGACGGAATTTTGTCATGCTCCTTTTATTTGCAATTAAAATTCGCAGCATTTATTTAATGTCTTCACATAAATTATCTAGAAAACTAACATTTGGTTTTTGTATAAATCAAACAAGTCGCACAATGATATATGAGCTTGTATCTTTTTATTAAAATTGTAGCGCGTCAATACCGTTCGAAATAGTTTTTTTTTTGTAACTGCATCTAAAGGTGAACAATTGATATTAATTAAAATTGGAATGAATCGATTGAAAAAAGGTAATTTTGTTTGTGGTACAGAAGCGTCACTGTCATTTGGCAACCCTGTGAATATAGAAAGTAATTTATAACGTCAGAGTTGGAATGTTCTAGATAAACAGTTGATCGAGAAGCCTCTCAGGGCGTATCGTTTCCTATGTTTTTAAACTGGACGTTTTGTTTGATACATTATATTAATGGACGGAGAACAGCTACCATAAGTCTCGGGACATTTGAGTTTACGATTTTATTTATTGGGTAGGCGGTCTTAATGGGTCAACTTTGTGGAGATATGAGCGGATGCTGATATATTGTTTTCTAGGGTACACACTCAGGATGTTTGATTAAAAGATAAATGGGATATAGGCAGTTGCCCCATTCATAAAAGCTTTATATCTAATGAAAAAGGTGTACTTAAATGTGTTATCAAGGTAAAACGCCGTAACTTATGAGCTGATGAATAATACAAGGATAGTTAAGTAAAAAACTTCTACGGCTATGAAACTTAAAGTCATCATCGTGTACGATTCACAGACTCAACGACAATATGACGTGAGATTTCCCTGACCAAGGGAACTCTCACTTAGCTTTTTAATTTACTTACTATTTGACTTAATGTCCTATGATTCCTAGCTAAGGCACAGAGCGTCCATAGAAGTCCTCCAGGTTGACAGCAGCCAGATTAGATCGCCAATAGACACATTTACAGGGTTACAATCATAACATAAATAGCGAGAAGTGGGTGTTTCTTAAATTCTGTTTCTTCTATCAGGGAATACATGCCACTACGCGATGTAATGTTACAAATTGATGAAACATCAGTACTGTCTGATGACTGTGTCGTCCGATGTGACGATAAGATGCGGCGACACATATAAATCAGACTGCAATTAGTTTCCAACGACCAGCGATTTATGACGGGTTTGACTCGTGGGCGGGATGTTCGATGAAGGTCCTTTCTGGCGATCACCTTGGTGGGAAACTGAGGGAACAAGATAAAGGCACTAAAACTTGTATTCTGGTAATTCTTGTAACATTAAAATATAAAGGCTAAGTAAAGGTCACCTGTAAAGACTGGGTCACGCCATTGACAATAGTCAGTTACAGTACTAACAAGAATTTTATAAGTAAATATCAAGATTTTCTCTCCTAAAACTACGCTAAACTATCAATTACGTATGGAGTTAAATGAAATTTTAAATCGTTATAAGTATTCTCACATTTCTCAAATGTCCATCAATAAAAGGTGTTAATGTTTCCTCGAAAATTGAACCGACGAATAAGAAAGTGAAAAATCGAATCATAACGAATAGATCCGACGACATGATATCGGTCGAGCCTCTATAAATAAAAGGACGTTTAAAATTTTAAGGGCCTCGAGCTCTGTGGAGGCTATTAAAGCCCCTTAACGCTGGTAACGAACGACTTTCGTCCAGATGCCAGCGGATATGGAACAATTGTTACTCGCGTGAAATTCGTAGCCGATTATAAAAATCGATTTACTTTTTTTCCAAACAATCGGCATTGTCAACGTAACTTTTGCCTGTTAAAAACATATTAGATTGTTTATGGTCACTTAAGGGCTGTTTCGACTGCGAAGTTGCAACTGTCTTAATTTATGCCCACACCATAAAGGTTGTTGTTGTCTTCATTTTGTATGACTCTCACGTGGGAAATAATGCCCTTTTGTGTCAACGGTTTGAGGGTAGTGGAAACTGTTTTATTTCGTTGTTAACTTTGTAGTAATCCCATCTATCATTGTTTACCGTAGTTTCCTCTGGTATGGCGGTAAAAGTTTATATTAACTACCTGTACTTGCTGTAGTGGGACCAGACCCTTTAACATAAGCACGTATCTAATTAGAATAATCCAAACATTTGTCGATGACGCTTTAGGTAACGCATCGTGGATTAATTCGAACAAATTCCATTTTTGAAAAATTTCAAAACATTCGCGCGTCTTATGCAAATGTGCCGCCATTACTATGGATTATGATGATTTTATCGATTTATATTTAATTAAATGTAAAAACTTGACACTTATTAATTGTCACCGAGTTTATAAGGTTTTATAACGATGGAAATAATCAGTCAGGTCACGATTACATCGATGAGCGACCGGTTTTGTGACATGTCATGGTATTTTAAGTAATCGTTATCGATAAATCATGTTAACTCGGAATTCGATGTTTTCGAATATCTAGTTTTGGACACGCCCACAACACTTCTCGGAATCGCTCACGACGAATGATTGCGTCGTGATTTATAAGTGTTAATTAAAGAAAAAAGCGAGACTTGAAATGATCCGAGACGATGTTGGCAAAATACAAAATATTTCTACCATCTAATTTGTTGTCTTCACAAATACAAATAATGATAAATGAAGCAGAATTTAAATCGACTCCGCGGCAGAGCGACCTGTGGACTATTATGACAGCTCTGAATATTTTTATTGTACGGGACATACTGGCCGATAATTCAATGCGTATAACGGAACGCGGCCGGATGTGACCGCCGCGTCTTCCTGTCACAATTAATTTCCGGGCGCGTTGAAATTGGCGCGAAAACTGTCGCGAGGGGTAGGACGCGGGGGCCGGGGCGTGCCACCGCCGCGGGAATTTTAATTACGCACTCGTATACCGAATACCAATGTCGTCTTGTTTAAATTAAATATAAATTATTCGCCTCCTAGGCCCTGCTCGCCTGGTATTGCGAACTGCGAAACGTTGAATAAACAACTGTTGGGTTTTAATTAGTAAAGATTTTGTTGGTATTTTGTCTAATGTTTCAGTTGTTTAACTTACGTTACTTGTATTATTATTAGTTGTAACACTAGGGTTGCTTACACTCACATAATAATGTCGCAGATTGTTTGACAGATTGTTATTTCATACAAATTCTACCAGAACTCGTTGCTTTGCTGATAAAATTAGAGTGATAGATAAAGTTTGTTCTCAGGCTTATTATAAAAAATGATAAAACCTCATCTGTCACCCAGTTAATGAGTTTTTCAACCTTTTAATCCCATTATTTCTCCAGTGAGTTCTTTCTTAAAAATACTTTGCAACAATATAAAACTGTCCAAATCTCAACGTAAGTATTTAATCATGTCGACTATGGCTCGCTATACATGGAGTGTACAGAACTAAGAGCAGCATCAAAACTAGTTTAATTTCATAATAAAAGTTTGCAAACAAACTCCCAACGCAATTAGAGAGCAGATGAGGAGCTCACGGCAGACGGGTGCACTTCTTATGGCATTTAACTAACTTTGATAAAAAGATTAAGTATGACAGTTTGAAATATAGCCACCGCAGTCGGTGGAGAAAAAAATAACAGCGCAAAAGTTGGTCGAGCGAGGCCCCTGGCTCCATTGTTGCGAGCGCCGAGTTAATTTTGTAGGAAAGAAACAAGCGAGGCGCAGGTGTACCAGCGGCCCGTTGTATTAATTTGAGTCCCGTCTAATACCTACGTATGACTGCGTTCAAAACAGACGCGTCTGAATTTATAAGCGAAGTTGAGCGCGTCCAAGCGCCGGCGCTGGGATTTGTGCACGAATATGAACGCGGCCAGATTATGACGTCCCGTTCTCTGACAATCCGAACGCGCCCATTACGCTCCGTTTCACAGGCACGGGCTTTTAATTGTGAATTATTGCGCGGTGGACGCTCGTTACGTATTAACATAATTGTTTTGAAAGAAACGCGTGTAGCCGTTCTAGCGCCGTCACACACAGCACTCAGCTAGCAGCCAGTAGCCGCTAGTCGAGATCCTGCTTGAGATAATGTTTTCGTGTGTAATTAAGAGATGTTTGCATAGCGATGTTCAGGTGACATTTGGTAACGTCAACGTCGCCATTTTTGTTAGTTTTAATCTCGCTTATCATGTTCTTAGAAACTTGAGGGTGTCCATTAACTAAGATGTAATGCTTACTTACGTTTTTTTATCGCTTTTCTTGTTATTCCGGTTTTGTTGCGTGTACTTTATTAAAACATGAAATGTTCAAATGTGCATTTTGATGCGACCCAACGATGTTAATTATCATTTTAGATGCAGTAATTTTTCGTTTATTACTTGTCGTACACAGCGCTCGAGCGACGCACGTCGTAATAAAAGTCCATTTTAATTGGAGCGTTTTCGTTTTAACATCTAATTAATAGTTTTAATAACTATAATTTTATCATTCACTGAATCGTATATGTAACAGCTTGTAACGACATTTCAGAACAAATACTAATTTGTGAGTTGTGAGAGGCGAGTTTTTAACGTCATAAAATGTCAAAATGTTACACAGTGCACACCTTCATTCATAATGCCTGTGTGCATTTAAATTTTAAACAATTATTATTTAAATCAAAACAGTTCAATGTATTCATTACTTCCAAATTACAAAAAGGCGTAATTAATTCCATTTTCAAAATTCACGCGCCGAAACGTCGAGCACAGACATTACAAGTAAAGTTTTCCGATGAGACACACCATAGACAATAGTCATTACACACGGCTGGATTCGCAGGCGAGGGTACCTCACTTGACAGCCGGGACGGAGTGATGAACTCACTGCCTATATTTAAAGCCCCTGCTGCCAATTGGATTTAACGTTTGTTTAATTTAATTGTTTTATTGTGGTAAGATTACAAACTGTCCTAATTTAAGATGGAGTTTAAATTACAATTTCAACTGTTTCTTGAGTTATTTGTTGATAAACTTTTCGGAATACAAAAAAATAATACAGAGATATAAATTGGAGAAAAGTCATTTCGAAATAAAATATCACACCGTTCTTTACTTACAACATAAAGAAAATTGCTTCCACATTATCCACGTAATCATAATTATAAATACATAACATAATTAAGCCCCAGCTACCAGGCGCACAGAAACCCGAGGGATTGTAAACAAACGACCATAACTCACAAACGCGCCTTACTGATAAGAAACTTTCATTATGGACCCGAAAATGTTGAATTTAAAACGGGGCTTAATCAACCAGGGCCGAGTACCTTCCACCTGTGTGTTTAGGCCTGGATTACTTTGCGAAAATTACGTCAGTATTGGTTGTTTTAGATTAATTCTGTTCCCTGTTTCGAATTATGGGTAAAGAGCTTGCTTGTTCCGTTTTGCAAACGTAGTGTCAGCGATGCGAGTTTTTAAATTACTGTTTGTTTTGATATAAACGCGTGCATACACACGAATGTTTGGATTCAATATTGAATTTGCGATTATTTGAATTGTATTTGGTCTATCAATCGGTTACTCGATTATTGTTAAGAGGTTGCTGAAACCTCTTAACAATAATAATAAAAGTGTCCTTCTTTCTATCGTTTCCTAAACTATTCTCAAAGTAGCTTAGTAACTTTTAATAAGATCACAATTTAAAAATTGATAACTTTTTTAAAAAATGTGAAGGGAAAATAGTTACAATTAAACACTAATTTTTAATAAACAAAATCTGTATGTTTGTTTGTCATTTAAACAGTTTGTACCGCGCCGCTCCCGGCCACCGTACCAGGGCGGCAGAGTCGGGCAGGAGCATTCCCTAACCCCTTCGCAGTTTGATAAATGGCCAATTACTGTGCCCGCCCCGTCCCTTCTGTTAGCTTGTTGCCTATTTTGAATTGCTTTTGCTTTTTCGTTTAGATTAATATCTAAATAGGATAGATACGGATCCCGCTTTAGGTATTTTACGTTGTTTTTAAACGTAAATTTCGGGTTGGGAGCGCTCCACGCTCCTTTGTTCGCCCGGTTTGCTCCACTCCGCTATTGTTTTCGTCTCCTAATACCAACGAATCTTTATTCTGTCTTGTTGTGTAATACGTTCTTTTGTTTTAATGGAATTTCCCGTTCGATATACGTGTTTTGATTTGATCTAAGAAAATTGCCTGATATAGGTTTTTACGGTAAACTTTTCGGTTGGAAAATAGTCGAGGGGGTTTCTTCTTTTATATTTCTATAGTTTTTTTGTGGTTCTAATGCTAAGCATGACTGTATTTAAGTTTAAACATAACGAAGAAGAATTATGTAGGGTCACGAGAGCTTTTTGACTAAAGCTCTATCAGATTGATGCATTACTTTAAATCAAAAAACTATCCCACACCTCATAAGCTCCCGTAATCAATCTAAATCCGCAGTAATTCAGTGCACAATGCCAACAGGACCATCCCGCAGGCTCAGGTGTAGCTCTCGATTCTTTAAATTCCCGTCATTACTTGATAAGGGCACCAGCAGGGGTATTACCGACCCCTGTTTATTTTTCCCAAATTCAAAGTGCCCATAATTGCCTACAGACTTAAGCCCATTTAAAATTTTAACTCGGAAAACAAATGGGATTTTTGGGGACAAATGTTAGTGTTGGTCGCTTCTGCTTTGATATGGGAGTGTAAAGGTACCAAGTCATGTGAATTCGATGTATCTTTAGACACTTTTTCTGTACGTTTTATACTTTAATTGTCTCTGTAGATATCTTTTTCTTTTGTACACTCAATTTTTCCGTTAAAAAAGTCAATTATAAATGGTCGTATAAAAAAATCTATTAAATATTTTTCCAACACGAAGGTTAGCTTTATCCAAACGACTTCTAAAACACGTAAATCTAAAAACGTCAAAATACATTCATCCTACAAGCCTACAGATAGGTAATTGCTGAAGGCTTTTTTCGCTGATTGGACGACAGGTCATGATGACATTAAATTACATAGAACGAATAGTCACGCAACGACACGCATTTGATACGAAATTACTGACAAGGCTGCGCTTTACACTGTAATACCGTTTTTAGTGTATGTAATAACTATCATTAGAGCTTATTACAGTAATTGTGGCCCGTAACGGCGTGCCGTAATGATAATAATATCTATTTCAATTGGGCACGCGGAACCAATCGGTGACCGCCTTTAAATATTGTCTGTGGTTCTGTGTCATCCATGTTGTTTTTTTTTAATTGGAGGTGCGTTCTATTGTAATGTGCCTGTATTTTTTGTAGATAAATCAATGTTTGGTTTATTAAATTAATATGTATGGCACGTAATTATTTGCTGCTAATTAGATACATGTTTGAGTTGTGCTGTGGATGCCTTATATTCTAATAGGTTTTTGTTCCTGAATGTAGTTTGAAGCTTTTGTATTAAAGCATCAACATAAGACTTTAAAGCCAAATAACTACAGTCTATAGCTTTAATGAAATACAAAGCAAGAACATTTCATACTTTCACACGATCGTTCATAAAAACTTCATAATGAATAAGAATTTCGATAGCCTCCCAATATAACATTAAAGCCGTCACTTTTAAGAGAACATGTTGTAAGACAATGGATCAAGGGAACTATGACGGCCCGTCAAAACACAATTATGTGTTTACAAACATATCTGAACGGATTTGTATCACGACACGTCCAACTGTCAAGTCAAAACGACGCCATGATGGATGACGTAAGCGCGATTAGGAAAAATGTTAATTACATGTCATTGGATAGGCGGAAAATTATTGTTCGACCTATATTTTTAGGAAATTGTGATTGTTTTTCGAGGAATAAAATATAATTGTGTAAATCGATTTTGGAAGTAAGGATCTAGTTAGTATTTATTTTTGTGTTTACCTACCTGTTAGTGAGATTTTTGGTAGCTTCTAATATGACGCAGGTTACACTACAATATGACCTCCAATGTAGTGTCCAAAGTTCCCACAAAATGTCGAAACAGCGTGGGCATCAAGATCAATGGCCAGTCAGTGATACACGCAGAATTGATGGCGCAAACCAAAGATAATAAGTAAAATGCCGTTACAACGCAATTTTTCAACGTTTAAAAACAAGAAAGAAATTCAATAAAACTTAACAAAAAAAATAAAATGTTCAACAAAGATAACGTCACTGGGAGAAACGAAACGTCACTTTTATTTTTTTGTAATTTAATTGGAGTATTAACGGGGCATAGATAAAGTCACTCTGCCTCCAACTTTTTTCGTTCTTTTTTCAACTTATCAGATGGCTTACCGTTTGAATTTAAAGGTGTGTCAAGTTTGTACGAAGTTTTAATAGACTCGGCCCGATCAGATCTCGAGAAAATACATTAAAATAAATTGTTCTATTTGCCTACCTTCAAGTGACGGGTACTTGGGTATTTGTTTTCAATTCCAATCATTATGGACGTTAATTTGAAATGTGACATCGGTTATCCGCCATTTTTCACAACAGGACAAGTTATCATTGCCCTTCTGAAAAGTTTTTGTTTGCGAGGTGTGATAGAATAAATGAATGCGAATTTATTTTTATAAAAACTAGATCTAATTCAGGACAAATTATGATATTTATTTAATACTACAGTGAAGTAATTTGTAAAAGGCAGAGAAGTAGAAGTTGGTCCTGGCATGCGAGGGTAATTGTTGCGTGCTGCAGCTGTGTTTAGCTCCGATAAACATTTACAATCAGTCGGAATGTGTTTGTCAGGCTTATTGACAGTAATGCCACGTTATAATAAAATACCGTGAAATAACGCTGACATCGAGAACCACAATTCCTAACGTAATTTAATGAATTAGCATTCATTGGATATTTCGGCGAGGGTAGCGCGGCAAACAGGCGAGCGTACGTCAGGGCAGGCACAGGCGTGCATATTTCTGGGAGTTTATTACATAATGCGAGTCAAACCTTCCTCGTGCCCATAACTACGGAATAACATTAGAACGTTTTCCCGTCTTTCCGGGCAAAATACACGAGTTGGGGAAAAAAAGGAAAATTTGGTCACAGCGACCGTCCATAAATTCGCCTCGAGTTGCGGGTACTGCTCTAATTCCTTTGTTTGCTAAAACCGAAAACTGCCGTGGACATCCCCGCGATGCCAATACGATATTTCACTCGCTCCCACTTGACTGATTCCTCTGCGTTAGAGGGTGACAGATGTATTTGACGCATTGCGTTTCGGAAACTTATTGGCGAGTCTCAAAGGCGGTAATCGTATGTCTCATGTGCCAATCTAGTAAATACATGTAGTAGATTTATTAGACGTAGGTTAGCTTGTTCCAATGTAATATTCGCTGATTTTTTCTTGGTGCTTAGAGGGTAGCATCTAGCGGCATCTAGCGGCGGGTTAGGACATGTCAATTTTCCTGGCGCACCGCCAGGCGCTTTGTTAAAAGCGTTGGCGTCGTGAGAGCCAGTCGTATTTATATGAACCTAGCCGTAATGCTACCAGATAATATACTATTTGACGGTGGAATGTGTAATTTTAAATTTGCACTCTGTTGCTAGTGATATATAACGTAGTTTTTAGCTCAACTTTAATTTACGCTCACTTGCTATTGGATTAAAGTTTAGTGTGACACGGTACGCATAGCTCCTGTTTTATTTGCCTGCACTAAGCGCTGCGAGGTTTTTTACAAATAGAATGCTTTATCAAGATTAATTTTCTACTTTATCTTTTTATTGTTTTTATATTTATAAAACAACACCACCTAAAGAGTTTTTAGTTTCTTTAACATTACATTTTAAATTTCACACGAATTTTATGCACTTAAACATACCAACCATAACTATTCCCCAACTTAACTGTTCAAAACCCCATACTTCAATACTCGACAGCGACATCTATGGAAAAGAGTGAAATGTCACGTTTTGACAACTTAGTAATAACAATACATAACAATATGGCGGCGGTACATAACAAGATGGCGTAATAATACCCCGTGTACATTAGCTAGCCATCGAACCAGCGACAATAGACCCGGCTGATTTATCGCAGTCCGGATAAGGCGTTCCGCCAATGGAAAAAGGATTTTCCCGGGGAAAACTTCAATGAGAATAAATTTAGGGGCACTGATGGATTTAAAAAGATTTTAAACGTGTAATTGTGATTCTATTGTCATTGTAATATTGTTTCTGTTAATTAGGCATGTTAAAATACGGTTTGGCTTTTTTAAACCCATTTTAAGTTTAAATTATGAAGTAATTATTACCTAATTGGAATCACTGATTCCTAAGCTCCGTCAATTCATTAAATGATAATAAAAAAAATTAAATAAAAAGAACCATTATTTTTCAATGGTAGTTTACATTCCGTGCTCGCTCTCTTGACACTTCAGCACGATGATTACAACCATTCTGATAAGGAAATGTAATCTTAATGTTAATTGGAAATTTATTCAAATCAGCCTCCGTGATCACTGCGATAAGTTGGAAGAAAAATGAGTTGAGGATCTTTATTTCGACATGTGTTCTATATTTATCAGATAAGACAAGAATTGTGTTCCTCGATCAATTTGCAAGGATCCCTCCAAGTTTTATCTCAGCCAAAACTTTTCACGAAACCAAGAAAAACTCACTTAATGAAGTTCCCAGATTTGGCCAACGATCAGCAATAAAGTCCCGCGGACAATCTATCGTGCGATCTCCGAACAAATGTGCAATAAAACGAAGGAAGCCAGTTATTATTGAAGTGTAAAATAATATCCTCATTATGCGATGACTTGAATAACAATTATTACAGCCGGTATTCAAGCGCAGTGCAGTAAAAACGGTTGATTGCCTACGCCTCCGACGCTGCAGACATTTTCATATGCACAGATCTCTTGCCAAATTTTTAATTATTCAAATGAGAGCACCAAAACACCAGCATGAATAACAGCCGGCCCAGCTCATAACTCGCAATAAAAATATAACGATCAAAGCATTCGGCGGCGAAACTAAACATCCCGCGTCACCGTTTGACAGCTCAGAATGTAGTCTATTAAATTATAAACGTCCCTTCTCACCTTCGCAGTTTTTTATTCAATGTAACTCCTAAACAGAAAGGATACATTATAGATACGCGGCAGAGCAGACACGTACAAAATGAAAATAGGGGAAAGGGAGCGAGGGTGGGGCGGTATGGAAATGTTGGTCAAATATATCATCCGGCGTCTGACAGGCCAATTCTCTTATCTCACGCGCGCGGCACCAGCGCGATCTAAGCTAGCTTAGCTAATATAAAATGGTTTTAAATTCAAGTTTAATTCGGGCTATCTGCAGCTCTCCGCCGCGTCGTAAATACGAACCCCAACCCACATACAAAAGGCGGGTGCGATTTACGGTTTTGACGGATTTCGAATATTTTAGCAGCAGGTCTCGGGATTAGGCCGAGTTACGCGGCGTACGGACCTCGTACATCGTCGCCCGGGTGGGCTTACATTTTAATAAGATGATGATAATTTAGAACCGGGTGAAACTAGTCTTGGGATACCGCGAGCAGCTGCGGCACCCGTTACACACCTGCCGATTTAATATTAGTTTTCAGTCGAGGTGCGATGTACGGCAGGATAAAGTTTTCCTCTCGATATCATTACACCCTCCTTATCTCATATTCCGAGGAAATTATTCTTTGTTTGCGCGGCGGGCGGGCGAATCTGCACCGCATCAGTTTACAACACGAGGACATCATAAAGTGTAAACAATGACGGCGTTTTCCATTACAATATGTTTACCGATCCGTGGAGCGGCGCATTATGTATGTTATCCTGGTAGGACGCGCGGGGCGCCGCTGAATTTATGAGACTCCGGCAAATATTTGGCGCTCCGAGTTCGGACGCTCACTGTCGGCTGACAACGGGAAGATTGTCGGCAACTGTTTACACAACGGGATATGGTAATTTTTCAGTCGCCTCGTTTCTCGCTGTAAGCGTATTCCGTTCACGGCGCGGCTCCGTTCTGTTCTCTTTACATTTAGTTTATTTCAAACATCGGAAGCGTATCCGGACGAGTCTGGGTGACGGACGACGTAAACAGAGTGGGCTGACGTTTAGTGTCATTAAATCTCGTAATAGGATATCATAAATCGCAGGAGGTCGGCGGTACCAGGCTGCCCGGGCGGCTGTCATCGTTTGTCAGAGCATTTCACGCATTGTTGGACAATAACGCAGGCAGGGGCGGGCTAGCATTGTGCGCGGCCGGCCGCCTGGACGCGGACGTGACGCGTGCGCGATATGCTGGCCATACACCACGTCCACCGGGCACCGGCTCCACTCCGCTTGTCAAATATACATCTCTTTTGTCACGAGGATACATGGTGCACCTAACTCGGAATTATCCGAGGCATGCCCTCACCATTCCGGTTAATGTAAAGAGGCGCGCAGGTTGTAATTCTCACTTGAGCTGTCTTGTAGTAATTCACTTAAAAAGTTCCTTAAACCGGCACCCGTACGGAGGTACCACAATCAAATTTATATCGTTGGACGACGGTAAAAAAAAGTGAAAAAATAAAGTAACATCAAATATGTTTGGTATGCATCGTCTCAGAGATTCACATCAGAAATTTAAGCTTTAAAGAATCGGGCGGGATAAAAAACATCGTGGACTCGGAAAAAAAAGAGTAAAATCTTGACCCCTGAGTGCCGACCGCGTAAATTGGAATCAAAAGGAATCAAATGTCATTTTACGAATGTATTCCCTTAACGGTTATCAATGTATAATGTCATTGAAGCGGTGCTTTCTCATAAAAATGTTTTATGTTACATTAAAATGGGTTTATAAGAGAATTTATGGAAATAATTTGAGGCAGCTTAGTGGATTCGGCCATAGTCGAGTTAATTTTAGATAACTGAACATCGGAGATATCATTATAAAAAAAATATAAGTAAGGAAAATGACATTTCATTCTCATGTCATACCTACAGAAGACGTCACACTTACGAGTGTTATTCTGCATAAATGTCAATGTTTTTGCGTATAAAAATATCAAAAGTTTTAAGTTCTGTCCTGAAATGCCGCTAAAAAGAATCAATGTAATTTATTTTATTTTAATCTTTTTGTTCTGCACGTGCGTCCGAGCCAGCGTGAGGTCTACAGGCACTCGTCCCTCAGAGGTTCCTTAATGCAAAACTTGAAATACGCACCTTTCTTATGCATATAATTAAGATAAATTATAAATAAAATTGATTGCTTTAGGCATTACATTAGCGCTGTGTCCAATTACTGAGGGAAGCCATTTGTTGAATTCGAATTTTAAAACTGAACGATTTTATTCTAAAAAAAAAATCAATTCCAATTTTAAAATCCGTAAATGTCATTAAAAGCAAATGGCGGCTGAGCGTCTCTTATTTAAAATCGTGTTACTATCAAAGAGTGAACTTAGATGTGAATAAAATACAACATGGTTATAATTTTCTCGAAACGGGTGGTACCGTAGTACCAATTACTTTGGTTGGGGTACACTGAGACAAATGCCTTCTCATATATCGAGATGTTATCGAGCCAATGTGCTTGTATCGAGCTCCGATGCCTCGCAACGGTTAATCAGACCACAATGGGAAAAATAAAAAGACACACACAACTATTATTCCTTGATATTAGGAATTCGAGAGTAGAAAACAAAGTTGTCTATGCGTGAGGTGTTTAAAGCTGTATTTGTGGTGAATTTCACGGGAATCTGATTAGCAGTTTTGTAGAATACAACATGATTTGGTGTGTGCCTATTTTTTTTATTTTATCATATAAAATAACAACACTGTAATGTGTAACTTTTGTACTGTTATGTTCAATTTAAAATACTTATATATGTACATAAAGACAATTATGATGTATTTAAATTCCCTTGTATGTATGTATGTATGTGCTAAGTAATGTTTAGTATGTCCGACTGACGTTTAACCATGATGTACGTGTCCAGGGTCACGGGGTCGAATCATGATGGATGGTCACATGGCCATCAGTTCCCTGACGACGGCAGGACAGGCTTCCGTCATTTGAGTAATACGTAGGTATTGAAAAAAGGTTAGAACTTTGACGAACTCCGTGGTCCCTATGTACAAAATGGTTGCAAAAAGTTACCTGATTTGAGGCAGTTAGGTTTGTTCATGAAGTCTGAAACTTACCTGTAAACAAAGAAAGAGATCATAAGTATATTTAACAACTAAAATCCTAAAAAAAATGACCAAATAAACGTAAAAACCAAAATGGTCGCTTCCACCTTCCCACAATTAACGAACAATATCATCTCACACTTTGATTTAAAAATATCAGATACAAATCCTTCCATTTTTAAATCAAACACCCGAATCGTTCCGAGAACTGACGGTCTTTCACGAACCTCACATTTTTCTACGAACTTTGGGGTGACTAACCTCAAAATTAGCGTAGCGATTTGAAAATTATAGACCCAAAGCGCGATTTAGGTTCTAACAATGGCGAGTGCGCGATAATTGAAGAGAACATTTAATAATAAGTGGTGACATGCGAGCAAAACAGTAATTTGATAGCAATTTTAACTTGATACGACAATTACGCTGTGATTAGGCATTATAAGAATACCGATCGCGATTCGCACGTGATATTTCCCGCGATTATTTATGGCGGAAGCGATTTTTTTTTAAATTGGCCATTATTATCTGTGCTTGATGTGTAATTGGATATAATTCTGTTATCTAATAATTTTCGAGTTATCAAATTAAGTTTTTGATTTGAAAATTGAAGGGAATTTTTCGACTTTTTTTGTCTAATTATATATTATTATCATATCATTCATTCATTCACTCGTTCGAAAGCTACAAAACGTCATATCAAACAAAAGTCAACAATGTGACCATAACAAAAAACATCGGAACATCTCTAATCTACTAAATCAAAGGATTATTTAAACATTTCAACTAGACGGGGTTAAATTCCCATCACACATGCGTCCCATACTTTAAACACTGTGGGAGAAAACATCAAAAAACGACAATATTCTATCCGAGCAACAATCTCGGCTCGATTGGATCTCGATTGTTGCGTCGCGTCGTCGTTGCGTTGTTGCGTTCCGTTGTTCCGTTGCGTGCGTTCTCCACAGCACGTCACTCAAAACGTATCAAGTGATACGTAAATTGCTCAGAGCCCGTTTAATTTACCAATTTGTTCCGTTTCGAGTGAATACAATCCGTATTATATGTGACCAACCATTGTTGTTGCTTATTTGTGTAAATTCTAAATTATACGTGTATTATATTGCGCTGTTCGGCTTCACGATCATGTTAAGTGTAATTTTGTTGAAATCTAGACGCTTGGAACGGGTATATGGTGGCGTTTGTAAATATCTGCGACTGGCTTTGTTTTTGGTGCTCAGGGTTGCCTGTGTTCAATTTTTGGGTTTAAAATAGCTGTAGTTAGATTAGTTGATAAAAGTTTGATTGTTTTAGATATTGTGGTTTCTAAGATGAGACAAGTTCTTTATAGAATGTAAGGTTTCTTTAAAAACTTTGCTGTGTTGCGTTTGTAGGATTGTCATTATAACAATAAGTACCTACGTAGAAAATAAAGTGTAATAGCTAAGCGAACATTAATATAACGCCAGCACCCTAATTGCGCCGTTACATAAATAATATCGGCACAACTACTCCACCTAATTAGCTGACGATGTACCGAGCGCTCGGTATAACGCCTTTTTCTTCAGATTTTCCGACCGCCTTAGAGTTTCCCATTTAAAAAAAGTCAACCAATCCATCGTACTCTCTCCGCTTGCACCTTGCACCGACCTATTATTTCCTTTTCACTCTTTTGTTCCTGCGATGTGGATGTCTCGCTCCGCGCTCCGCCCATTTATAAAATCGACTGGCCGCGCGCCGTCCGTTCACCTGTCCCTTTCCCGTCCGACTGATTTATGTGAGAGAGAGCGGGTTTGATCGATGCTTTGTTTTCCCGCTTCAACTGTCACACGGCGTTCGTTTTTCGAAAAAAGACGCTCACTGACCCTCGGATTAGGTTATACGTTATTACCTGGTGTAAATTCTGATAATGCGCGCAGATTGCGAGCGCAAATTCCGAAGGCTCGAGTGTCGCCCTGTGGGAAACGCGAAGGCTTTTTTGTTTTGCGCAGTAGGTACCGGCGTTTTGTAAAACTATATTTACGATAATGTTATCTCGCGCGGCGGTGTTACGTTACCTACCTACACCGCGGGTAC
Source organism: Spodoptera picta (assembly GCA_038387885.1). Taxonomy (NCBI): domain Eukaryota; kingdom Metazoa; phylum Arthropoda; class Insecta; order Lepidoptera; family Noctuidae; genus Spodoptera; species Spodoptera picta. The sequence goes on along the minus strand of JAZHFQ010000384.1, from coordinate 1,747,580 downwards.
GCGTGATTAATGATTAACTCAGTCGACGTGGAACCTCTCCGGTCGGTCGACTCCGTACAGAAAAAAATCAATTCTAACAAATAGTAAGTATAATGCTTATTGTACGACTGCTCCGGACATAATGAAGCTGTTTACGATGGAACAAGTAACCGTCAATAGTGTTACATCTATAAATCGACTGATGCACGTTTCCAAAAAGCTTCCAATTGAGTTTTCAAGGCGGGCGCGCGCTTGGCTTGCAAAAAGCGCGCGGCTCTTGACAAGTTGAGAAATGTCATGGCGGTAGTTTTTTGAGGTTATTTTTGGCGGGAATGCCATTCTAATCAAAATAGTTTACGCGTCGACCTTAGCGCAGATTAGATCCGTTTGTTTTGGTCGATCGTGGGAACGATTCCAGTTTTTTCAATGATGGCTCTCCAAATCGTCGCGGCGTCGCGCACTCCGGATCGAAGTAAAAATATTTAATTTGTTCAAACATTTGGGTCCTAAATGATGGCAGGTAAAAACAAATGCCACCTTCATTAGAATTCATACATTCGTTGTACGAAACAGAGGAAAAAATAATCGTTACACGTTTCAAGCTTCCACGTTCCGCGAAACTCCGATATCATGTGTCGGGAGCCCGACAAACTGTTATAAATCAAAATGCGAACAAATAAAAACGGCGCGCCGAGGTGAAAACGTTATTATCTTTATAATTGCACGTCAAGGCGGGAAAACTGGGGGGCATTTGGCGCGCTTTCCTTGTCTCTGGCCGTTTTTTTAACGCGCCGACGCTATGATATATCGGCCCATGAATACGGGATGTATCGCGACACCTGCTCGCTTCCTTATGAATTCGAAATTGCGACTTTCTTGATGTCATTATATCCTGGTACTCGTAGTTGGAGTTTGTTTGTTTTGTATATTTTATGTATGGTGATATATTGTGTTGTTTATTCGCTCCAGGGCCCGAAAGTCATGAATAAAGTGTATCTTTTATAAAGATAATTCCCTCAGCTCCGTCACGTAAAGTTTGATGTACTTGACACTTTCCCAAGAGTTCTGAACTGTCTCTTATTCGAATAGGTATACCGTAATGAATATTTGCGCCCCAAGTTATTGATCTAACTCGACTTCTTAAGTCCACTTAGCATCTAATGAACCAATTCATGTCACGTCGATCGAACAAGAAGATTGAATACTTACTACTAAAGCTCTCAAAAGCGGACATTATCAAATTATCACAAAAAGAAATGAATCGCCGCATAACAATGAAGCTAAAAGAACATAAACCAACAGTGTAAGCGATAAGAGATGGCTCGCGCTCCGCCCCGCTTGTAACGAACCGCACTATCGATGTCTCAGTCAAAAACTGTCAAAAACGTGACAGGCGCCGCGTCAGGCTAACGAGGCGAGCGAGCGCCGCGTCAGCGTGACTCCGCACCTCCGACCGCGGCGCGCCAGCGCCATCTCGTATCCAGTAGACGAACTAACCGTATGTTGACGGAACAAAAAAATATTATAATCTCGTCTGGACAGAAATACATAAAGATGCAAATGAGCCGCGCCCCCGGGCGGCGAACGGGCGAACCAATTTATTGGTGCGCGCGCACCTCATTATTGCTAACAAGCATTGGAACCCTTTCTTTACCCCATAAATATTATATTTTACACCTGCACTAAAAGGGGCCTCGGTACCGAGATGGCCTGTCATTGCGAATGTGCCGAGCACCTTTCGGCACACACCGGGTGCCCGGGCTCCCTAATACATGTCCTCCTATCGATTTATAACGATTACGTCCACTCATTAGGCTTCACTATTAACAGAGTGCTAATGAATAATAAAATACCCGTGCGATGCCCACGTCCGCGTGTTTCGTGGACGCAATGCTGTGTTTGGTCATTTCTCCAGTTATCTGACCTTTCCGATGCATTGTTATAGTCCTTAATTCAATTAATAATGTAATTCCTATGTCCGTTTTGTAATTCTTTCTTTCTGAAGTAAAGTATTGTATTATGTCTTATAATGTTAGTGTTGTGTTGCACGCGAGTTACTCGAGACAAAGAGACCACCTAGAACTTACTTGATGGCTTTCCTACTTCTCCGTGATATTGATAACACCAGTAATTTATGTTTTAGATGCTGAACATTTAAAAGTTAAAACATCGAGGATCTTCAAAACCTTATCTAGCAAGTCTGCACAAAAGAAAGCGATGTAACATAATATCGAAGTCGTATGTCTTAGTAATTTGTACCAGGGTCTCTGAGTACCAGGAGTAAGCGAGCACAAGGGTGGCAGAAACGCGAGGTGTTGACCGCATCGCGTGCCGAGCGACGGGTGCAATTTGTGAATAATTCGAAACGCAAACGCAATTATATGACATTCAGAAGTTTCTTGATATGCAGCTAGGGTTAGCATTAGTCGGTTCACGTGGGAGGGCAAGCTACGTGTTAAAGCAATTTAATAGTAATTACGAGGTGATATTGCCAGTTTTTATTAAAGCATTAGTATTACATATAAGTTCTATTCAGCTGCTCCCCGTCTTATCTAATTAAAGGGTACGGAAGTAAATAAATTAGCAACTCATTTAAAAATGTTTCTATCCGTGAGACCGGAAAGCGATAAATCTTCGCCTCAAATATCTCTAAAACACAATTATTCCACCAACCGCCAATACCATCCTGTTGACGGTCAAAATTACGACTAAAAACCACAAGGAGAGTGCACGAAACCGCACCAAAGTTGCCAGATATAAAAACGTACTGAGTCACCGGAACGCGGCAATTACAACACATTGTCAGAAAATCACGGGCGACCGCAACTTGGTGCGTTTAAAAACTGATACAACTTGACATTTGGCATCAAATAGGCTGGTAATAGGCGTTGTGGTCGCCGCAAACGTGGCGTGGCCCAATTTGTGGCGTTAGGCACTTGAAAACGCAGTGACATTAGCAGGACCTGCCCCGTTTGGGGCCCAAATTGTTTGACATTACGTGTACGGGTTGGATCCTTGACGCATTCATTATTGTACTTTAATTATACTGGAGCCACTGGAGGATAAACTAGTTCAGAGCCTTTTTCGGAGAATTTATTTCAGATGACACTAGCTCAATAATCTCAATCTAATGAGATATTGTACGTAGTTTACTCAGAAAAATAGATTACGTAAAAGTAACTCTGATTTTGACAACTACAGTAGTGCGATTTAATTTTGGGGTCATCTAAAAGTTTCTGCAATCACTGGTCAGTTTTCATAAAAGCTGACGGGAATTTCAGCTCATTTTGAACTGATTCAAACTAGCAGGATATTCAACTCAATACCTGAATAATAATAGATTCATACCAATCATAGACAGTGCTGTAAATTTTTATTCGTTTGTAAAAAAACTTGATTGCGCACGATTTAATACGGTCGATACACAATAGTGGAGTTCATTGTAAATTATACAATAGACATTATTACCTATTGACGTAAAAGTATCAATTATGAATAATTATTCTGTTAGGACAAGTGCTGCGTGATTCATTCGGTTTATTTGATTTATTTTTCTTAGTCCTTTGTTGATAAATGTCGATAAATGTTTAGTCTGTGTAGCGTGCACAGATAACAAATAAAAACTTGGCAGAATAGGAAATTTCCTTTGCTTAGTTAGTCACAGGTTTTAATAAATAGAGATTGCTATGTACAAAATTGAAAAAGAGGTTTTACTATAATTTCTTCTCTTTTCACGTTGTTTAAGCGTAATTGAAATGGAAATATAAACATTCACGTGTCCAGAAAGGATTTGCGCCACGAATAAAATGATATAATATAAAAAACTAATTTGTTTTGTAACAATAACTCGTGTACGAGCTCTAGGCTCCTGAATATTTATAAATGCTCGTCCTATTATAGTGTCGACATTTTGAATAATTAAAGAGAACGCTATTACGTACGGCAGACGTGGCTACCCTGGCTTCATGAATAATTTCAATATCAATCGATGGCAACACTAATGGCTTTCGAGACAGAATAATGAGAAAATCAAAAATTCTCCGGCACCCATGGAAAACTTGTGTCCAGAATGGATGTTCAAGTTTTAGACAAAGGATTAATGAGTCCTTTTTATAAAAATCATCCATGTTTTGTACCTAAATATTTATTTTGTTCCCAAATAAAGTAAGGTAAGTAGGTAAGCAACAGTAATCTCTATGAAAAAGGTACGTAGGTATATCCCCCCGCAAAAAGCAATATCAACAAAATATATCACGTACTAGGCTCGCATAAGCAAGAAGCAGGTGTGTTACGCCACATGAGCCGGAATGTGCGGTAAATTTTCCGGATGCCTTCCCAATGATTTCCTCGGAGACCACCGGCCCAGATACGGCGGATTTCGATACGATAACGCTTCTCAATTTCTGTTCGCCTAGTACTCGAGATATTGTGACCACGCCCCGAGCCATTAAATATGTATACCTAAGGGTGGGTGGTCGGTTATTTTTTCTATCTATGAGGTCCCGAGGGATCTCATCTCGGGATATCAATCGGCGATATTTGGTTCGCGGTATCTTGACAATCATCTCGAGGTCGGCTTGTTACTGCGGTAACAACGTATTGCTTGTTATATTTATATAAAAAGAAAAATGATGTAAGCTGTATAAGAAATTAAAGAAAGAATTCAGGGGAAAAATGCGTGTGAGGGTTTTGAAATTTGTGCTCGAGTGATTTATTGAAGCCGTTCCTGAATGAACTATTTATTATATTTGCTAAGAATAGAAAAGTCAACAGATAATATTATTGTAGCCAATTAATGTTATTGAAGACAACATGGCCAATACCTGTTCTCAATCCGTCAAAAATAATTTTGTTAAGTGACAATTAATTTAGCAAGGAAGAAATTTATATCGAATTAAAATAATTCGATATAAAAGAACAACTTCGCAATTTGAGATGCGTAATAATGCATCTCTAGCGGTGATAATCGCGTAATCGTCGTTTTCGCGTAATTCCCGTAATCTGAGTAATTCCTGTAATCGGGCCGGGCCGATTCCGTGCCGTTCCGTTGCGCTGTGACGTGGTAATGGTCAGGTTAACGCCGATATAAGGGCGCGACTCGGGAATTAAACTAATTCGCGAAAAGGCTCACTACCATACAAAGGAAATAATATTGTAGATGATATTTTATAAAACATCACAAAAACAATTATTTTGTTTTTGCCCAAAAAGTTACTTTATTTTAGTGATGGGATGATCATACAACTTTATCTTAAAACCAAACTACTAATACCTTTCTTTCACACGAAATATCTGGTCCCTATATCAAAAATGGGAGACAAATAAAAATCTAATTCATTCCACATCCAACAGGCTTAAGCAAATAGTTCATAGGGACACTGGATACCACATACAGTCCCTGTCACTAGCCTCCTTACATGGCGAGCCCCGGTCCGCTTGCAAATTGCAACAACACATTGTTCCAAACTGGTATCCGGTACCGGTACCACCACCGATACCGTGAAAGGGCAAGATTACGATCTGTACACCACTACGAGAATCTAGATCGAATGTGAATTAGAATTACGTAGCTGTTTGAATTTCGAATCAGTTTTTGTAATTTCAAAATGGAACTGAAGATTTTGTTTATTTATGGTTGATGATGTCATTGTATAGAGGGCTATTCTCATTGTTGAATTTATTTTTGTATTATAGTAAGAATTTTCGTTTGTATTTGTACTGAACATAAATAAAATAGAATATGGCATTAATACTTCATAAAAAATACATTATCAAAAGCATTCCATTGTGAGATTTATAAACAAAATGATCTATTACGACTTTCGAATATCGAGAAAAAGTGAAATAAAAACTATTCAAAAATAAACTATCGGATATCAAAAGGAATAATGAACAATATATCACGGACTACGGTAGTTAATAAATATTTTCACAACTTGATTTCTGTCAAACGAAAACGTCAACTTTGAAGGTATAAAAAAATTGTTAAAAAAAGTTTTTTTAACATCGTAATAAATCAGTCGGTTTGTGAAAACAATGATTCTTTTGTAATAGTATAGGCTATTAAATTTAGGGATATAAAAGTGTCAAGTTTTAAAGTATACGTCTGTGTTCGTGACGCGCGCGTGCGCAGGCGCCGGTTTTGGTCATAATTTTAGAATGATTTATGACATCGATGTGATGCGTTAGACGTTTATTTGCGAGTCTTTTTTCTACCGGTACATACATATCTAAATACAATAGTTTTAGCGTTCTCGATTTGTTAAGTAGTTAGTTTTCGTTTAACACACCGACTGACTGATGTTTCCGGTGCTAACTTAGAAAATGATTTATTGTAGTGTAGTGGCCGATTGAAAATAATCGTCTTTTTTGTCACGTTCCACGTTAGTTGTTTGAGTCAGTTTAGTAAACTTGATGACACCTCATTAAAATGATCTACAACACAATATCCGTTCCTTTCGGTAACATTTTAAAATCTGACGATGACGTCACAGTTGTTATAGTTATTGATATAAATCTCTGTCAAATACCAAGCGGTCACCGGTGACCGCAACCTATTGTTCTATAATTGTGTCTGCAAAACCGGTACTCGACGAGTTAACACACCGACTGACTGATGTTTCCGGTGCTAACTTAGAAAATGATTTATTGTAGTGTAGTGGCCGATTGAAAATAATCGTCTTTTTTGTCACGTTCCACGTTAGTTGTTTGAGTCAGTTTAGTAAACTTGATGACACCTCATTAAAATGATCTACAACACAATATCCGTTCCTTTCGGTAACATTTTAAAATCTGACGATGACGTCACAGTTGTTATAGTTATTGATATAAATCTGCCAAATACACTGGCATGCATTTAGTAATTACTCGATCCCGTTAAAAGACAAATGGTTTAGCCGGCAGCCGTGCGCAACGGTACCTCTTGTAACTTATGCTTGCCTGGTGTCTTAATAGCTAATATCGCGGCCTAATGACCGTGCTCGTCTTGCTCCTAATGTGCCACATGGGAGTTCAACTACTGGCGAATGTCTCGCGACCCCTGTGCTCCTGGTACTTATATACGTGTGTGTCATTTCTTTGATTGTATATTTATGGTATATAGTTGGTGTGTTTGAAGTCAAGCTATCTAAATATTGTCTAAAATAATAGACCGAAAACGACACTTCTTATCAAATTCTTGGAGAGTAAGTTACTTTTCTTAGTCCAAGTGTCAAGTGACACCACAAATCCAACAGGTTCTATAAGTATTCACATAATGTTTACGGTTATTAACCAAATAAAGAGTTCTCATAAACCAACATCTAAGGGACACCATAACATCTCGTCAAGGGATGTCGTAGTCCTCAATTCCTTTTATGATGTATTAGTGAGATGTCACTGAAGACTTTTACGACGGTCGTAAACCGACCTATGTTCACTTGTTGAGTTTATTCCAGACAAGTTTATTTGTGCCGCAGAGACAACCCTAACTAGTTGGTATAAAGTTGATTATACGAAGTATGCCAAGTGCGGATAAGTGTGAATTTGAATACAAATGTTCGGATATCTGGTTTATTGTGGAATGTGATGATTAAGGATTTACCAGATCGTCCGTACATTGATAATAAAATTGTTTATTTTGGAATTGGGTGACAGTACTTCAAGAGCAGTTTTGGTAAGATAAACTTTTTTTCCGTTGGCGTATTGCCATAGATACCTACTCAAAGTGACATAATTTGATTGAGTTTTATTACTATGATATGAAAAGTTCAGCTAAACAAAGTGTGAATACACTCATATATTTTATTTGTTTCATTGTTTTGATATTGTCTTACGTTATTTTGGTTGTACGAAACGACAAAAAGATGATTTCAAGACATCATTAACTAATTTAAATTTGAAATTAGAACTGAAATATTTTGAGAATAACTTTCAATTGACTAGGCCTTTCACAGTCACTTTCTTTCATTTCTGGCTGCCTAGTACACCACAGTTCTTAACGCCACAATCTTGATTCGAATCTAGTGGAAAACAGTACTTCTCCAGTTTCCAGTGACAATGCTGCGACAGGGTATGCAAGGGGGAGGGGGAATGATTAATTGTCTCGCGGAGAGGGGGAGGGGAGCTCCGATAGAGACTCTTTGGTACCAACACTGATGGTATTTTTGTCATTAGCAGTTTCCATTTGCGAGAGATTTATTTATGTTTATTTCAAAGATAGATATCTTTTCTTGGATTTTGGTTGTAGTTTGGTAAGTTTTAACGGATGTAGAGTAAATTGGGTTGATGAAACATATAATAGTTCTGTTTTATAACTTCTAAGCTAGTTCTGTTTTTAACATGTATATAACTGCATGCTTGCGTTACCAATAATACTAAAAACTAAAAGTGTAAATAAGACAAAACAATAGCAGGAGATTCTGAACATACTGAACAAAACATTTATTACATTAAAACATTCTAAATTCAAATAAACATTCAAAATTGAGCGACGACGAACGACTCCGGAAACGCGCCGAGTGCGCCCGAGCGCTCCCGAAAGCCTCCGAAAATTGGCGAGAGGGCGACACAGGAAGATGTAATGATGTTTGTCAAATGGAAAATAAGATAGGGAAATGTTCAGAGGAGCTGAATTTGCGACCTTTTTGCTGACGGCGGCGCCCTACGGGATCGACTTCGGGGATGCTTTATTACGGAGCCCATAAAAACCATTTTAAATAAGACTTAGATTAGTTTTATTTTGGGCGCGAAGACGTTCCAAATGATATTGCGTGCAATTTCTTTGATTCTTTTCCTCGTAAATGGTTTAATCTGTGCTTTAGAAATGAAACGACTTATCGGTTACTTTGAATTTGGAAATAGTCAATTCGAAATCAATTTCATAAATTACTTTTCTGCTGTTTGTTATTTTAAACAAAGAATTCAATATACAATTCCATAAACAAAGAACTAAACGTTTTTAAATTCCAAAAGCCGAACTTTATTCTCAAAAATGATATACATTCCTGTTTAAAATAGTGATTAAAGTGTCCATTTGTGTAGAATTAATTAAACAGTCTAATAAAGGCTGCCCTTTTGCTGGAATGCTGACATTTAATTAAAATGAGCCAGCGCTTCACTTTAACACAAACTAAACGGGCCCATTACGTGTATGATAATAATGTATATTAATTATTTGTGCACGTAATTAATTAAAAAACCTATTGATTTTATCTTTCTTTTTTCCTTTTGGTTAACAGATTTTCGTTAATTTGTTCAGTTTTTCATCACGTTCAAAGTAATGTTTTCTAATGAATAGTAAACATTCTTCACCGACTGTGTCATTGTAACGATTCTTCCGATTCTTTTTCGCGTCGCGAATTAATGGTTCCAAATCCAAAAAAGTAACCGAAAACTCATTGGGCGTTTTGAATTTAGAATCGAAACGTTCCGCCCGAAAATACGAACGTTAGCAGAAAACGGTAAATTCTTCAAGCGAAGAAAAAAATACGTTCGAAATTCAAACATTCGGGGATTCTAGCTGAATGGGTGCGTTCATAAATCTCTTCGTCTCAGCAAGTGATGTTCGAAATACGAAACAGCGCTATCGGAGCCCGTTGGGCAAAGCGTGTGGTGCACAGATAAAATAAATGGAGGAGCTGTGAAAAATGATGACGCGGCCGCGCGGAAAGACGCCCCGAAAGGGGTCGCCGTGCACTGGGTCAGGGTTTGTCGAGCTTTCTGACGTTTGTTGTTTGTGTTTTGTAATATATTAACGGATGGACAGGAGACTTTGTTTATTATAAGCTTCACTTCGGTAACGGACAAATACACCTATTGAATTTCAATTCCAAATGATTTTTAGCTGAAAAAGGGCGCTTTGAAAGTGAGATTTTTATGCATAGTACTGTGTCAAACTGGTATATAGAAAGTCTATGACTTGAGAACTACACTAATGATTTTTTCTCATTTTTTAAAACTAGTCTAGCGTCTAGCCACACTATCAACAAACCAACCGCATGCTATAAAAGAAAACAGCAGCGAATTATGGAGACATCAATTTCTGACTGTTTACAGATATTCTGCAGGTGGCGCCGGTCGTAAACACTAGCTAAACTTTATGGAGGCCGTGTCAAGCAATCCTTTGATGTTCTTTTCGTATTTTTTTTTATAGTTTTCACACACGGGTTTTATTATTTACTAGATTTATGTACGATTTGTACAAGATGACGGGTGAGTACATTTTTCTCGGTACAAAATGTTATTTTTAATTTGTTTAGTAAACATATTGTTTGATTAAATGTTTTTGTTTAAACAGAAATCTGTAATTACATCGTTTATTGCAGTTTGTGGTGATTATGTGGTTCTGTTGGTTTATGGGATGATGGTGTGCTGTTTTTATGAATAATACAAAGGAATTATGGTTGTATTTTGTTGGTAAATAGGTTGCAAAGTCATTTCTGTTTATTAATATGATCTTATGTAGTTATTTATACCTGAATGTTCCTTCTTTATTAAGCTACGCATTAAAGAGGTATATATATGTATTAAATGTACGTACATACTTCCATGTATTAAACATTTAAAAATGATACAGACATGTCCAAAGTCTTTGACTAAAAGTTCATAAAAATGAAGCTTCAGTCGATTGTTTCAAAGTTGTACAGAAAAGCCCAATGGGTATTAAAATTCAATCAAACACAATTTCACTCAATTAAAACGAGATAAATAATGTCGTTTCATATTTTTCTCTTCACCTTACAACCGTCAATAGTAGACGGCCATCTTATTAATTCCCGTGGAACAACACAAAAAGGCACTCACATTAAACAAAGAGGAAGGAGAAATTTAATTAACATTAGGCACAAAGAAGTGCTTCCCCATTATTTATTTAGGTACACAATAGCATTTTTTTTAATTATAATTAATATTTACAAGGCGAAAAAATTGCTCGCCGCGTCTCGTAAGGTGCCTTGAGATCTGTATAGACCCTGTACCCAGATGTTTGTAAGTAAACGTCACATTTTGGCGGGAATTTTTGACACTTCTTTTTTTTAATGTCAACTGACGTTAAAAAAGTTGCTATAGTTAAAAAATAATGCATAAAATAAAAATTGACGATCCATTTTTCTCTTTTTACTTTTTTTCGTGGTAGAAAATACTAACAGTGTATTTTACTTCCTCAGGTAGAAGAAACGACTTGACAGTTAACCCTCACTCTCTCAGTACGAGGGCGGACCGTAACCCTCAGATCACCGCGGGACTTTATCTCCTCTGACGTCATAAAATAAAGGTTTACTCCACCATAAAGAAAATTAAAATGAATTATTTTGACGAGTACACCAGTTTCCCCTAGTGGGGTGAACACTTATTATAATGTAATTGTTTTTCTCGCAATAAGGACTTGTTTTTGGTTTTAATTACTGTCTGGTTTATCGTTGCTTCTAGGGTTAGTTGTTATTGAGATTTACGATTACTAGCAAAACTTTTTTGAGGCATTTGATTCTGGAAATTCTCATTTACTTGGAGTCTAGTTTTAGGGTTTAGCAAAGATGTATTTATAGTCAAAAAGTCAGAGCAAAAGCACGAATTTCCAACATTTCTGCTTGGCCACTCGTTGGCCGAGTGGTCGCAAATGCGACTGCCAGGCAAGGGGTCTCAGGTTCGATTCCCGGGTCGGGCAAAGTATTATTGGATTTTTTTACGAATTAGTGTATTGAGCCGTCACGTTTTTTAGCATAAAAGAGCATGAGTAGTTATTTCTTTAAAATTTGCTGAAAAATTACTAAAATTAAGTTGGCCATAAAATCAATACGGTAGATGCCTAATTTTTATTTCAATGTCTGTCTGGTAGATTATTTTAAATCATTAGACACGTATTTTTTATTTTCTTACAGAAACGAATAATTTCGACGATTGATTTAAAATGTCACGTGATGTCATTGTGATACATTTTATACATAGAAATGATGTTTTAGCCCCCACTCCGAAACTTTGATTCGTTTTATCTAAGTATTGTTTTATTATACGACAAAATAAAAAAAATACCTGTCTAATATTTTTTCATTTCCTAACTTACAGACTAATTATATTTTTAATGTTCATACCCTGTCATCATCCCAATTAATGAAAGTGTCATTATTTTTAATTATTTTTTTTTTGTATCGAACAGTTGAAATAATTCATTTTTATTTAGGAAAGTGCCCAATTTGCAAATAAATAAAATATGTAAGTGCACCTCAGAACCCTTGGAACACGCCCGGTATACCACCAGATACTTAAAGGGTTCTTTTAACATTCACAAGACATTGGAACAACCCTAAAACGGCGGTCGTAAAAGTCGTAAGAATCAACTAGAGCCCCTCTGTTCGACTGGGAGACGTCGTGGTTCCGCCGCGTTCCCGCTGCGATACGCATCGACAGTAAAAATTCAAGCTGCGCGATTACGGCGAGGAAATGGCTGTTTTATCATGGAGCGAGGTTCTGGAGGTGTGAGATATACGGAGGAGGATTTTGAACTGACGCACTTTTATTTTGTTATGTTATTGTAGTAAGATTTGTCTTGTTTGTAAGATGGGAACAGGACTTTTGATTGTGGTTTTCATGTCAAGAAATGACTTCTTGATACAATTGATTTGAACAGAAACTGGATATTGCTAATCGCATACTGCATGATCATATGAGGAAGTTAGATGCATAATATTAATTAAAATCACGCTAAAACAATGGTTTGTTTTGACTATTACTGTGTAAAACATGTATGAATGAATAATTCAACTAGTCTTAACCGTAATCATAGTAATTTCTAAAACCAAAATGTGAAATGTGATGTCAATAAATTCACCAAAAACCAGAATTATCCAGTTTCAACTAGAATTAATTCGTATTTTTTAACCTAACAAGCGAATTATGTATAAGAGTATTTATTATAAAACGATCGACGGATATTTATTGCTTATTATGTACGTAAGTATGTATTTAACGAAATACCAGTAAATAGCAGTACGTTTAATGCGAATTATGAATCATGTCATATAATATATTTCTATGAATATTAGCTAACGCATAATTTAATGATTACTGGATTCATACGTTTTGAGGACAAGATTTCCATGACACCATGCCTTACAAGTTGGTAATTAAATTGAATTTACATAGACAGGTAGGTACCTAATATTTAGGTACTATTGTGTTGTATGTTATGCTTGTAATTGTCTAACACAGACTTGTTTAGAATTACATACATATAACATAACTTAACTTCACGCCTTTTATCCCCGGAGTGGTAGGTGCACATTATAGCATTTAATGCCACTATACAATGTAACATCCACTTTTCACTATTTATGTTATGAGTCCCATGCCTCGTTGGCCGAGTGGTTGATGGGCAAGTGGTTTCGGGGTCGATTCCCAGGTCGGGCAAAGCACTACTGGGTTTTTTGAAAAACATTCTCAGTAGTAGCACGGAGTCTGGAATTGTGCCCAGTATATTGCAATAGGCTTACATACATTTCTGCATTTTTATAGTATATTTATAGCTAGGTAAATATTAATGACGAATTATTATACTATACTCGACAGACATCGATCTAGAAGCTATATTTTTATCTGTTTTCCAATATTTCTTCCCAATATGTATCTAATGAGTTATATTTTTGTGCAGACCAAGTAGATGGAACACCGATTCAAGTAGAGTAAGTAAGTAAATATATGAAGGTTTCGACTTCAAAATTCTAGTGATCGTGTTGAGTCTAGTTTTTAATGGACAGTAGCCAATGACACGGCAAAAAGAAATTTCGTGAGCTCTCTTTTTTACAATTGTTAGACTATAATCGTGGCGTAACCGCACCCATTACAGTCCCGTATGTTTTCACCAAAGGGTAACAACTCGTTTCCTCAGTACACATAAGTGCACTAAACGGCCAAAAACAAAATAGTGCTTCCATGCAAATCTGAAGGGGACCATGATTGTAAGGAGATTGCTTCGAAATGGTTGGTATCGATGTTAAAACGATTTTGAATTGTAAGGAATGGTTTTACAGAGCAAGGGAAAGTAACGGGCTGTTTTGCGTGTATCTGCTTTTTGGTGATACATATGTATTTTATGTTAGGAACTGTATAACATAATAAAAATTTGTGGTTCTGTTTGACGTGGTTTGCAAAGAATTGGAAAATAATAACCTATCTACAAAGAATCTATCTTCGTGTACCAGGACTTCATAACTTACTACCAGTAAGGAAATTCAAGAGCAAAAGTTCCTCATTTAAAATTAATTCCACAAAAATCCAGCTCATTTTTAAACAAACAACACGGAACTGTGGCGCTAAAGAAAAATCCAGGGGTATTAAACCTAAGTGCCGTTCACAAGCTGTTTTATGCGGCCTTTCAGGGGTCGTAAACCGTTGGCGCGGTCCGTCAGTGATTCCTGATGGACAATTTGAGAGTTTGTACCACTTCGAAGGGCTATAAGACGAGCAAAAGCCCTGGGGACCGTTATCAAGGTCGGCTCCTAGTACCGCGGATTTGTTTTACAATTTTGAGTCGGGAAGACCTCATAAAGGGGATGAAACGACGGTGAATTTGTAAGGATGGTTGATAAGGAATCGTTGTTAAATATCTTTACGGTCTGTCTTTGGAGGATTACTCGAGCAGTGGCTTGTCTGCCCCGTTATACCATGTAACGCTATTCCAACTTTATTATTGTTCGTGTTTTTGTAGGTTATCGGAAACCGGAATCTGTTTTAATTGATATTTGAGACGGAAAATGTGAAATTAATTTTCATTGTGGTGGAACAATTATAATTAGGTTGTTTGTATAATTATTTATGACGTCATAGCCGCTTTGGCACGCATGAATAATGAAATTCAATACTATTTTAAAAATAACCTTAATTTAACATGCGAATGCTATAACTACTACTTTTCCATCAGTGTCAAAATGAAAATTAATCTTGTGATAGTTCACTCTAGGAAATTACCTCAAGCGCTCAAAGTACCAGGCTATCAGAAGCTCGGTAGAAGTATGATGAAAACGTGTGCCTCTGGTATTTTCATTTCGTGTCACAGGTGAGAGTAACGCGTAATTGCCGGAATAACGCCGGGTTATTGCGTGCCTCACTGACGGGGGATGCTAGTGTTGTGACCCGCCGGGATCCCGGGATGAAAGGAATAGTTTCGGGATACTTGATTGAAGTGTAAGTGACAATTCGGGGAAGATAATGGAGTAATTGGAATAATGTAATGTGTTGTTGTGACTTTTGTTTTCTTTTTTTGATGCTGTGTTATGGGAATGACGGGTTTAGTAGTGTTTCTCACTTATAACAGGCTTTAATGCTGTCTGTAAATTAGTATTTGAGAAAACATTAAAAAAATAACTTGATTTAGAAACTCGGTTCTGACTTAATTACAATTCCTAACTTTTACGTTATGTACACCACTAGGAAGGGTTGAGGACCTCCACTTAGTGTTTTTGGAATTTGTTGTACTTCCCATATAACATAAATATAACACCTATTTAGAAAGAGCTAACTAAGAGAGAAAACTTTCATATTTTCATAACAGCAAAAAATTAAATCAAATTAAGAATTTTTCTTCGAGATTTCCTCGAAAAGTCATATAATTCAAATGCATCGATCGATACCAGGAGCGCATAGCTAACAAGAGGTGCGAACATAACAATATACCGTAAAATCCTTACACAAGTAATTTGCCAGTAGCTGACAATTCTAGCATCTCTTTCAAGACAAACAGTGCGGTAATAAAATCGTCATGTAACATATACGGCACACAACCCACGTCCCTCGCAATGAGTAGTTAACTCTGTTCATTGTTACGATATGAGGTATGAAGCACCTTGCTTTGGGGTTGGGTGCCTTTGACAGCGGGGTAGTATTAAAGCTGTTATTTGAAGAGGAATAATCGGGATTTCTGTTTGAATATTTCCGACATTCAATTCTTATTCAGTAAAGTTATTCTTAACGCATAATTCAGAGATTCAAAAAGCTCTTAGGGAATTTTAGCAGCTTTCAAAGAAAGTGTTACATTTTAAAATTATACACTTTTGCAAAAAGACTAAATAAAAGAAAAGAAAATAATTTAATCAATAAGTAGATGAACAGTAGTAATTTTCAAGGACATCACACGTCAAAGAAAATAAACATTGAAAGCTCTGCTTCTATCTACTATTTAACAAAAATGGTTCCGCTCATCACCCCGCTTTCACTAGCACCCCGTTCAGTGGCAAATTGTTATTTTCTGTGAGGTACGCGAGATCCCTCAAACCGTGATGGCTCTTTAACATGTTATTCCTGAGTGTTATACATGTAACCCTTTAGGGAGTACCTTAAATTGCAGTACAGAAGTGTCAGTTTTGATTACATCAAATTTCTATGATTTAGAAGAGGATTGTTGAAGTAAAGTTATCTAGAAGAAGAATGCAAGAAGCCTAATTTTGAAAGCTTCAGAAAGTAATATGTGATGAAGTGACTGGAGCGATAAGCAGTCCTGCTTTGATTGCCCAAAAGATAAGATTTCACACACAAACTTAACTAGATATTAAAAACCCTGTCCTCTGTCTGCACAATAGTCATCTACCTCATCAATATGTTCAGCAAGTCCCTTCTAATTCCTAAAACACACACATAAATTCACTTTCGCATATTAACCAGCAGAATCCCTTAATTAGACTCACGCCAGACGCCGGAGGTACCTACAGGCGTGCTTAGTAATAATTATCGCGACAATCGACACAAGCGCCATCTATTGACTACTAATCAAATGTAATCCGGCTGTAGCTGGCTAATCTAGTGTGTCGCAACGTCGGTGCAATGTCTCCCGGACTAGCGATACTATAGGCTAGGGATGCCCCCTGTTTATACGCTATTATTGTGTCAGCCATTGTCTCTCAAACAGTCTAGCCATGATAGCTGGTTAATGATAGTGTTTATCAAGATGTGACATGTCATAAAGCTTCCGATATTGATAGAATTAAACCTATTTATGATGATAAGAATTGATGACTATAAATACTTAGAGATATGTAGTTGAAAAAACACTCAAATCGATGGAGTGTGGAAATTGCTTAACAATGGAAAATTAACAAGATATCCAAGCGTGTGACATCCCTAACACTAAGGGAGCTCGTCCATTGTCCCGATACAGTATCCAATTTCAAGTGGCGACTGGCCTTTTGTTGGCATGTCGTACCGTGGATGTATTGACGGCCATGGCTGTAGGTTGCTTGCCTATATGGAAGGGTAACATGCTCGAGGGTCAGCGAACACTGTTTGAAGAAAATACGCAGAAAGTTTTTTAAATGTTTCTGGTGTGGGTTCATTTCAAGAACAAATTCCCACATCTTTTAATCCCCAGCTACCCACACACATAAATACGTTATTTATAACACCCACAAAGACGCAAGACATTGTAAATTCATAGCAATTTAGGTGACAGGAAACAAAAATAAAAATACATTTGTAATCCTGCTGCCACCAGGGACTCAGCGTCAGAGAGAGGCTACACAACACAACACGGAACAAATATTTAGATGCGATAACAAATTCAGTATGCTAGTCTAACGGTGGCGTGGCGCAGGAATAATACATGAACTGAGCTGGAAGAACTGGAGGAAATTCTTTATAAATGTATGCGGTATCATCACGTAGTTTTGCCTCAGAGGATAAGCAAAACTCAGAGCAATAAAGGCGTGTGACTTAGATAAAGGAACATACAAAATATAGTGGGTTCTCAAACTTCACACTCGCTGCGGGTTCTTCGCTAAAACCTTAGTTGCATCATGAAGATTGATAAACTAAACTTATGTTGTTTTGAACTAAACATAAAAATGAATGACCACTAAATATTAATCCTATTATACGACAGCTAAATTCTATGTGGTACCTCGATGACGGTACCCTGGGAGGCGATGCAGATACAGTTTTAAATGATTTCCAATTTTTAAAAAACGAACTTCATGCTATTGGCCTTGACCTAAATTATTCCAAGTGTGAGATATTTTTACATGACTCTACCGACAGACAGATCATATCAAAATTTACTACTTTTGCGCCTAATATCTCGGTTGTCGATAAATGTTCGCTTCGCCTCCTAGGTGCGCCCGTCTTCGAGGACTCTTTTCAAAGTTTTATTGATGAAAAACTTCCAAATTTTTCTGTCGTTTCAGAAAGACTGTATCACATTAGAATGCATTCGGCCTATACTATTATTCGTTTTTGTTGTTTTGGTCCCAAATTTATGTATTTTTTGCGCTCGACCGACCTCTGGTCTGCACCCCTTCTTTTAGGAAAAATTGACCGAAGCATTAGACAAACTTTATCCTTAATTTTGAATGTGGCTCTCGACGACCGAGCCTGGACACAAGCTACTCTGCCTGTCCGCATGGGTGGGCTTGGCGTCCGTAAAATTTCCAGTGTAAGCCTACCAGCTTTCATATCTTCCGCCCATGGTACTGAAGAATTAACCAGGAAAATTCTTTCTCAATCACTGGTTAATTTTGATGTACCATTTTTAGTGGAAGCTGTGAAAGCTTGGAAAATCGCTTGCCCAAATATTCACCCCCCCCCCCCGTCAATCACTCTCCCAGAGACAATGGGACGAGCCGCTCTGCAGGAAAGTGAGCGAAAATCTATTGAACTCCGCTTGTTCAACTGCAGAGCGAGCTCGCCTTTTGGCTGTGGGTGAGTGGGAGTCAGGGTTATGGCTTCTTGCTTTGCCTTCGTCCAACTTAGGTACTTTGTTGGACGACACCACATTCCGCGCTGCAATTTGTTTAAGGCTTGGGGCTTCATTTTGTTCACCTCATCGTTGTCGGTGTGGTGAAGATGTCAACAGCCTTGGACACCACGGCATGTCGTGTAGCCGTAGTGCGGGTAGTTTTGCTCGACACGCGAGTATTAATGACATAAATCGTCGAGCTCTTGTCTCCGTTGGCGTGCCAGCTACTTTAGAACCTAATGGCTTGGTACGCAACGATGGCAAGAGATCCGACGGTATGTCATTATTCCCTTGGAAGTTGGGTAGGCCTTTAGTATGGGACGCCACTTGCGTTGATACTCTGGCGCCATCCCATCTTCCAAACTCAGCGTGTCGAGCAGGTGCTGCCGCTGCTGCTGCCGAGAACCTCAAACGGCGAAAGTATGATAGCCTGATTGGCAATTATGCTTTCGAACCGTTAGGGGTTGAAACTTTAGGGCCGTGGGGCCCAAGTGCACATCTTCTTTACAAAGATATTGTAAAGAGCATGGTTGACACTTCAGGTGATCGAAGGGGGCTTCTACCTTGGACAAAGGTTAAGCATTGCCATTCAACGTGGTAATGCTGCCAGTCTTTTGGGCACCCTACCTCACGATAATGATGAGGAAAATTTTTTTTTGATGCCTTATTATAGCTTATTTATTTACTATTACCTTTTTTTAAGGTGTAAATATTTTAGTTCATAGTTACTTATATTTTAAGTTGTATATATTTTCATTTAGTTATAGTTAATATTAATTGTATATATAAAACAAAGTAGCTTCTCTTGTATAGTTGTCATATAAAGAAAATATTTCTACCTTAGTTGTAATATTTCCACAGATATTAAAGTTAACAGTATTATGACCACTTAAGTAATCTAGACTAAATTACAACAGTAATTAATGTAGTGCTAACATCTCACCATCTGGGTATTAGCGAAGTAACAGACATGAAACGAAGCTTAAGCATGATAAGGGAACCAGCTTTTATCACCCTAATGAGCAAATTACGATAAACACCAACAAAATTTATTCAGATAGTATATTGAAAGTAACGGCTCGCCCACCAGGCGCACATAACATTGATGCAAATGTCCCATAATTACATTAGCTTAGCATTACAAGGTTGTATTCGAGTTCCATCAAATTGAAACGGCGGGCACCACCGAGCCGCTGGGAGTTCCCGAATTAATGCGCGCGCCCCTAATTGCGATTGTATGAAGATGCAAATTCGGCTAAGAACGGCTGAACGAGGTATTGTCACCGTCCGTTATTGTTGCGATCCTGGTACTTGTAATTGATAAGGCGTGCGAATATTTGAATTTTAAATTTCCTTTACCTCTCTCCTATCTCTAGGGAATCCCATCCGTCTGGATTGGATTCCCTTTCTGTTTACCATTTCATTATCGGATTCGCGCTTCTTAAAATGTTTGTGTACTTTTAAAGTGGTTCATTCGATAGCTTACATTGAGTTTTTAATCCTCTTCTCTCCTTAATCGAATGGCTTAATTAACAGCAATATATTTTTTTAAAATTAGGTAGTGTATCTCTTTCTCTATCCATTAAAGTAATGGACAATCATCCAAATAGTTCAAATGTACCAGAGTGACATAAATCGCAGAAGTGAACGAGCTAATGTAATATTTACAGAGTATCGCTCTCGAGAGGTCCGTGGGGTGACCAGGGCCGGTGGAAATGTGGGACACAGAGGAAATTGTGACGTGTCATCGTTTTGAAGTCACTTTTTGCATGTCACGGTGAACGGGACCTATGTAAAATGAAATGTAGCGAGTCATGAAAAATTTTGTTTTTTACCTTTCGTATTTGAAGCTATTGAAAATGGAAAATATAGTTTGTTATGCAGAATTTATAACACAAAACTTTCTACCTTTCTTTACCAAAATCTTTTGTCATACAACCAGTAAGTAAGTACAAATAGTTATAGTAAATATATCTGCTGCATGTGCCCCCTACATGGGCTATAAAGTCGCCTCCACACCTGTTCACACAGCTCGCTTTCGAGAACCCTTCCTAATGGGTTTACTGCCAAAAATGACTCTCGTTTACACTGACTGTGTTTACACTTTTTTACTAACGATTAGTGTAATTGGGGCTTAAACTTTATAAACGATTTACAACCTTATTTACACTTATGATTGTATTTATGAGGTTATGGGATTAGGTAATTAATTTTATGGTGTTGGTATAACTGTACTGTGTTGAAGACATTTGTGTTGTGTGAGCTGAGTGGTGTACTAAACATCAAAACGCGGCTTATTCAAACAGGAAGAATATCAAGTATAGTGAAAGCAATTTACCAACTTTTACGATCATATGAACCTACATACATAAATCTCGTCACATACCAGGATGTCATAACTCAATAAGAGGTAACACTCATTATTTGACAGAGTAATAAACCCCATAATTACATAGCTTAATTGTGTAGCGGTACCAGGAACGCATAACGGGATAGGCACATTGATAGACAAAGGCGCTTCAAAGTCGACCTGTGACCTCGTCAGTCAGCGTGTGTCTTCGTGTACCAGGAGGTTAGGAGTTAATTACACGTTGGATGAGGTATTATAATAATCAAAAACTTGTGGAGGTGTGTAAGTGTGCGAAAAAACGTGATGCCTGTCTTTTGATATTAGTCATTTTAATTATGGGATTAGGAAACTGAAAGAATTCAATTGGTGAGAATGGTTTGGCTCTGAATTTTGTACTTGGAATAAAAACATGAGCAAAGAATGAACGTATCGCTTTATCTAATCGGAATCAGCAAAGAAAACGCAACATTTATTAAAAACTAAATATATAAACTTGAAAATATTCCTTTCTAAATGTTTAAGTTGCCATATCCACCGCTTTTGTCCGCTCGGTTGATACAAGAATGCACTATGCTCAACACAAGCGCACCTCCAGGCGTCGGGCGACTCATTACAATAGATTTACGTTATTCCATTTGAATACTAATCAGTATTAAAATGTTATTGTTGGAATTTTAGTTGTGGTACGCGTCTATATAGATAGCGATTAGCGATTAAGTAAATTGAAAATAGTAAGCTTATATGAAAGGTTGAATGTTGAAATTAGTTAAATAAAATAAGTATGGTAATTGACTTATTGACTTAGCAATATTTCTAGCTTAGGTCATTAAGTATTTTTTTTAATGGGTGAAAATCATCGAATGACTGCTCCCGCCTGGGTGAGGCGGGAGGGAGTGTCAGACTCTTACTGACTAAAAACCACCCTGTTCCTTCTCCTGCACTTCGAGCCGGAGCCTCGGTAACCCGTTAGGTTTTCCGCGACAGGTCATTAAGTATAGGATATATCTCTCTTAGAGAAACTCATTCTTTTGGGAAAGAAGAAGACAAAGAGATGACCAAAATTGTTAACCTTTTTCGAAAAAAATACTGTCTTAAATGCATTATTTACAGACATTAATATCATAAGACATGTAGAAATAGAATATAACCAATTGACTTTGGACAATTTATGCTTTATTGGAATCGGCCCACGTGGCAAGGGTTGAGGCGTCATGCACACATAAATGTCCTACAGTCGGTGGCGCTGTGTGTTGGGTTGTTCCGTTCCCAATAAAAAGGTTGACCGGACCAATTGCTGACACACACGTCATACTCGTGAACGGGTGCCTTCTGCTGGGTCAGGTCGGCTCTCCCATCTTGTTATCTTGTTGGTGGGCTGGTTTCATAAAGCCTTTGAAATAGAAATAAATAGTGCCTAATTATTATGTAACCTATACTTTTGGTAATAATTATAGATGTAGTTAATTGTAGTGTGTAACTAGGTTCCCTCTTTACTTTATAAAAATTGACTAGATGTATTATAATTAAAAAACTGTATGACAAGGGCACGGACCTAGAGTCCGTGGAGAAATAATCTATAATATTAAAAAAAAAATATCACAAGACTATATGAGGTCCTATCTACTCAGAACAAGACACTTTATATTTAAAGCCGAAACGCTAGTACAAAAAAAACATAAATTATTGAAGGAATGAATCGCTGTTTTAAAATCGCTATCAATAAAGCCATGGTCCTCTTCAAGTGAAGTTCCGTCTACGAAGGAGTATTAAATAGAAATCATCCATTAGCAATAAGCTGAGCTCCAATCATTGGAAAATGACTAGTCATCGCTACGAGATGGAATGGAAAGTAAATTAAACAAGTACCCATTGACATGGGAAATCTTTTATGATTAACAATATGGATTTCAATGGTGTTTGATTTTAAAGGCAATATATTGAAATTTGTTTTAATGAGATATAAATCCTATGCAGATGTTTTATTGACTGTTTTCAATTGCAATCTGTTTCAATTCTGGCTCCATCTGCATGGTTATGAATTGGTTTCTGAAGGGTATACCTGGGTGTCTTCAAGGCCCGAGTGAATACATTGGTTATGGGGCGACGTGCTCCACCGTAGATCGCATCATCGCTTATCACCAGGCGAGATAATTGTCAAACGTCGGGCCAACGAATTTAAAAAAAGTTCAAGTACAAAGATGACTTATTTGATGGGCATATTAAAATCTGTATACATTTCAATTATTCTACTTGCAATCTCCCGCTACAATCTCACAACCAACGCACTCCACAACCAATTTTAAAAGATCTCTCTTCCTCACACTATTTCAACCAGAATTCTCTCACACACCAACAAATCCTATTTCAGTGAAGTCCAACTTACATTGGTGAAGTTTCTTGATTATTTTAAGCACAAATGATCTAAAATACAGTATTTTACGACAGTGTATCTGGCCCTAGTATAAAATGGATTTAATAATGCGCTGTGGGAAGCATAAACATATCCCAGTCACTTCTTGCAATTTTGTTTGCATTTTTGATTGTAAAGATTGCAGAAGTAATTTCTTGCGCTAGCTCTAACCGTGGTTTTGTTCGTATAAGATACGTAGCTTGTGTATTATTTTTTCATCTATCAGAAGTATTTTTTTTAATGGGGGAAAAACATCGAATGCCTGGGTCAGGCGGGAGGAAGTGTCAGACTCTTACTGACTAAAAAACACCCCGTTCCTTCTCCTGCACGTCGAGCCGGAGCCCCGGTAACCCGTTAGGTTCTCCGCGACATCTATCCGGAGTATAGGTTGGTTTCTAATCGTAAGTTTTTAAGTGGCAGAGCAAGAAGCTCATTTGGCATCTACGTGTTCAGATTTAGTTATTTAAATAGGTTAGAAAAAGTGAATGGGTTGCTTATGGGACGACGGGCTCCATCGTTGACCGCATCATTGCATAACACCAGGCGAGATAGTTTTCAAACGTCGGCCGATCAAATATAAGAAAGATTTTGACCTGCATTAAGTATTGAGATTCTCGAGTAAGACAGTTTTAAATCGATTGTTATATGGTCAAATAAGAATGTATTGGAACCAGAAACTATTGTCAGTCATTTGTTCTGATTGATAGCCGTTACAGTCTTTAACTACTTGATTTCAGTTCACCTACCAGAACAGGAAAATCAGGCCGTTTCTGATTTTCAAACTCCACCACATTTCTAAGAATGTACAGTCAGACTAAACATTAAATTCTCGTGTAGTTTATGTGGGAGTTCTGTGCCAACGCTACATGGTTCCTTGGCCAATAATAAAACCCTGGCTATAGTATATGTAGCCAATCTAATAGCAGTCTGGTTTCAATTGGTCATTTTATGAGACAACTTATCCATGCGAAGATATTGTTTTGTGGAGGAGGCACTTTTTAATGATTATTTTACGATAGATGAGTGCGGATTAGTTGTTTTGTTTCGTAATTCTGTGCTTGTTTCGTTTGTTACATTCTCCAGATGTTTTGATTTAAGAAAGTAGACGGAATTCTGCGTTATTATTATAATTGTAATTTTATATCCGTTTCTACATGTCACCACTGTCAAAAATATGATCGATTAAGTAGTAAACAAAATAAACTATGATCTAAAACTTACCAATTATTAACTTGTAGTATCGTTAACCCTGTATCTTGTGCTAATTGTTTCTTTTGGTCTTCCGAAGGGTACGGGTGCTGGAACAAAGAAAACACATTTTAAACGAAACGAGTCGACCTCCAATGGAATTTGTGAACATCCAATTATTGTCGAACAAATCTAAATTGATTCTAATTAAATTGGCCCCACCGTTCCCTCTGCCGATTGTGTGAACAATTCGATTTTAGAACACTTTAAGGTTATTTTTAAAAGATTTCTAAAGGATAAATGAATTGGTTTTAATGCTGGCTTTGTTTGCTCGAGGTTTTTTGCAATGAAGACTTTGGTTTGATAGGTTTTAACATAAAAGTAATAAGACTTTTTAAACATGTTTTGTTTTCTAGTAAGAAGTGTAATTTTTATCTTTCCCTTACCGATAAACAGAGGAAAATGACATCATTTATTCATCCTAGTACAACGGTTATACAGAAAGCTACCAGGGCGACAGAAACACGCAACACGTACCGTCCTAATGTTATTGGTTTTTGGCGTGCAACTAGAGAGCTTCGCGCCCCGCGAGACCTCCTACGTTTTATCCCACCTTAGTACATCTGTGAGGTATGTGTGTAAATTATTAAGTTATTGTCGGTTCGAGTCCCTGGTTGTACCATAATTTAGTCAGAAATGTGTGTCTTACAAAAGAAAAATACTCATCCTAAGTTGATAATATTAGTATCAACAATTAGCAGCGGCTATCATAAATAAAATATTTACGTTAAATTTTTAACAAGTGTTGTAAGAATGCATCAGTTAAAGTAAACTAACTGTCTGGAGCCGCATGCGCAAGTTAAGATGGTGGCACAACGTGCGCGAACGCATTCCCTAAATACATCGTCTTTGATACTGATTGGCTACGTCGCATCACTTCGACTAAGATGTTAATTTGTTTACCTTTGCTCATAAAGTCTGTAATTCACTTAAAATGTACCTACGTCACATCATGCAAAAAATATGAACTAACTAAAATTGGCGTTTGTATCAGTTTGATGTCATTTCCAAAGACTGTCTTAACGTACCATACATTAGTTAGTATGATTTTAGATTTGTGAATAGAGTTTTATTTTTGTGATTTTTTACATTTTACACATTTACATAATCTTTGTTACTTTTTGGACTGTACCAGGGCACACAGTTTGCTACCAAAATAAGATAAAAAAACTCAATTTCAAATATCAATATAATAATCGAAATCGATTAATACGCATCGAAAAACATACAATGAAAATTAACCGCGATTATAGTGACTTTTTCTAAATTGAAAATACAAGTCGTTCAGTGTATACCACCCTTAAAACGCGTGGTAGGTCTACAAACTCCTGCGCACCTAAGTTTATTATTCCAATAACGGGTGTTTGGCTATTGTCGAATTGCACTAATGCATTCCTAATGCATACAGCCAGGATGTTAGGTTTGTGTTCTCGTATGTTTGTTTGTTCGTCAGTTTGTTTATATGGAAGATGGCGGCCGATTAATCGATATTTCGAATAATTTTGACGCACATATTACAAGATGAAAATTAATTTTGTTTCCGTCCGAATTGATTTTGTTGATTGGTGTTCGATGAAAGTTGGAATCGTAATTGTGAGAAACTATTTGCTGCAGTGAATTGATGCAATCGGAATGTGATAACGTTTTTGTTGTCGATATTGTTATTTTATTTTTGACATACCTAGTGGAGAAAGTTGAAGTTTTACTCGTTTTTGATTTTTGCTTAAATCTTAAGAAAAAGAGTACAATCGAATCGCTTTTTCGGTTCCATTACAAAAAGTGGATATCAAAAATTTATGGGAACCATTAAGGTGGGTACAAAAACCGAAATATGATAAGCAGAGGTCCTCGGATAACGGGATCGTCAAAGATTCAATGTTATAACAGTCGGGACTTTTTGCTCAACCGTCGGAACACAAGAAAGAAGAAAGTAATTGATTTTCAATCGAAAACATTAAAGAATAAGAAATGTTTTTACTTTGATTCTTATGAATTATTTAGATCTTTGGGAAGTACAAGAAAAGATAGCTAAAGTAGTAAGTTATTGTTGGCCAAACAGGGGTTAGTTTTTAGTAAGTTACATAAAAATATTTTTATAAGAACGCATTAATGATAAATTCTCTCTGACTCATTTTAACTTCTGTTTAAAGCATTCTTAGTTATTCTTTTATACTGAAGAGTCAATCAAAAATAAAACGAAATAAGAAAAACTTCAATTATTCCCATATTGTTTTCCAAACGCATGCACCAGGGTCTCATAAACAGCATAGAGATATCAAATTTCGCAAAAGCAATCCCGTTCTCTCATCGTCCGCTGTCGGTCGTTGTAAATCACGTGCGAACATTAAAATTGCGATTATACCCGTCATAAGTCGTCGATATATCGAAAATCGAAAGAAAAAGGCGTTAGGGACGCTCCTTTAGGGTTTTTCTAAACCCTTACTTACCGACCATTATTTCTTCAATACTATCCAAATGAAAAATCTGTAGATTTAAGTAATCAAGTACCTATACACTGGAATCTTTTTCTGTTTCTTTTACTTTGAAGAGGTATTTTTATAAAGAATCAATTCTAATGAATTTTTAATCTTAATAATTGAAACCTTGCATGTCAGATCATATTGTATCCAGAACAAAATATAGGTACATCAAACTAAAACGAAGTGTATAATAATATTTTTGCAATAAGATCGTATCGCCAGCCCTGTCAGTGTGTCGAAAAAAGGCCTGGAGGCGAAAAATCCGCTCTGCTACTATAAATTTTGTTTCGCTATGTGGAGGAGAAACAATCCATTTGTTGGCACCTAAATCTATGGGGTGAGCGAATGAGAATATGTAAATACGCGTTGAGGGACTTCAGAGCTCGAGAAACGACTTTTGTCGAATTTAATTTGAATTATGTCTTGATTTTCGGTTGGTTAATCGAAATGGTTTGGTTTTTCGGAAATGGCTTCTGTAAACTGAATTTTATAGTTATTTTGTTGAAGTGTTAAGTTAAGATTAGGACACGATGTTTGTTTGTTTAATAAGTAAAACATAAAAAGCAAATGAGCAGGCTGATCACTTGATAGTAAGCGATCAGCGTTGTCCATGAACGCCTGCAAGACCAGAGTACCTAGTCACAAGTATGTTGCCAGCCTTTTAAAAATAAACTTTGAATTAATTACTCTCTTATAACATTATTCCAGTACTATTTCATGGTGCAATGTTAATTTGTGTAAAGGCAAAAGTTATTACAAACTGAACAGGAACAAATACGAAAATCAACACGAAAAACTTGAAAAACACCGCGCTAAAATATTCAGTCGACTGCGGATTCAGAAAACCGAAATTCCCTAATGATATGCGTCTGCAAGCATAATTCTTGTGCGAGGGAAAAGTGTGTGGCGTATTTTACAATTTTCCCAGACTCCAATGTTGCCATAACAATAATAATATATTCACGGGCCCCGGTGATTTTCGGAAATGTCGTAAAAATAAAAATCATACCGCTCGTCTCGGAGGAACTTTAGCTTATCTTGAGGGGATGTTGAGGTTCACCAATACTTCGGAGTAAAAAGTTTGACATCTTTTACTATAGGTATTGTTTATTGATAGAGTATTGTCATTTAGAGATGTTGACGGTCTGATTGTTTTAGCCGATTTATTCGAACTTATTCGATAGTTGCTACACGCAACTTTTCTTTCGATTTATAAAGGGAGTTTTCATAACTTTTTCGTGGAATAACATGGATAACACGATTCGAATAGTCGATCTCATTCCACACGTTCCTCAGTTACCGAACAGACGGTTTCGCGGCAAAGAGTGAATGTGAAACATGTGATGGATTAAATTTTTCGGCAGAACGACGTGACATCCACGGATTGAGCTTTAAATTATGCACGCTCCGCTTCCGCGCGTCAAAAAGAGCGCGAATAAGTTTTTTTGTGGTACATTTAGGTTATGTAAAGTAGCTCGCGAAATGAGTTTGACAATTGTTTTGGTGTGTTTTTCGCGTAAAAAGAAGTAACTCACGTGTTTCTATTCCCTGAAGGCTGTATGTTGTATGTATCCATACAAAAGTCGACTCTATTGCCATCAAATTACTTTAGACACATATTGTATGTAATAAACAATACATCGTCGAGTTTCAATAGCATTCTCAGCTGTTCCTCGCTCCAAACAATACGAAACAAGAATATCAAATCTTTATTTACACTAAGTATATTTAATATCTGCAGTCACATCTGTCGTGGCCCCATTTCAATTAATTTTAAAGCCCATCTGATGCTCCTCCTTTCAAAATCTCTGATATTTTAATACAACACTACACAAAGCTATTGCGAGCATAGTTTACAAGCAAAAGTCGTTAGAGGGCAGGAACCGACCACAAATAGACGTCAAAAAACTATGGACCCCTAGTTCGGGGCCTTTATGTCCCACCAGGGACACATAAAGGTACGGAGGTGCCCTAACCCTATCGAAGAGATGTGACCGCGTGATGGATAGTACTATCACAACCCTCGCAGTCCTTCTGTTTTCTGCTCGACGTGTCTCCTTGTTTATTTATTTTATGTTTTGTTTATGTGCGAACACGAGGCCGGCGATACATTGTCGTTTTAAATGTGAAATATTTTCTGTAGATGACTTTTTTGTTTTTTCCGCCAAGAGCCAAGATTGATGGGCGTCGTGTTTAAGTTGCGTCAGTTATGTTGTAAAAGTGTGAGAATATGGGGATATAGCTAATAAAATATAATAATGAACTTTAACGCTTTAAATATCGCAATAATCGAATCCATTGGTATAAAAATACCTCTATTCATTTGATGCAGTTGATATAAAATAGTAACAAAGTTGATTGATCTAACACATGTCCCGGTCAAAATGAAACGAACTAAATTCTAAAATACCGACCGAGTAGCACATCGCTAATTCACTTTTAGTGTAATACTAAAAATGGGACGTGCCGCTAATCGAGAGACACCTGTCAATTTTCCTAGTGGCATATAAAACAGCTTTTTTACGAAGCTGACGATTCAATGATATAAAGTATTCAAGTGCCCCCATCCGGAGTTACCGCGACAGGATAGCGCCTAAATTATGCAGATCTGTAATGGACAGCCATCGTGCGAAACCGAAAATAGTTTGTTGGGCACTGTTTGAATTGTGGACATTCTGCGCGGTTTGTGGATTTTTTTCGTATATGTTTCGCTTACTGGCGTGAAAATAGCAGTGTCATGAATGACGACATTTTCCTTTTTTGCTTTCAGTATTTAAAGTTATCAAGTTTGAGTCGGTTTCGTAGACACAAATAAACAACCTGTCCTCGGCCTTTTAAAGCCAATATGAGCTCAGCACTAAATTAAAAACAATTCCCGAGAACCGACAATTGAAAATCGGATTTTCACTAAAACGCCGCCGCCATTATGCCTGTGAATCGCAATAGCAACAATGGCGCTAGTGAGACGGTAAATGGCGTCGATACTAATCTGTGGAGCCGGAAGAGTCCGCGCTGACGGCCGTTCGGAAGCCGCAACTGGGCTAGGAAATGAGATAGGTGCGTTCTAACTCCTAGCGTGCTATGTTAGCCTAGTACCTGTCGCACAATGATGGAATTGGGACAATACGTGACATGTGTTGGATTGTGGCCCACAGTTGCGGTATCCACTACTGCTTTGTTTATTGACTAATTTAATTCATCAAGTCTGTATCTAGTCTAAGGCGGTTCAGATTTGACGTTTACATAAATCATGTTAGAATTACATTTAAAGAAAAGCTTGCCTCTAGCATCACACATACATCTCTATATAAAATCAACCATTAATTGTACACAATAAGACAGTGTCTGTTCCCCACACTATGTTTGGGCACTCTTACTACAAAAGTAAAACAATAAAGAGTTTTGCATATCAATCGGGACATCAAAAGAGGCCGTATCATTAAAAATTAAGAAAAAGAAGTATGTGGAACAGGCTCCTATTGAGATCATTCAATTCGCAGTCTTGTTGTAATAGGTTTAGAGTTGGGAATTGTGTGTGATAGGTTTCATGAGTGGTGACTGTAGGAAATAATAGCGCATGTGCGCCTGGGCAGGCGGTGAGCTCAAACGGTTGCCAATAAATGTGAGGTAAATGTAAAAAGAAGTAATATTCATGAGGTGCTCGGAGGATGCTCTGAGATCATAGGGCTGGCAGGAGACATTCAGCTGACATTCAGGTTAACTTGTCTTAGGACATAATTTGTGAGAGAGAAATCATCAAAAATGTGCCATTCCTAAAGTTCCGGATACAGCTGAATTATATGTATACGTTTTTAAAGTAGCTCTTTATTACAAGACATTTCGGTTTAGCTGACTTTAGCTCTATTTTATTTTATTCTGGTATAGGTACTTAATAGTTTATCTTTATATACATTGTTCTTTCTCTTAAGGTGAATCTAAGATTTCAAAAATGAATAGGTTACTGATAACAAATCCAATCAACGTGAACATAGTTTTATCTGCCGAAATGGTGATATTATAAAGATTGCAATTACCGTAGATGTAATTAAAAAATATGAAGTTTAACGCTTATAAGCACCTAGGTAGTTTTGTAATGGAATGAAATATATAAAAAATAGAAGTATTTACAAATACACCCGAAATTCACGCAGCAACCCTAGTGTGCGTCAATTCAGTCTGTTTTGCATGCGATTCGAAGTAATAAATAACAGTAGGGCTGGCAAAAAGTGGCGCTCGAACCGGGCTATTGTGCCTCCGTCACAGCCGATACAACGCTTAGATTGTGGTCCGACAAAATGGGAAGATTGACATTAATTTAGTGCTCTCAAAATTTGTTTAATTACGTTACAACATTATTTAAGCAATACTTATACTTATTATCAAATAAATCTAAAATAGAACGCAACATTTCAAATCAATCTAAGCCCCATTAAATTCAACTAAACCACTCTCATCAAAAATAAAATCGCCTAAATAAAAAATGCAACTAAAACTACCAAATCCGTAACGAATCGGTTGCATAAATTAAGCGCGTGTCGCGCATTGATTAGTGCCGCGAGCGAATAAATAATAATCGAGTCCATTCGATTCTGATTCGAATGAATCGATTCGAAAATATACCGGTCGTTGCATTTACACAGTCGATAGCGCGTTATGTGAGATAAAGCATGCATTATGTGGTGTGACAGTATGTGTCCATAGCTTAGTATCGATTACATGAAGTTTTTATACATATCTACTGGACATAATATGTGTTTGGTGTGCCTACTCGGAATGCAATTCAATTAGGGTAAACTTCGATATAACTGGAGGTGTAACTAATGATATTGTTTTTAAATGGCCTCATTTAGTTTGGAAACGGTTAAGATGAAAGGGACTGTTTTTGTTATTATTATCATTTTATCTTAATTTTTATTGTGGTCAACTTCTTTAGTATTTTAAAACGTTTGTAACTACTGAATAGTATCGAAGTGTCAAGAAAGCTATCGACTAGTAAAAGTATAGTGTATGAATTTTGAGCATGTAACATTATCGTGCCCTGTATAAGTAAGTCCTTTAAAACAACGAAACAAACGTACGAGTGTGAAACCTAGATGGAGACGGAGCTTGGTCCCTTTTACTTGAACATTTTATTGCTTTGCCCTGAAGGGACCTCCAGTACCAAGCGAGCAGATAACATGACCTGAATTGCCTGTTATTACCTAAGTATTATCTCGCACACTATCATTATAAGTTACTTTCAGATAAACTTAATCACACGTACGTTTCTAAATCTAAGCACTACATCAGGCTATAAAGCCGGCACCACACTCCACGCAGCACATCCGACGAGCACCAGCTCGCATAAACAGGCGATATCGCGAACACCGCTTGACAAATTTCATATCTAACAGATATCGATGCGGCGTAAATCATCGCGCCGGCTCGCCCGCCTGCATGTCGCGCACTCCGTGTGAATTATAGATGTGGATGCAGCTTTATTTTACGATCATGACGTGTGATGCGTAGCGTGCGTAAGCGCATAGTTCACGCGTTTGTCGAACTGTTTGAATGTCATTTGAGCTGACTGAATTATAGTCATGTGATCATTTGGCACGGGAGATATATTCATTCTAGCCTGACAGGTATGGGAAAAGTCGTATGAAAGTACGTTTCCTTCTTTCAGAAGTAATATTGCGTCGACTTCTGAAAAGCTTAAAAGCACCCGAAAACTCGGTTCAGAAAGAAAACATAGGTCTAGCTATGGAATTATAAACCTTTCTATCTCTGCCAGTGTAATGTGTTATCACAACATAACAACATACAATTTTAATCTCTGGCTCCCCAAGTATCAGTGATTACAAAAAAATACCAGGAGAGCAAGACGTGCACAACATCATGCCTACCAGGATTACATAAGATATAGCAAGTAGAACACAGCGCTATCTCGAAGAGGCGGGGAGCCGCGCCCCGCGGCGCCGCAAATATTTGCACGCCACCAACGCCCTATGTTTGCCTAGTACATAGCTGTTGTGCGCACGTTGATGCTCTGGTAGCTTGCAGTTATAGCGGATGCTTACTCGGATCTTTTAAGTTATTTTCTAACGAATAAGAGAAAACTTTAAAGGTTGAACCTAGAATGAAATTGTTTAAGAGTTGTGTTTTGTTGATAAGTTTTAAACTTTAGAAAGTAACAGAATAAACTCTAGTCCCTGGTGACAAGATTACAACACAAAGTCTATGACTACAAGACAACAAGAGTAATCCGGAAGCAAAACCCCCTCTATTCTAAAACGTGGGTCCAAGTGGGGAACAATTTTGGTCATGTCACACATTCAGGCGTCAAGGAACAAGCCTGGAGCCGTGGCTACAAATCGCCGGGCCACGCCAATGCTGTGTCGTCAGCGAAGCCCGAGGCGAGGGGCGGAGCGCCCGCCCTTGCACACGACCTCCGCTCGTGTCGCCAAATTGGACAGAAGAAGTAATGGGAGGCTGGGGGTTATAAAGGTCCTGTTTTCGATAGTTTAACGTAAAAAGTCTAATTGGGAGGCGAAGGGAAGGGAGGAGTCAGGGGATAATGATAGTGTTCGTCCCCTTGTCCCATGACAGGTTTGAGTCGTTTTGTTGTTAGTTTACAAACAACATTTACCTTGAAGCCTTAGAATGGAAGCTCAGTGCATATATGAAGAAGACATTCTAAAACTTGACTGTATCAAATTACCTGATATATTAAAGATTTTCAAAGTCCATCTTAGACACATTCTGATTGTATCTCATACAAGGCATTGGACACCGAAACATTACGCTGCCTAAATCCGTCACTAACCCCCGTGACTGGCAAAATGACTGGTATCAACACGAATACGACAAATCAAACACAGTAATCTCCTGTTCTAAGACGGTGGAGCTCGTCCGGAGCCGGTACGTGTCCAGTGTGCGGTGAGCCGCGGCTGACACCCGATAAATCAGCCGGATCGAGCCGATCGCCCGGATCGACCGGCTCTCGAATAAGTAATGACCTGAGACGAACGAACTTGTGTACTGTCGTAATTATTTAATTAATAGATCTGGACGACTGGTAAAGGGTTAATTCTCTATCTCTAATTCCATTGTAAAATATTCTAGCCGGTTACAATGGACAGCAACTTACTATTTTGTCGTTATTTCAAACTCAAAGAGGTTACTATCCCAAAAAGGATTTTGCGAATAAAAAAGAATTCCAATCATGACTTTAAGCTACAACTGCTAATAACTTTGGGGTACGGTAAAGATTAGCATCGCGATTCAATTAAAATAATCATAGCTCTATCTACTAACAACCCACGTAGTTATGTGAACAAAACAAAAGCACAAATTAGAAAACGATCTCATACAAAGTCGCTCACATGAATGGCCGAACAATTACAGAGCACGAGTCAAAAATGACTGGAAACATATTTTTTCTAATCCCTTCCCACGCATAAAGCTCGCTAGTAATTACAGGTTTGGCTCAGTAATAACATATCGCATCAATAAAATTGTATATCATTCAGTTGTGTTTCCCGCGAACGCGTCGGGTGATTAGCGCAGCCATCTTGTGGGCGGGCACACCCGAAGGCGACACGATCTCCGATTCCATTCTCAAAAATAACACTAATCGGCGAATCGAGCACGCGCGGGAACACCCGAACGTGTGTTTTTCAAATTTCGAACGTACCGAAAGTCCTACGACGTTATTACCGCGCAGGGATTTGACTACTGTCACTTTTGACAGATGTGATTGACGTTTATAAATACCGCGAGTCAAGTGCGAGCTTGTTATACTGTTCGAGAATTCATCAACTTTTTTTATCAAGACGAAGGGCTTTTAAATGTCACTGTCGTCTTCTAAAATTTAATTAAGGATGTCGACCCCAATGTTTAGGAAACTAACGCTGGCTTGCGTACATTTCCCGGCTGCAGCTCAAAGTCCTTGCGGTGTAATGTTAATTAACCAGTTTCGTTCACCATCACAGATGAGTGCATATTGAAACGTCAAAAAGTGTATGTTTTCTTTTGCTTGTCATTTTCGGTGGCTCCCCAATACGGTCGCGTCATGAGCGAGACAGGCCGGCATCGGCCGACGGACGCTGGTTTTTGAGAGATGGAATAGAAAACCGCCTGTTTTACCAGGAAATAGACGGGGAATTGGAAATTTCAATTTCGTTTTCAGTTGGTTACTTTGTGTTCCGAATGGAAGAACGTTGTTAGCAATACGAGGTACGAAACAAAAGTTAAAAAAAATCCCGTCGGTGATACCCGAACTGACAAGTCAGGATGACGCCGCATTTTTTGAGGCTCATTTGTCATTTGAGTCCTAGACATTCTTGTTGGAACTGATTGAATACTCGTGTCATTGCAACATTGCAAGCGAGGTTTAAGGAAGTCAAAGAGGAACATTCGCAATCTTAACTAATGTTATAACCGGAATGAATAATCAAACTAAGACGTCATCCAAAAAGTTTAATCCAAGAAGCGAACAGAAAATCATTCATTCATATTCATAGTGGAAACAGGGAGCGAGGCTTTCACGAAAATGGCTCCCTGTTCCTAGGAAGAGTCGGGATGAGATGCATGAATATTAACACGGCACCGGTACCAGGGAGCTATAACTATATTAGAGCAGGCGCTCGCTCGCACTGCATGCCAACGGTAGGGGCACGTTTGAAGTTGCGCCCGGCTACGTTCTGAAATTTGACATTTTGACAGCTCTCCGACGTTGGCTGCCTTGTCTCCCGTCCCCTTTGCTCACCTACCACCCAACTCTCGCCATCCCTCTCGCACAATAATAACATTACGTGCACGAGATTCCTGTTTCTGCTACGTCTGACTTCTGATATGAATTGTTAATGCATCGGTAATTGATATTATAATTTTGATAGACCATTTTGTTCTAATGGTTGTGGCTTTTAGTGTGAGAGCTCGGTATCTTTGTTGTAAACGTTAAATATGTCATGTGATACCGCTTTTATGTGGTGTTGGGGTATTGCTGTCTTTGTTTGGATTCGTCTTTGTGTGAACGCTATAATGGATTTTGGTTATACTGTTTCAATCAGTTGTACTGGCTTTGTGATCTTTGATTTAGTGGTACTTCAGCTAATCATGTTTTGAGGTCACAAAACATGTTATTGTTTAGGTATGCAAATGAAAACTGTGCATTTCAAAAGTCGACAGCTCTTCGAGCAAAGGTACGTCAATCTTGCAGTATCAGTAGTCGTACCACTGTTCCCAATTAGTGATCTCTAGATGTCAGAAAGTAGATGAAAAGAAATCATAATGCCCTCGGCAGATCTCAAACTGAACGTCAAAGAAAAATAGTCCATAGAAACTACGTGAATGACGCACAAACGCTCCAGATTGTGAGACGAGACAACAGACAAGTCTATTCAGAAACAGAAATCTCATTGACATCAAATTTCACACATCAAAGTCATGATTCTAAACAGAGCATTAGCAATTTTAGTGAATCTCTCAAAAACTTGAAGCACTCGACAGACATCAACACGACACGTAACACAAAAGAAAACGAACAAGAACTGCCTCGAAAAAGATGTTCTAATTCACGAGACATTTCCAACATGTGCTAATCGAAGCTTGGACCAAAAAATACTAGACTGAAACTTAGGACAAGGCTGTCAATCGCGTGTCTATCGTCCCCAAAAAAGGTGTGTTTAAGGCTCAAAATAGCCCGTCAGTCAACCTTTTCAGGGGAGTAAGCTAGCTAAATTCGCACTATTCCGGGGGGAAATTCGGTGACGCTTGGAAATAGAAAAAATAAGGATAGTGGACGGTGGCGGCGGGCAGTCATTGTTGAACGGATCGGCTGGACTTTTAAATAAACCAAGCGCTGTAACTAAATGCGGAACACTTTAAATGGCGTTGAATACGAGGATGGAGAGATATTTTTGATTCTATTATTTTACCTATTAAATATTTGGATATTACTGGAACTTGATAAGTTGGTCACTGGTTTAAATATTTTAAATTATTTTTCAGCATCGCATTTGAGAATTAGTGCTACGTTGGGAAATTCTATTAAGATTTAATGCTACGTTAAACTAAATTCATTCTTTAAGAAAAGTTAACAACCGCGTTATTTTCGTAATTTCCACGAACCACGTAAAACAAAACATTTGCAAAACCAAAAATAGTTGTTTGAAAAACACAATTTACATTTAGTTTGACGCAAAGAAACAGTCCCGTCCTACCAGGGCATCATATCAACGTGGAAACATCAAAGAAACTAAGAACAAAGTGAAAACAGAACTTGGCCCGTCTGATTAGGCGCGTTCTTAACGTACGATCGCCTCAGGCAAACGCTTTGTTACATCCATCCTTTGTGTAGTTACGTTGAAACAATCAAAGCTTACTTCTTGTCGATTGTTGGGCTTCTGGTAGCGGAGTGAAAGGTAACTGACGCCAAAGCGACGGTCGAATTGTGACCGTCAATTTTGATCAAGGAGTTGATATAAAGAATTGGGTTAGAAGTTCAAAAGATGTCTAGTGCCTGCGCCTTGGAGGTTGACAGTCTGTGTTCATATTTCTCGATAATATTGGTCAAAGAGCACATAACAGAAAAGTTCTCTGTAAACATTTGGTGAATAAAATTGTATTCAAACATGAAATCCGAATTTCTTTTCTTTTCTTGTTGATTCACTAAAGATTTGATGAACAAACTCGTCCTGTACGAAATATATCACTTCTAAAAGATAACGCACAAATTACGAATTTGCGGCACAAAAATGGATATCATGAAACGTGTTAAAATATTTATGAAACGTATTATAAGAAGCCATCGCAAATTATTCAGCCAAATCTCAAACGCAAATAAACGGGAGTGATGCGTAAATATGCACAAAAACAATACTGCCAATATAAAGAGGTTATCCAAAAATATCCGCAACGTACAATGCAGTGCAAAAAAATTGTCACACGCGGCGCGAATGTCAATAAAATTTGATGTTTACGCGCGGGGCGATATCTCGCGGCAAATAAAACAGCGCACCACTTTAAACTGTTTTCGTTCGTTCGAAAAATGATTTTTTTTATTTCGTTTTAGTTTTTGTAGGCATATGTTTTCGGCCTCAATTGGATCGAAAGGGTAATTTAGAGGTTCCATTGATTTTTTGCTGGACATTTCTGTTTTACTTTAGCGAGAGTGCTGTTCCGATTCTGGATTTTTGAATGATGAAAGATGAGTTAAGTGGCTTATTAATCCAAGAAGAGAATTATTGAGAATGCCCCAAAAGGACTGGTGATATGAAAATCCTTTGATTTCTACTTAAAGTCAGACAATACCACAATTCAGTTACATATACCTCTACAAAGGTTCAATCGATATAAGGCGTGCGACACAATACATGACCAACCCAATCAGCACACGAAACATAAAGAGGTGTGCACATGAGACAGAATCCACGAGCACATTAACAATACACTGAATAGCCATTTGTGTGGCGCAAGTTAAAAAATTGAGTCCCATCACTTTTGGAAATCCACTTAGTCCAGGAGACTTTAGTCCAAGAGCCAAAATACGAGTTTTCAAATACTCTGTCAGTTGCACATGCATAAAAGTGTTATGATTGACTGTGGTCCTAGGACAATAAATCAACATGATCTTATACAGATGCCTATGAAAACAAACATTAAACTTTGTCTAGTTATGCATTTGCGAGAATTTTCAAAACGTACATAGTTAAAAAACTGTACATTGCACCAGGAAGGCTTCGAGGAATTAATAATCTGCTGTAGTACGGGATCCATTGCAAAAATATCAAAATTTTAACTCATAATATCAATATAACCAAACCAATACAACCCATCCGAAAAGACGACAATAGAACCACAATACCACCCAGATCCGTAGCCAACCTAAGTTGGTACCGAGCTGACAATACAACCCTCCAACCGCCCATGATACGCGCCCCGGTCTCATTGTACCCGGCGTCCGATAACCCTGTCAGCAGTGTGACGGAGTGGCGTAGTTATCGCGCGCGTATTGTCCGCTCCCATTGTGTTCCCCGACGTCTTCATACGCGCCGTGCACTACGCTTTAGTTTTAACGTCTATTTTGATATGGAACGTTTGCTATTAAATTGTGTTGCGAGAAAATTGTTCATGAGTGTCGTTTTGTCTTAAGTTGAGTACTCACGTAGGTTAGGTGACATTTGGCAACTTCATTCATTCATTTTATTTTAATTTATTGTATCAGCATATTAGTTTATGATTTGGAATATCTTACAGTGTCTGTTGCTTAGAAACTACATTGCATTAACGTAAAACGGACTCTTTGCTAAATATTTTTTAAAGCAAACAAACAGAAGTTCGTTTTAGGGCAATTAAGAGACACAAATATCTAATAAGATATCCTCTCAATCTATGTAAGTCCCACACAATCAGTTATGTAAGGCAAACCTTGCGTTTTCCTAGAAAACAGCCTGTGTTATGATTGGTCGAGCGTACAAAGTGTCTTGAGTTTGATTGGACGGTGTCTCACGGGGCGTAGTGTGGCTGCTACAGGGTTAACTTGAGAGTAGGTACTTTTGTGCCGTGTGGACAAAAGTTTGTAAAACTATTATCAATGAAAAGTTCCAGGGTTGTCGAAATGTAGTGACTTAATGATCGTGATTAACAAGGTGACGCAGGTTCGTTTCACAGGTACCTACTTAAATCAAAAAAATCATTCTTTCTTTATTTTCCTATGTCGTAAGTCTAACAAGGATGTATGCCTATATGGCAATAGGATCATCACCAATCATAATAGGAATACAATTACTATCGAAGACTGTCTCGTTGACCTAGTGGTTGCAAGTGCTACTGGAAACAAGGGGTCTCGGATTCAATTCTCAGGTCTGGGTTTTAAAAAAATATCAGTAATAGCACGGGGCATGGAATTGTGCCCGGTATACGGCAATAGGCTCACCCCCTATTACATGGGACTCATAACATAAATAGTGAAAAGTGGGTGTTATACTGTACAGTGACATTAAGTGCCGTAATGTACGCCTCTGCCTATCCCTTCGGGCGATAAAAGGCGTGATGTTATATAATTACTATCGAAAAGTAGTATCTAACTTAAACATGGAAAATAGTGAGCATCAAGCTCATGGTATTTGGTTTTGCGTACCCATAACATGCAGGTTCGATTTCCAGTTTTTCTCTATTTATAATTACAATATAAGCATATGGGAACTATGATTTAAAAGCTATAGAGGTGTCAATATAGAGGTAATGAGTTCATTAAGCTGTTCACATGGTTTTACTGTACAGCAGTAGACAACTGATACTTTCCCAGTTTTTACATATTTCATATACCTCTATATCTTGACATTAAGCGAGTCAAGAGATGTTTACTTAGAGGTATATTACTAAGTTTTGATCTGTCTATTATTGCATTCGTTTTATAATATTACTAGCTTCTGCCCCCGACATCGTACGCGCAATCCCATTTTCTTCCGTTCCCGTAGGATTCTCAGGATTTTTTCTATCTTAAGAATATTCTCCTAATAATAACAAATACAATAAAAAATAATTAATAGAATCGGTCCAGCCATTCACGCGTGATGCCGTCACCAAGGGAAAAAGGGATTCATTTTTATATAGAGGTATATGTATGTAGGTATATAGATTTTATGAGATACATAAATTATTAATTTTGATGACAAACAGTCAGCAGCAACGAACTTTGGATAATTTCAAAAGCTGCTAAACTAGTCTTCTTTATGAGATAACCCAGTAAACGATCAGACGGATCACCTGATGGTAAGCAATCGGCGCCGCCCATGGACACGGCACACATGGCGTTACCGGCTTTTTAGGGATTAGGAATTTTTCTCAAATTCCTAATCCCTAATCCCTGGTGGAGATTTGGGAAGGGGGAAGGCGGTAATTGGGTCTCAGGTATCTCACTCACACGACGTGAAACACCGCACGCGTTGTCTCACGTCCTTTTTCTGTGAGGCCGTGGTATCACTTCGAGCCGGCCCATTTGTGGCGAAGCATGACTCTCCCCCACTTACTAAATATCATACCACTACGTGTATTATAGAACAACTAGCTTTTACCCGCGGCTTCGCTCGCGTCACAAAAGGATAAAAAATAGCCTATGTGACAAATACTAATACATACAGCGCCATCTATATACCAACACTTTTGTTTTCCTTCGGGAATATGAATTATTATTATTTTTTTATTATTTAATTTATTTAATCCGGACTTCTAACTTTCCGTCTGCAAAAATTCAAAGCAATCGGTTTAGTAGTTACGGCGTGAAGGCGGAACAAACAAACTCACTTTCCGATTTATAATATTATATATATATATATATATATATATATATAGTAAGGATTTACTACGACTCACATCTCCACAGCCAATACAACCATACATGACAATAAACCAAGACAACAATTATTTAATTCATACACTATGTCTTTTAACCAATCACATTTAACTATTTAACATTAAAACTGTCGTTATTATGTTTGTTTATATGCAAGAAAATGCATAATAATAAACATATTTTGAAGATAACAACGACATTATAGAGGTTTTAGTGTCTAGTGTCATGGGTCAATTGCCACGGTATAGGAAACTGGTTATAAGTTGGGGTACATGCGTACTCAGTCAGGCATATTTTAATAAGGTATTATATTGATAACCTATGGTCTAGGTTCTAAATAGTTTGTGACTAATGAGTAGGCTTAGGTTTTGTCTGTAGTTTGAAGTCAGCTAAGGAAGTGGTGTGGTGGCCCTGAGGTTTAAGACGCCCACTTCTCATCTACGAGATTCCGGGTTCGAGACCTACCAATGGTAAGTGCCAATGTGACTTTTTCTGAGTTAAACTGTCAAACACCAAGCGGTCACCGGTGACTGCAACCTATTGTTCTATAATTGTGTCTACAAAACCGGTACTCGACGCGTTAAATGTACTTTCTGAATATTTAGACACTACTGACAAGCGGTGAAGGAAAACAACGTGAGGAAACCTGGACT
This sequence comes from Spodoptera picta, assembly GCA_038387885.1. Lineage (NCBI taxonomy): Eukaryota > Metazoa > Arthropoda > Insecta > Lepidoptera > Noctuidae > Spodoptera > Spodoptera picta. The sequence continues at coordinate 1,705,431 of JAZHFQ010000384.1, read as the reverse complement.
TAAAATTTCTAATAATTAGTTTGAAAGCGCTAACCCGCATTGAGCAAGCGCGGTGATTAATGCTCAAACCTACTCCGTGTGAGAAGAGGCTTTGCTCAGCAGTGGGTAGTTATAGGCTGTTGATGATGTTTGAACTCAAAGTATGTTTTGGATAGTTAAAAACATAGATAACCTTTATTTTAGATTCGGCTGCAGTTGGAAAGAAGATTGATTTTCTATTCAGCTTGTGAACCTAAACTGTTATTCCACAAAAGTTCATGCATGATCTATACATCTATACAGATAAATAAAATTTGATTGTCTGTTTGTAATATTGATATAACACACATAACAGCTTTTAACTACATGCATATGAGTATACATACGATACATATACCAAAATAACCCTTTTTACAATATTTGTCTTTCTGTTTGTCTGTTTGTACTGACTAATCTCTGAAATGGCTGGACCGATTTTGACAGATTTTTTATTGGCAGGTAGCTAATGTACTATGGAGTAACATAGGCTACTTTTATTTTAGAAAACCGCACATGAAGTTGCGGGTTCAGCTAGTTTTATATATAAAGTAAAAACAGTTTCGGATGCCATTAAGGCTGTTTTCTAAACGTACGTATTTGATTTAGAAAAGATAACAAGCAGTAAAATAAATAACTAAAATAGATTGCTCACTCAAACATAGTATCCCCGCTACACAATGCATCCGCATATTTCCACTCCATCCTCAATACCCAGCATCACTAACAATAATTAAAATCACTTATAACCCGGAAACCATTATTTAGATCGGCCTCGCACATAACAGAATACCTAAAACGAACTACACTTTGAAATAACAACCGTAAAACAATAAAATAAAGTTTAAATTCGCGTAAATGTGTGTTATCATCAATCGCGAAACCTAAAAACCACTTAATTTCGTAAAGGCGGGTTCACAGTGCGCGAGTCGGCGGGGCGAGGAAGCGTCGAAAACGGTCGAGTGAGGGCGTAGTATCGTGACGTCTCAATCGCGATTGTATCGCCGCTGAGCGACGAGTCCACTTGCAAATGCATTCGCATGCTAGTACCGCCTGTTTAACGTGCAATTGTTAACTGCTAGCGTGAATTTATGTTGAAATTAAGTTAGTCGTCAAATTGCTGTCTTTGGTTCTATGTTGAAGGACTTACATCACAATACCGTTTGCTCGCGACTTTATACGGCATCTTTGAGTCTCAAGATTTTTAAGGAATACTCTCTTAGTTACTGATTCTTTAGAGAATGTCAAGAAACCTGCGCACCGAACTTCAGCTTTCTATAACCAGCAGCTTAGATTATGGATTTATCTGTTCGTTATTTAGTTCAACGAGAGTTTCATGATTGCTTTATCTTTCTTCAAATCTGATTGTAAACTTTTCAGTTTTAGAGTATTTGATAGTCAATAGATTTACTTTCTAATTAATTTCTATGTAAGCTTGCAGAGGCAGAATAAACAGATCTCTAAGCACATATTTCAATTTGCAGCACGTCTGTAGCATCTTTGAATATTTGAAGCGACTCGCTTCACTTGCTCGCTTCACTTGCTTGAATTCGGCGTTGCACAATTCAACGTAATCCTTTGTGCAGGCGAGTAGGACAGTCAAGTGACAACTTACTTGCACTCAACGAGTGTAAACTCCCGCTTACGTTATTTTAGTTTTTTCTGCATTGTACCTCTAGTGATAGATATCGGTTTTGTCTCTATTATATTGACAATTGTTGTGTTACAATGTTTGTAGGATTATTTTGTATGGGATTGATGTTGTGGATTGATGTTTTCGATCAATAATGTTTAGGAGACTTCAATGATGGGAAAGCTATGCTTCGGCACGAATGGGCCGGCTGTGCCCAGCGGAGTGATACTACAGCCCCACAAATACTGACGTGAAACAACGCTTCTGTTGTGTTTCGTCGTGTCAGTAAGGTTATCGAAGGCCCAACTAATAACAACCTCAAACTCCTAATCCCGAAAAGGCCGATAACGCCTCTGGTGTTCCAGGTGTCCATGGGCGACGCCGATTGCTTACCATCAGGTGATCCGTCTGCTCGTTTACAGGCTTATGCCATAAAAATAACCGAAAATAATAAAAATGTGAATTGATTCTGGAATTCTTAGTACGTAGGTACCTATTGCATTAATTTGGATCCATAGTATGAGTTAGGTGTAGTAGCAATAGAAGAATCACTGTTATTTTAAAAAAGAGATCATCATAGAAACTCGAAATAACCATGACTGCCTACGCCTACGTGTCTTGGTCTATGTATGTACATTAAGAACAAGATTCAAGTTATATACAAACTACAAAATAAAATGCATTTCAACAAGAAAGTACGTTTTACAAAACTAGGGGGCTATAGTACACTAGTCTCCCTGAAACAATTACTTAGCCTGAAAGTGGGGTGTAACCCCCCCACCGCGCAAGGGGGTACCTGAAGCCATTTTCATAATGCACCACCGGTTCACTTCTTAAACTTAACACTTTAAATAATTGCTCGATGGTGTTGCGACGGGTCCATTGTACCCAGGTGTTATTTTTGTTGGAAATTAGTCCGGCAGCGGAAGGGTTGGGCTTTTATTGTAACTGCCAATTACACTGATTGCCATTTTTGGGATTTTTGTTCTATTTTCGTGATTAGTTTGTGGAGTGCTGAAATTTATGTGGATTTTATGTCAATTGATTTATGTTTATTTCGATAAGAGTCATAAAATCACTTAAAAACAAAGCATAGGATGTGTAATTTTATCTGCATCAGGGACTAAGGATCGAACAACAATAAAAAACAAATTACATGAACCTAAGCTGTGTATTATACCAAAGTTTTAATATCTAAGTTTGAAAATATTTCTAGTAACCACTTTAAAAACTAAAAAATTAATACCAACTCGAAAATAAACTCAAAAAAAAAACTCCGCCCAAAAAGGCAGTAAGTCAAAAAATATACATTTTTAATATGACTAAGTGAAGTTCGTAGCAAGGTGTTATTTAACACTTTAGCCAAAGACTTCCAGTCTAGTCTAGACTGAAAACTGCAGCGCCTGAATTTTAAGACTAGGTCTGAAATATGGCGGAAGTGTGTGGGAGGATAATGCCATCATAATGTATGGGGTTAATGCAACCATGGATTATTGTCATGACCATATTATATTTATGGGAAAACTACTTTACGCTCATGTGTTGGTAATAAGTGCTTTTAATATGGTTTTTTAAGGTTTCAGGTGGGTATTCTTAGGTTCTATCCTATGGTTAGTATTTATGTTGGTTCTTAAATTCCTCTTATAGAAAAATTTGTACTATACGTCCGCTATTCCAAAACTTTTTTTAGTTTAATTGAAGCCCTAAATATGACGTTAAAAGTTAAAGCATTTATTTCAATTGACACTATAATTTGGTAATTTTGAAACTTAAACAAATCATAACGTTCTAAGGTCACCCAACCTACCAAGTTCAATAAGCATTGCCATATTGGACTTGGTACATAGGTGATTGGGTTGTCGGATTTTTTGATGTATTATTTTTAAGAATGTAACCTGTCAATGTAATGTGGCGAAATGTTCGCAGTGTTTATCCTACAGCAGATTAGGAGGTTAAAAAAACCACTCAATATAATAACTAGCAATATTTTTTTAAAAGAATACATTATGAAAATTGCTATTCTCCTCTAATATTTTCGCAGTATTCGCGAAAATATCTCCGTGAATATATCCTTCGGTACGGATCGCGTTGGTCGGAGTAAATCCGTTGTGACGTCACCAAGCGTCCAATTTTGCTAATGGCGCTTAAACTTTACTTATACCGCGAGTTATGAAGCAAACGTTCGTTTTTTAAAAAATATTGAATTTCTTCGTTATGTCGCTTTTCCGCTGTGCACGGTTTATAAAAATATTAAGATTTTTATTTCTTTTTTTGAATTTGGAATAAATCGATTTGTTTTTTGGTCTTTTGGTCCTAAGTGTAGGGGATCTGATCTTAAGTCCTACGATGTCCTTTACAGTTCAAAAATTACACTGACTTACCCGTTACCTGACGAATATAGGGATTGGAGACTTACCTGAAACAAAATAAAGAATACATTATTAATTAAACTACAAAAATATTACATAACACGACATTACGTAGCAAATACAACCACATAAAAAATGGTCACCAAAGCTTACACACCTACAAAAAAGGTACAACAACCATTAATTTGCTGAAAACTTTAAAATGGACAAATAACAAGTACTTTAACCGTGAATCGCGGCGGTCTGGCGTACCCCCGTGCTCATTACCACTTCAATGCGATACATTCATATATCAAGCTGCAGGTAATTGAAACGCTCGTGTCTCGGTCCTTGCGACCTTTACTATCGTCATAAACTTGATATACGCTGCGCTAGGGTTAACTTTTATTAGTTATGCACTCGCTGATTGGCAATTTAACCAGCGCTAGTTTTGAAGATCTAAGAAAAAGTTCTTTCGATGAACAAGTTCAATAAAATCGTTGTTTGATAGAATAATGTGATCGTTACTCCGCAAATGGGTGATTAGACCTCACTTTTCTAGCTGGTTGACGTTTTAAGTGGCATAAAATGAGTAGTACCCTGTGAGTTTCCTCAGAAGCACCCCCAACAAAAGCAACTCGCCCGGAAATTATAACAACTATCTAGCTATAACCCTAAACTAAAACTAATTTCCCTACACACAATTAGCAACAATAGTCGATTATTAAATGGACCAAAGGAAATCCAATGGTATTATCGGAAAATCTCAAGGGTGGGTACCAGGCTCCCAGAAGTCCGAAGCGGTCAGCGTGCCTAATCGCGCGAGAGGCATTATCTCGCGGCCAGCCTCGAGTTAATCGCCCGACGGCCTCTGATTAGCTAAGCTCCCAGCCTATCTGCCCCCCTGGTGTTCGGAATTATGCAGGCACGAGTTGCTGCCTGACCCGGACGGGGAGATAGCGAGATAAAAACCCTACGTTGAAGTTTGATGGTGTTTCTACGGGGTTTCAATGATTTATTATGAGTTTTTTTATCTTTGAAGCTTGTAATGGGATGTTGTGTAGGGGAAATTAGATATTTAAATTAATGTTAATATTTAACACGGCTTTAAAATGAAGTACCATTTTTATTTTTGCTGCTACAAAATGATTGTACAAACTTGTTTAGTAAGTATAGAGAGAATTAATATTTTTGTCACAGACTAATTTTAATCAGCATTTTTTTATAAAATATGAATGGTCATTAAGCTTATTCATAAATAATGTGGCTAAAACATGAATATCACACAATACAGGTGTGTGACGAACGAACGCTAATTTGTGCAGGTTATGCTGACCTGGGAAATTTGAAAATGCTGAGCGTGACTGTTTAGACAAACACAACTCTTTATACGTCCACGGGTAATGTGAAACATATTTTATATGTTTATTTTACGACTATAAAACTCGATATTGAAAAGACGTTAGACATTACAATATTATTACCTACTTCCTTTATATCTACAACGCATTATTAATAATGCTTAATTAATAATTAAATATTACAAACTCCTGTACCTATAATAATATAAAATAAATAAATAATAGCCACAACAATAAAAATTGCCGACGTTACTCAACAAGAATAATTTAAAAGAAAATATCTTTGTGTGTGGTTAATGAGTTCAAAACTTAACTATTGAAATAATTATTGGTTGTTAGTGGTTGGTTTCACCCCCGGGGCACCTGCAGATAAGTCACAGGCGCGTCCAATGCAAATGTCCGCATTATCAGCACCACACACAGCCGTATGCAAAGTGTTGTTTATTAAAATTAAATAAATATGGCCGAGCCGTGTCATGGCGCCGGCCCACGTCACACCAAAGGGTTTTGGAAACCATTTTTTGATATATGTATGGAGAAATTTTAAGATTATTTATATTTTTTATGGTATAAGCTGGTAAACGAGCAGACAGATCACCTAAAGGTAAGTAATCAGCATCGCCCATGGACACCTGGAACACTAGAGGCGTTAAAAGTGCGTTACCGGCCATTTGGGGACTAGGAGTTTGAGGATTGTTGGGGATTCAGGGATTGGCGAGATTGAGGAGGAGGGGAATTGGGCTTCCTGTAACCTCACTCAGACAACGAAACACAACGCGTTGCTTCACGTCGGTTTTCTGCTCTGTCGTGGTATAACTCCAGTCGAGCCGGCCCATTCGTGCCGAAGCATGGCTCTCCCACACTTAAATAGCGAATTTATAAAGTTTAAGCGTCATGTAGAGCCTTTTTAATTTAACAATGGCCAACACATTGCACTAGTTAGTTCCACTTCTAAAACAGACATAGGTACCACACGTATTTACCCGTTAGAACAAATAATGTTGCCGTACAATGACTGTAGATTTCAATTAAGATCGTATTGCTAAAAGTTAACACTACAGTATGAAGTCTAACGAAACCTAAATCGCAGCTAACATTCACAGTCCCATTCCAGCCGTGAGCTCGCTAGCTACAGCCATCTGGATTATGCCGCTAGGCCGGCTAATCCGAACAGCGCTTTGTTTAATTAAATCGATACTATCGAAAATTGCCAACTTCCAGCAATCATTTAGATTCTATTCTCATTGGATTACATGATTACATTCTCTTTCCACACTTGCAATTTTCGCTTCGGAAGAAAAAAGCAGCGTTGGAAACAGATTCCGAGTTGCCGCGCGCCCGGGACCGAAGTTCGTTCACAATCTAGATATATGGCCGAGTTAAGATGTGCATCTAAATAGCCTCTGCCGCCCTGGTACCTAACTTTAGATTACTTGCACCAAGTTTTACCGACTTTTCCCCTGGAAATGGTAAGTTTTCTCCGGCTTGGGGAAAAATTTCCCGCGTGTAACCCATTCTATTTGACTCAAATTTACTGCTCAACTTGGACTGAGTGTGTGTTGGTTAATCATACATTTTCAGGGAACAAACTAGCACTAGAACAAGCGAGCTAAAATATGTTTGTTGGTACAAAAGATCCGGAGTTTGCTTTTAAAGGGTTATTTTCTGGGTCACTTTTTGTTGAACCGCAATTTATGTGGTGTTGCAAAACGGTAAGTTCGTAAAAAACTAAAGGGTAATTCACATAAAAGTCGACACCATGAAACGACCCCATGCGGCCGAGGCGCCATAACTTGAAGGGTTCCAAGGGTTGATGGTTCATTAACAATTCATAAGTGAAAACACTTTGACCGTGCGTCTATTACGGCGTCCCGTAGGACGGGCGGTGGACGGCGGGCGGCGGCGGGCGGCGGCCGGAGCGAGCCGATGCATTTTTAAAACAGATCACTTTTCGATTGTAACCTCGACAAATTATGGGAAACATGTGTTTGAAAACCGTGCACTTTTACAATTGTTTACTTGCTGACCTTTCAATGTAATTGGCAATGTATTACCGACTATTAGGTAGAATGGCGCTGACTTTCATGTTTGATTCCACTTTTGCACTTGAACTTAAGTCAGTTTAAAACAACTGCAATAATAACTCCTGAAAGATATCTCATATCAACAACTAGTGTTCTTACAACTTCAATTTACACTCAAGATAAAGGAATCAACAAATTTCTATTATCTTATCTCTCCCTGTCAATCTACTTGTACCGAACCAATCTATTCTTTATCAATGAACTTTGCAATTAAGTAGCAAAAAGTTTTCATTGCATTACACCTCTTTGAATTGCAGGTGCCCTGGTACATCACATGTCAACAGTGGACTCACTACATCGATATTAGAGGTAAGTGTACGTCTGTGGTTAAAAGTGTTAAAACTAAACACTTTATTTGAGTTAAAAATTTATACAATCTACACATATCTATATAAATAAAATTTAACGTTCTGTTTGTATGATTGAAATAACCGCTTTTTACTACATGCATATATACGATACATATTATACCAAAACAAATTTTTTTTACTATTTTTGTTTCTCTCTTTGTTTGTTGTGGCTAATCTCTGAAATGGTTGGACTGATTTTGACGGGAACGGTATTATCAGGTAGCTGATGTACTAAGAAGTAACATGGGCTACTTTTTTTAACCAACATCAAAAAGAGGAGGTTCTCATGTTAACCTGTATGTATTTATATGCATGTTTCGACGCGATTGTCTCGTTGGTTGAACCGATTTTGATGCCATTTCCAGAAAAGTGTTTGTTATAAGTAGGAGAAAGTTTTAATATATGAATTAACCGACTTCAAAAAAGAGGGGGTGGAAGTCGATTTTTTTAAAGTTGTTTATAAAGGTATTACTTATAATAAAATGCTAAGAAATAAACAACGATAATACCAATCAATACTGTTCACGGTTGAATCATTTTATGGGTAATAACTATTGAGTGGATAAGCATGGGGAGCATAAATTTAATTCAAATTATATAAATATGCGCCATTAAGAAGTTACGATGGGACGCAAAGTTTTTATTATTCTTTGGGTAGGTGTGAATGATATTATAACAGGGCAATGAATGATGATACTTATATATATTTTAAATATATATTTTAAATTTCACAAAAGTCATCATTTGACTGCCTCGTTGGCCGAGTGGTCGCAAGTGCGACTCGAGGCAAGGGGTCTCGGGTTCGATTCCCGGGTCGAGCAAAGTATTACTGGGTTTTTAAAAAATTCTCAGTAGTAGCACGGAGTCTGGAAATGTGCCCGGTATATGGCAATAGGCTCACCCCCTATTACATGGGACTCATAACATAAATAGTGAAAAGTGGGTGTTACTTCTGTGTGCACCTCTGCCTACCCCTTCGGGGATAAAAGGCGTGATGTTATGTCATCATTTGGAAAATTTGTATGCCTTAATGATGCCTGAATAATGCTTAAGGAGTTTCTTCTAACTGATGCATTTATGTATAGTTACAATTCTTCATCCTTCGATACGAACGACGCCAGAATACTAAAAGGTTACGCAATTTTATAAGTTCTACTTTTGCTTAAAATATCGTGCTATCTCTGTCATTCTACAAAATAATGTAGTGACAGAACTATATTTAAGCGAGGCTTATAATTTTGTGACGTTTTAACAAAAGTTGATAGACATATTATTTATGTCTCACCATTTATTTTAATTACCGACATCACGCAATTTTATATTAAAATAATTATTCTATAAGCTACGTTTAAAAAACCGACTTCAACCTTCAAAAGGGGGGGGGCTTTTGAAGTCGGTTAATTAACTCGTTATACTAAAACTGTCTTCTAAGTGTAATTTGTTACACTTTTCTGAAAACTGCATTCTCAAAATCAGTTCAGCCAATCGTGAGATAATCGCGCACATACATACATACATACAAGGTCAAATTTAGAACCTCCTTTTTACTTTTTGTTGAAGTCGGTTAATATGAGATACCGGAGTACCTGAAGCATAAATTAATTATTTATTTATTAACATCACCTTTGCGTGAGGTACCAGGAGTCCATGACTGCGCAAGAAGTTAGATAAAGACGTCAATGTCAGCATTCACAGACAAGTGCATTTTTTACAATCAAGGAAATGCTAATATTTTGATGTATTGCGTGATTCAATCGACCGATGGTAATTAATATTGTTTTTGTTTGAAATTACCAATTGACAAGGAACTTAGTTTTTGTAAGCACTTAATCTTTTAATGTCGTAATAAAGTATGCTGATTGTATTAATGAAAGCACTCGAACATGATCACGCAATGTATCTTTTAAATGTCAGAGAAAAAGTTAAATCGTGTACATAAAACGCAGTGCACACAAAACCAGTAAAGAGTTTTTATTTTAAGAAAATACAAAAAACAAGAAACATTATAAGGCTCAAAATAAGGCGAAAACAATATATTTTCAGTAACCCCACAGTCATCTACATGGAGCCTCGGGACAACGCAGGTGCGACTCTGTCACATAAATAGGAATACCTTCCACCCTTTTTAATATACCCTAGATTTGGTATAACACCCTGATATAGGGACTCAAAGAATATAAGGGGTTTTTCGCGCAATATAACTGTGACATACGAATACATTAATCAAAGTGCGAGCTCTGCGAGGATTTTTCGCTTGATATTGTGTCCGTAACTTATGGTCTCCTGGTAGCTTAATATCTTCTTGCATACTAGTTCTTGGCCCGTCTCTGTTATTGATATGTAGGATAGATTATTTCTTTGGTTCAGATTGGAATTTTTTTTAGAAAAGGGACAAGATAATATTTCATGGATTTGTCTTGTAATGGATAGTTCAGACAAAAAATGTTCTTTAAGATCAAGTATAATAGTATATTTTATATATTTAACATCTTCATAAACATAACATTTATCCCACAATAATATTTCTAAATGCAATCTTGAACAATCACATGTAGAAAAGACAGCTAGACATTTAACTATCAGGTCACACGTACCATGTTTGTCAAACGCTTATGCCAGATCACAGAAACTATGACATCGTCTAAGCAAAGCCACGTAGACTTGTTATTAGCAATTCTGTGGTCCCTGCCGTGTCCTCCTGTCCTCTGTCCTCCGCTCCTCATGTTCGTAAGTCACTCCTTAATAGAGGATACGTGAGGTCCCCTCTTTGTGCATAGTGATGCTACTGGACAGTGAGATAGGGTAAAACCGTTGTTCGGACAATGTATTTGTAACAGAACAAAATTATTTACGAAATTCAAAGAGATCATAGTTTGTTTAAAAAAGTAGGTAATGACTGTTTTTATATCTTCAAAGATTTGAACTTAGATGATTTGAAGATTTAATCAATGATACAGTTAATTAGACTTAAAGTAGTTGCAACAATACAATATTCAAACCAATCATGATCAAAATGGCTAATAACTATATTTTAAGGTCGAAATATTATCCTAATATAACCATGAAAAGTACGCGAGCACCCGTATTAAGTAACCTGAGAGCCGCCGTGTCCAGTGGAGATACACGTTATCTTAATGACCCTCCCCTGGGGGTAGGGAAGACCCCGATACACCGGCTAGATATGGAACGGGCAATTTTGGTCAACTCTGGCTCAGTTACGACTCTTGTTGTTTTTGATCTGTTGATAAGGCCCATCAAGTATACTCGGCGATTACTTGTGTTTTTGGGACGGTGATGTAATTATTTCGCTGTGTTATTTCTGGTTAATTATGATTGCTAATTGTTGTAGTTGCAATCAAAATTAGGTTCGGTTAAATATTTCTCTACTGATTTTGTATGTTCCAGAGCAGTACTGTAAAATGTTGATTTTAAATTGAGGACTAACTTATATATCACTAGCGACCTGCCCCGGCTGCAGTATGCATGCACGGGTGCAGTATGCATGTTTTATAGATATAAACCTTCCTTAAGAAGTACTCTATCTATTTAAAAAAAACCGCATCAAAATCCGTTACGTAGTTTTAAAGATCTAAGCATACATAGGGACAGACAGACAGGGATAGCGACTTTGTTTTATACCTCTACTATGTAGTGATGTTTTTTATGATTTCTTGTATTATGGTAGTCGAGATTTCTTGTCAGTTCATCATCAACAGCCTATAACTCCCCACTGCTGAGCAAAGTCTCTTCTCACACGGAGAAGGTTTGAGGATTAATCACCACGCTTGCTCAATGTGGGTTGGCGATTACAAACTTATAATTAGAAATTATAAGCCCAGCTTCCCTCACAATGTTTTCCTTCAGTCTGTCAGTGGTGTAGTACACATAACTCGGAAAAAGTCATATCGATATTTGTCATTGGGGTCTTAAGCCTCTAGGCCACGACGGCATTGTCAGGTGTATAACTTAAAAACCCTAGAACTAACTAATATTTGAACTGAAACTAGACACAAGATAGACTGAAATTTGAAAATCAAAGAAAAGATTGCACGGTGAATTCGAAACATGTTGAAGAGCTTTCTTAGTTTTATCATATAAATCAATACTAGTGAAATATATTCGCCATTCTCCATTAGTTACGGGGGCAGCCAGTAAATAATATTATTAGTTAATTAATACTTTTAGTAACACGATATTCTAAGTGACGGGAGGGTTATTGTTTGCTAAGGTAACGGGTTCGGTTCCCTGAATAGATTATCCGAGTTATAAGTACACTGAGTTTGCTTAGGATACTTGACGTTTACGGGTTTTCGGATACATTCAAGCCTTTGCGTTTTGAGGGTAAGCAAACAGGTTTATGGGGAAGATAGGAGCATGATAATTTGTTTTTGTTAGCTGAAATTATATCAAGGTGGGTAGGTAGTATAGTTGGGACTACCAACTGAAGGTCCCAGTTATTGAGATTATCTCAAGATAATCAATCAACTAAGATAATTTTTAAAATACGTTATGTTAAAAGGCGTTATGTTATGTTATCCCATGTAATAGATGGTGAGCCTATTGCCATATACTGGGCACAATTCCAAGCTCCGTGCTACTACTGAGAATTTTTTAAAAATCCAATTATACTTTGCCCGACTCGGGAATCGACCCGAGACCCCTTGCCCAGCAATCGCACTTGCGACCACTCGGCCAACGAGGCAGTATTACATGGGCCTCGTAACATAAATAGTGAAAAGTGGGTAATGTGCACCTCTGCCTACCCCTTCGGGGTTAAAAGGCGTGATGATATGTCAGTGTTATTGATAAATTAAGGAAATTTGTATTTTTGCGGTCTCTAGGTGGCGGTAGTGTAGCGTAGCATCTTTCATTGTAAGTATCTGATCTAAGTGATGTATAGCCAAAGATTTGATATTTGTTTAACACGTCCAACGCCATGGGGGTCAACGGAGACCGACGTCTGCGGAGGATTTGCCTTCAATGTTTTTTAATAGCATTCAAAGCCTTATAAGACCTTTCTAAAGCTTCTAAGAAGAAGACCCCAAGCAGCTATAAGATTTAAAAAGCTGACCAAGTCACATAACTTGAAAGCTTATTCTTACAAACATTTCACTGTAACTGAACACCCTGACCATATATGAACCCCATCAATCGCGAAAATTCCATTTCACGAAATTCAAATTTCTACAAAATGGATTTCGAAGGAGCGTTTCGAAAATACATCTGTCCTTTTTCAACGTGTGTCATAGACTTATATTCCTTTCCTTGTCGCTCACTCTATTTCCGTTAGTTCCTGCAACGTCCGCATTTAACGTCGCGGACTTAAAAAGTGGGTAGTTTTCGGAAATCTGTCCCACGGATGGCCGGAAATGATTTCTGTCCGTTCGGGACGGGATGGATTTAGGTGGACACACATGACAATCGTGGGGAGATTAAAAAAATATTCGTTACTTGTGGAACGAAGGGGGAAGTACTTTTAAATGTGGGAGAGCCATGCTTCGGCATGAATGGGTCGGCTCAACCGGAGTGATACCACGGCCTCACAGAAAACCGACATGAAGCAACGCTTGCGTTGTGTTACGTCGTGTGAGTGGGGTTACCGGAGGCCCAATTACCTTCCCCTTCCCCAATCCCTAAATCCCCAACGATCCTCAAACTCCTAATCCCCAAAAAGCCGGTGACGCACTTGTAACGCCTCTGTTGTTGCAGGTGTCCATGGGCGACGCCGATTGCTTACCATCAGGTGATCCGTGTGCTCGTTTACCGGCTTATGCCATAAAAAAAAAATACTAACACATTACATTTTCCAATTTTCTTGTTTCAAAATGATCACATCGAGAACAAGAAGAAATTTAATTGCGTATACAGTGTTCTAACTAAAATATAATACTGTCACCAATCGAAACCTCCCTGGTCCCTTAACCCAGCACTCCTTGCGACCCCAGACTCCGGAGGAATAAACATGTTTATAACTTAATTTGCTGTCCACCCGCGTCTGTCGCTTTAATATTAATAAATTCTCATTGGTTGGATTCGCTTGCAATTTGCCGTCGCCGTCCAAAAGTAAAACTTACGACGCACCCTAGTCCTAAATAAGTAGGGGCAGGGACCGAAAAAAAGGAAAATTCTGTAATATTTCCGTGGACAACTCTATTGGTGAAATATTAGGAGTTGTCACTGGTTCCAGGGCTGGTAACGACGGTGTGAATGTATGTAAGCAATTTCGGTGTTGGAATAACAATATAAAAGAAATACATAATTATTTGTAACTGAGAAAAGTTTATATAATGGTACTAGTAGTCAGTTTGATTCCCGGGTCGAGCAAAGTATAACTGGGTTTTTTTTTTAAATTGTCAGTAGTAGCACGGAGTCTGGAATTGTGCCCGGTGTATAGCAATAGGCTCACCCCCTATTACATGAGACTCATAACATAAATAGTGAAAAGTGGGTGTTACATTGTACAGTGGCATTAAGTGCCGTAAATGTGCACACCTCTGCCTACCCCTTCGGGGATAAAAGGTCGGATGTTACGATGTTACGTTTAGTCATATTACTCTTTACTCTAATGACTTAGTTTTTCCAACAATTATGTCAAACGCATACATTACGATACCAATAAGGCAGCAAATATATCCTCTACATCAGTCTACATAAACTTAATTAAGTGCTAGGACCCATATAATCATGTTAGACTTCAAGTACCAGGGCAACAGAACAAGCTAGAAGATTATATTCATTTACACTCCTCACAAGTGCAGATATAACATAAATTATCTTATAAATATAAAGAGGAAATAATTAATATGTCATCCTCATCCTCGGAGATATAAAATAACATCAACAAACCACTCGATCCTTCAAAATCAACTGAGAAAACTGCGTCTAGGTAGGTCGTATCACGCTAGCATTTATCTTATGAATTTATCTAGGTTCATTCCACCGCGGTGGTTCGCAAAGGAAATCTGAGCCTTCGTAATACTACACCGCTAGACGCATGGATATACTCCTCGCGTTTATGTGGTCCTAGTACGTTATTATAATTGCTGTTATGTGCTTGTTAAAAAATTTATTATAAATAACTTCATAAGCGTCGCTTTTAGGTTTTAAATTGTATTTTGTAGGTAATACCTAATCGTTTTACTTATATTTTTGCAAAGTGGGTTTCAGGATGACTTTTTATTATTGTGGTAAGCCCGCCACAACCTCCCAAAATCGCTGCAACTCCTGTAAGCTTGGATCTATAACAATCTGGAGATACAACCATGAAAACACCGAAAAGTTGAGGATGATTTGTTAGAATTTTTCATTCTTGAACCCTTGGTATTTTCAGTCAGTAACACTGCCAAATTCTGATAGCTTGTAAAAGACAACCTACTGTATTTTTTTGTTAATAACGTACATTAAACCAAGAAATAAAGAGCATGCTATGCCGTGGTTAAGATAAAACGAAAATAATATCTATCTGCACAAGAGCAAGTAAGAATATTATCTAGAACACGGTACACAAGATTATTTATGTAGTTCCTTGTTTAATTTAATTTAAATTATCTCCATGTCTAGGAATTCCCAAGCTTCTAGGTTAACAGTCAAGTGTCGTGTTTGAACAGTTTGCAATTGCATCTCGCGGGCTCAGCCTCGCGTCGTGCGGGGAAACTATTCATGTTAAATTGTACATACAACTGTTACATGTACTTGTATTCAAATAATTTAACTCTCGTCAGATCTCCAACTTATTATTCCGCTAACAAGTTGAACATTTACAATTCTCTCCCACGAATGAATAGTTCAAAACTTGTGAACATTGTTCAAAGTAATATTAATAAAATTTCACTCCAACAATCAGTATAACAATGTCATTATCCGATCCGAAACGTAATAAATTACCAGGAGATCATAAGTACAAGCAACTGAGCGCACCCAAAAACAATATGGAGTCTTGTCGCGCGACGGGCGCCCTGTACCGGGATTATTACAGACTTATAATTATTTTTAGCCCCCCGAAAGGGCTTAAGGCAGCTGCGTAGGATTTGTACTAAGACTGGCGTTATTCAATATTATTTTCTTTCGGAAATTTCGTGGGGAAGCGTTCCAGGTGAGGCATTATGTGAGATTTGCAGCGTCTGCGAGGATTTCACGATTAGCGGATGATGTAAGCCGAAAGTTTGTAACATTAACGTTAAAGTTATATTCACGTGGGATTCTACAGGTTTCATGCTCCATAAGAAATAAAAGCGTATCGCCGGAACAGCCATGTTTTTACGTAAGCCAGCAATCTCTCGCAACAAACCAAACGCTATCCGGACAAAATCTATGAAATTCAAACGCGACCGTTATTACACGTACCGCGGGCAATTTTAAAATTCAAAACGCTCCCAGTCACGGACATTCGGATTGTTACCAATATCGCATGCACCGCACTGAATTTAAATTCACATACAATACTCACGACTCCGCGTTACCCACCAGATCATTTCACTTCCCTTTTTGGTCGCTGAGCGCTCGCTACCGAATTAATTCAAACGCTTCATTCGATTCCATCGAGCCACTGTAACTGTGTAATCGCATATCAATCGTTCCATATTCGAACACTCGACCTTTGTGGTCAAGGATTCGAACGTGGGACAACCATTCATTTGTTTCCCGCCGGCGCGGGCGACCAATCAGCGGCGCGAGCAGCCCAGGTGGCGCGCTATCACCGCGCGGCATTCCATTTCCCGCAGACCGTAATCGAATGAATATTACAAACGTCAAACTGACAGCTATGCAGTTTCACGCCCGATATATGGGTCGAATGCTCTTTTTGCGCCGATTTCAAGTATTGTCTATGTGCAGTATTGTCTCTCGTTTCATCGCACCCGTCACACACAAATAGAAATTCGCCAACCTTAAAATGATATCGCGCGCGGCGCGCTAGTGTTGACGCGTCCCGACCTACACCGGAACTGTTTTACAGGGAGCCCATAATGAAAGCACTTAGCGCTAAGCGAAGCAATTATAAGTAATTTGGAGAGCGGTAATGGGCGCGGACAAGCGATGCGCAAAAACGCGCCAAACGTAACGCGCTAAAAGCTCCCTAATTCGATTGCCGACGTATACTTTTTAAAGTTCGAGCTGGCCGGCGCGACGGAATGGCGAAATATGCAATATTAAAAAGCATTTTCTTTTTAGGAAATAGCGAGTCGCGGATATTTTAGGGAGCTGGCTAATTGTGAAGGCTCACCGAAGATTGTAATTAAAACTGGCTCTTGTAACTCAGCAGGAGCGTACGGAAAATTCGCGGAATTCATAGTCATAAAGAAAGTGGGATTGGAGTCGGCTCGCTGCGAATGAAACAGAAATACCGGGGCTCAGGCGACTTTGCGAACGTCACCTGAACAGCGCTGAGCGTACCGAGCGCCTTCTTCGGCCCTGGTGATTTATGGCCGCGGATCCGGACCGGTAATGAAATTGCACCCTCTCTCCTCCCCTGCCCCCGCCACCCCGCGCGCCGGTATCCATTCTAGAAATTACTACGCAACACTGAGTCGTGCACTTACGATTGTCTCGGCTCCCTGATATTCTGGTCGTCTTATGCTAATGTTTACTTTTTGTTCAAATTCCATCAATCAATTTAAGTCGGGGGTTGCAGATCGGCGCGCGACCTAAGTAATTTGAAATGTCAATGGTAACACGAACTCTTAACTCGAATTGGAATATTCCTTGTTACTGAACCCTGAACCCTACATTTTCTAAAGGCGGGATCAAGCTCGTGTCTACCTTGGAATGCCATCAGAGGGAGCAACATGGTCGAAATATCAATCAACCCTTGCGAGATATGAGAAACTCTATTTCCTACAGCACAACCGAAACACTATAGAGGAAAAAAGGAGAAAAAACTACCGCAGAGAGTGAGAAAAAAAAACACATAATTCCGGGTGCGGGAAATTGCGATTTACGCGGGAAAATACCATAAAACACACATACATAGAGGCATTGTTGGGTAACTTTTAAAAACGGATCACAATGGCGCATTGAGCGTGACGCGACCGCCGCGGCCGACCGCCGACGCTTTTCAATTAAAAATTCCTGCCACCAATAAAATTTTCATTGGGGGACAAAGATTTCGTTAGTTACAGTTTGCTGGGAACTGTTCGCAACTTCTGGTGTTGTTTATCATCTCGTTCTATTTTAACTAGGATGAATAATGGAAGCTGATGTTGAGGACATGTCAAATTAGATCACAGAGACGCTTTTCGATTACTTTAAGACTGTCAATAAAAAACTGTTGAAGGCTCAGCTAACGTCGGTCACCGGTGAACCCCATGGCGTTTAACGTGTTAAGTGGTTTTCCAATTCTTATTTATCAGAACTTAAATAGAAAACTTTGGTGGGTGGCATAAGGCAATAAGATTCATAAACACGGATCACACAACAAAACAATTCTTCAAGGTAATATGAATGTTCATCGTACTATTCAACCAAAATGTAACTGTATACTGACCGTTAAGTGCTGAAACAGCCACGCTCTGAGGATATTGGTGGCCACCTTCGGGAAGATGCCTCTTTTCTTCTGGTTCTTCTTGCCGTTGGTGTCATCGTCTTCCTCGCCAGTACCTTCTCCAGAGCCGATACTCGCGTTGCTCGCGTCACCTGAAGAGAGAAGATTAGCACCGTTAAAGAAGTTCTTAGCATAGTTTACTTAACATGCAGTAATCTCTTCTTAAATGACAATTATGAGTTTTATTAAAGTCCTGGCTGTTTAAAAAGTATTGAGGCATTGTGGATGACTTTGTTAGTTTTCATATTAATCAAATTAAGGTTCTACCGTTCTACATGGCTTCTAAATTCTAGATAATACGATATTGCACAAAATGTGACGACCAATTTGATGGAATTTCCGATTGGATTACGCAACTAGATACAAGTTGGCTGCCGCGGTCAAATTGGCTAATGCATCTGGCACGGTACCGAGGCTGGCCAGTGCGTCCTACCTGCATGCTGCAGTGCCGAGCGAGGTCTAAAGGTCACACCCAACTAACGGCCCTCCGCCATTTTCATTTATTTGCATTAATTATTACGTATATTTATTGATTTCTGATAGCGACTTGAAATAGTATAGTAAAGTTGTTACCTACCTCTATAATTATGCCTTAAAGGTATTTATTTGAAATACACTCATTTATGTTAAGTTTGTGTTTTGTCTTGAACATCGTCCACAACAAATAACTTATAAGATATTACATTGTTAGATAAAAACTAAGATGATCTATTCATATAGAAATATCTCTAATACATATTATGATATCTACTAATTAACGTTTCTCATGCGAATGCAAGAAACACGTACGTACGTACACACAAGACAAATTTCACATAATTATAACAACGTGTTAATCGGGTACCAGGCAGTTAGCGAACGCAGGAGATGTCCCGTTTGTACACGAGAGCGTCTTATCAAACTGCGCCTGGCATATTAATTAGAAACGCCAAGTTGTATTTATTTAATCACCTGACATACCGCCGATTCCTATCTCCCTGGTACCTACGGTTAATTAATTCTTACTGTGTTTCTTATATGCATTTTACGTCATGATCATTGATGATGATAGCGATGTTCTAGATGGGAAATAATTAAATAAGATGTCTTCATATTAGTTATATCATCCAGTCACTAACTTTATAACAAAATTAACAAATAAAAACATATTTTAGAACTTGCTGTCGATCCATTCGATAGAGTTATAAGCAAACCCAAGTTGTCCGTGGAAATTCATTAGACATTTTATAAGGGTTGCTTACTCTTCCATTCGAAACAGAAGTGGCGCCTGCCTTTTTTTGCTTTGCATAAAACATGCGGATAATTTTGGATTCTGTACTACAGGTACCAGGAGAGCAGAAGCAGGCAACAGGATAAACAAATTAGCGTGCACTGAGCAGTATCAAATATTCATCGTAGCAGGAACAAATCGAATCAGTAGGTAGCGAGGTGTGAGCGTCTTATTTCCGTACTCCTTGTTGCTTTGTACAACGTTAATAAAAAAAAACTGAATTTACTGCTCGTACCAATTTCTATCCTCCATTTTGAACCTATTTCGATGCTTTTTGTAAACACTGTAACATCAGTTCTGTCTATGTCATTGGTTTAAAATAGTGCTGTCCAGTATACGTTGTAACATTTATCGATAAAAATGAATGTCGTCAAAATGCAACGCTCCGGGCAACTGTATCGAGTGTGCGTATCTCATTCGACCGGTGGCATGCACATTGTGATGGTAATAGGGGCAAAGTAATAAAATTACTCTTAGGCCATTACCCGTCGCCCCTCGATGTTGCGTGGCCACCCCAGCGCGATATAGGGTGTAGAAGACACAATAAAACGCTTCCAGTTTGACAAAAACAACGGGATTATTGTCTGTGTAATTGTTTTATACATGTACCGAGATTTATTTTGTTAAAATTACGTTTTAAAAGTTTGCCCGTGCGCGGTTTTTCATTGGAAAAACTTTCTCCGTGATTGTTAATTTAGTATTTTGAATTTATCTGATTCATTAATGTTGGAAAACAGATACCCAGAACAAGGGATCGTTTTTGAAATGTAATTAAAAAGATTTATGATTATTTTTCTCGAAAATATTTTTAATTACTCAAACAAGTAGTCATCCTGTATATGTTTGAGCGTGCCAAATCAGAGTGCAGTTGCACGATGCAGTATTGTAATCCCCTAATTCATCTTAGCACACGCACACATACACACCTACCCCTAATGTTTCTAATACACCCTCAAATGGAGGAACGCAAACATAAACAGATATGCGTGCGAAAAGTCAAGAGTACAGCTTTTATCGAGTTAATTTTATCGAATTAAAAATTGCTTTTAAATGTCAGTAGTTTCTCATCACTACTTATGAACATTTATAATATTAATTTTAAGACATATTATTACTGTTATTGTTTATTAACATATTATTGATAAGAAACTACATAAAGTTTTCGCCTTTTATTAATAATTTCATCAGTTTTTGTTCGTACAAACCAAACAACATAATAGAAGTTTTTTTCGACACAAAAATTCACATTCCTTCCTAATCAAGACATCGAGACCAATTTGATCAATAAAACGGATACTTCTCACTGTTAATGCTTCCCTAGTATTTGTAATAGAAACATTAAATAACACGAGTCGTATATTTCAACTAATTTTGAAAAAAAAATCATAAAACGAACGATCTGTTAGGAGATCCCATATTATCAGTTTATAGTCCACACTTCATATCGGTTATGGATAAAGTTTTATGGGTTTTTTACATCCATAGCTGAAAGTTATCGTGGTCACTCTAATTTTTATGTGATGATGGACTTGAATCATATTTAGAAATAATTTTACTACTCGTAGTTCATAAAATGGTTCTTTAGGATTTATTTTACGATTAAGCGATGATATCTGTTCGATACGGGCATTATTTGAATTTATAGGAGGTAAAAGTTATTGTATTACTTCATTTTTGTGTTGGAATGTAAAAAAAGGCTGTTGATTACCCGACCTTTGGGTATTTAAGCTAAAAAAATAGACCTTCAGCAGTAATTAACTTTTAAAAACAAACATAGTGACATATTTCTAGGTAAAAAATAAAACATTTGATCCTCTAAAAGTCCCATGCCACCATATCGGGTGTAACAAGTGAAACTGCTCATTAGGACTAATCCTGCATGGTGTGGTGTTTGCTCCCATGGCGTTTGTAAGCCGATTGCCGCAACCCGACACCGAATCCGCGACCCTCCGGCTGGGGCACGCGCCGTTGCGGTTCGGCTGCTTTGTGTTATGAAAAAAGAAAAGCGAAAAAATATTCTCTACGTGCGAAAATACTTAGCATCCATATTGTGTTACAAACACCTAGTACTATGAATACTTTCTGTCCCATCGCCATAACTGCTAGATGCATTTAGATGAAATTTTACGCATTGGATAGTTAAATTCCTGGTTTACTACATATTATGTAATCGCGATAAAATCTAAATAATGGCAATTCTAGCTATTGATAAATCGATGTAGACTTAGACAATTTCATTTTATAGAGAAAGTTCGATTACGGAAAACTGTTGACGATATATTTGCTTGACCCGTGCAAACTACACCATTATTTTCAAAAACCATAAAACATATTTGTCAAAGACACAAAAATATAATCGAAAAATGGACGTTTTAAAATAGTGATGTCTATACATCATTAGAGGCTCACAAAGACCTCGAGTTCTGTCGGTGACACTCCTCGGAGATTTATCGAGTTACCGACATTAGTGCAGGGCGCAAATGAGTGCAGGGACTATCGAGTTGCGCCAATCAAATGGAAGCACGCGCGTCCTAGTGATGGGGTGCGTGGGAAATATCGATATTTTCCTCACATATTTGATTTATGTTTATAGGTAAACAATAATTTTGTATTGTTGTTCACAGTAAATGAAATAGAAGTACCAAATCAGAACAACGTACAGGTAAACTACCCACTTTTTAAAGTAATTATAGTTTTTTATTTATTAGTTTACATGTTTAAACAATTATTATTCTCTCATTTAAGTCGTACTTAGTCGTAAGTAATTAGTTTCTAGTTAAATGAATAGAAACACTTGTAGGTAAACTAAAATCGATAAAGCTACATTTTTCAGGAAGTCATATTTTTCAGTAGCCCCAAAATCTATTCCCAAAAGTATCGATAAACATCATCGACATACCCACCACTAGAGGGCGACAACCGCGGTGTCGTAATACGTTCAGCGATTTGATGGATTGGCTTCTTTGCAGTCCCTCCTATTTGCAAACACCCTTATCTAAGCCATAAGGGGGGGCGGGGTGAAGCCGGGGGCTAATTAAAATTGCCACACCGATATCTATGCAGTCTACCACCACGTTATTCACTCGTGTTAAGGTCTATTTTCCCGTAAATAATTTGTTAAATAAAGTTTGTTAACATTGCATCGGGATCGCTGGGAATGCAATATTCCAAAATGGAATTTATTTAATAAGATCGATTGGTAGATTTTGTTTGACGTGTCTAATGCGTTGATTGTGCTCTTTAGGGAATATTTTTGGTGATAATTAGCTGTTTAAGGAACTGGTGTTTAAGGAACTTCGTTTATTTGAAACTGAATTATAGGCCAGGCGAATACAGTTGATATTTTCTTAACTACTTAGTCTGTGTTTATCTAAATGTTTCAATTCAATTATTTTGAAATGTTATACTGTTTTTAGTAACGTTAATGTAATCTGAAAATGTATTATAATGATTGCGGAAAATTATCTAAGAAACAAATATATTATGAACTTACTCATGCATGTTCCAATTAAAATTATTCTTAACATAACATAACATCACGCTTTTTATCCTCGAAGGGGTAGGCAGAGGTGCACATTATGCCACTGTACAATGTAACAGCCACTTTTCACTATTTATGTTAAGAGTCCCATAGAATAGGGGGTTATTGCCATATACCTACTGGGCAAAATTCCAGACACCGTGCTACTATTGAAATTTTTTTTAAAACCCAGTGATACTTTGCCCGACCCGGGAATCGAACCCGAGACCCCTTGCCCAGCAGTCGCACTTGGACCACTCGGCCAACGAGGCAATAAAATTATTCTTAACGAACAAAAAAGCAAGAAAATACGCACCAATTAAAAAAAAAACTTTAAAAACTCACACACGCTTTACATAAAACTCTGCAAAATAAGTGACATCCCTATAACAAGACAAAGACCCAACCCTCCATCGCCGCGGTGTTTGAAAACGCACCGTACGCTTAATTACAACGAAATGAAACGCAGCGTGTCAGCTCTGGCCTGATGACTGCGCTGTCTTATTGTGCTGTAATCAGCTTCGTTACTACAGCTTGCATGGTCCGCTCAAAAACTGATGCTTTTGGAAAATTTCGTGGAATATTGCTGAAATTTGAGTCGTTGTTGGTGAATGACATAAGTGTAATGCTGTTTTGACGATGTGTCTTTCGCGATGGAAGCTTTCAAAGGCTTTTTTAGGTTTAAAAATATTCAAGATATTGAATTTAAAGATTGACTTATAAATATGAAGTTTTATGATACATGGAATCAATTTGTAACTTATGAGAAAGTAGTGTTAAGTGCATTCAAAAGTATTAAAGATTTGCGGTCAAAAGTGAGTTTAGGTTACTCCAGTGGAAAGCACAAACCTGCAACATTTTATGAAACATAAAATTTTAACGATGCAATGACAGTCTCTTAGCTGTGAATGGGCAGATATTGGTTATTATTTAATGTGCATATATTAAAAACACATCAAAAAAGAAATATAAACTTATACACTTTCTCTCAAAAAGTTGAGCAAACCACCAAGTGCAAACGATTACAGAAACGTATTTAACCGATTATTAAAAAATGAGTGTCGCGAGACCTCGTTACGTATTATTTTAATGCAATCTCATATATAAACATCATATTTACAAGAATACCAATAATCGTAAAAGGCTTTAAAACGTCAAAATATTACGCATAAAATCTCCCATAACGATATGAGGCGGGAAAAAATGTTTTTACGATTCAAAGTGAACCCTTACAATGGCACGGATCACGTCTCCGCGATTACGCAGCATTGAAAATTAGTTTAATATCTCAAATTGACGATTCCGCCCGGAACGGCCAATTAAGAGGGAATAACACTTGGAATTATCCTCCTGATAGCCAAGTTATGGGGTGCCTTTATGGACCATTAAGTGTGCCGTAACTCGGGAGACGATTCACGAATATTTTGTACACACTAAATGTTTGAATTTACAACGATTCGCGTCTAGCGTTTACGATATTACCGACGCTTGTCTAGTTGTAAAACTCAGCCCGCCATTTGTGGGTTACAAGTTGTTCCAAATTAATGACTTGCTTTATATTACGGTTATTATATTACTTACTCCGTCAACGTTTGAACGAATGAGCTTTATTCATAGCTTTGCAAAATTCTTTTAACTTAATAATGAATGAAAACTTCGACGAGGGCAGTTGATGAGTTTAAGTCAATAATCTTGGTGGAGTTACCCCTAGTCATAACCGCACGTATTAAAAGATTAATATAGTAAACAGCCGACGTGTCGGTCGGGTGCGGAGGCCCTAAAGTCGTGGGCGCCCCAAAACGCGTAACGGCCGTTCATTCGCGCATTGATTTCAATTTGAATTTTAATTGCGGAATATTATACAAAATTACATTGCTTAATATTCACCCCGAGGCGGCAATTTTTGCATATTTTTAACCCTGTGTAGAGTCGTTTTGGTGCGGGTGGGTGCTGATAAAAATCGCATATATTAACTAAGAGAGGGCCGGATTTTGAGCGCAGATAGTCGGGCGGTTTTCATTAAAGCCGATACGAGCGAGATAGGTGTCGTATTTTATTGCTTATCCTCGACTCGGACCGTTCTGTAACGTCTTAAAATTGTACTTAAATGATTGTGCTTTTGAGATTCTCAAGACATATTTATGTTACTTCCGACGGTTCCCTTGATTTGGTAATGTATTTTTGCAGAAGACTATTTTATCTTGCATCTATCAATTTTATTCTTTTACACTCATAAGTTGAAAGCAATCAAAAAAAGTAATTTGTGTAAATCCATGTCCGACTTGTCACCGACATTTTTTCACTAACTGACTTTTAGCAATCAAGAAAGTACATAAAAGCTATCAATGAAACTCACAATCACCATAACAAAGCCATAAACTTCAATTTTCCAGTCGCGTGATTTTTAATCAAGTGCGCGACAAGTCGCAACGTTTGACGACAAAATATGCATTGGGTTTTTAAGTTAGATCAGTGCATGCTTAAACAGGGTTAAATGCATAAGGGGTTGATCGCGTTTGACGTGGCATAATGCGATTTTGATTTGCGACTTTATTAATATGGTAATAAATCGAGTTTATATTTTGTGAAACAGATGTGCTTCTTTGGCAGGTCGTGAATGATTTGATTTGAATATAATGATGTGTGATGTCTTTATAGATGGAGGCGGTGATTTATGTGTTAGTATGTTTTCTGTGCGTATTTGGTGTTTTAGCTTTAGTTTCAGACCTGTTGAAACAATACACAAATATCACAAATAACCTACAAAAGCTACACAGATTTATGAGACACAGGTAAGAAGATATTAAACGATGTTAAAGAATATAATATTTTATTCGCCATAACGGCCGGGGCAAATTATTTAAGAGCCACAAGACATGACATAACGGAACGCGATAAACAAACAGACGTTTGCAAATTACTACAACACAAAAAAGTGGAGATGTTTATCTGAGAACCTTACGAATACTTCAACAGAAGGCTAATTGCGGAGGACACATCGTGCAATTGAATATTTTTTTAATAAAAAGCAATTCTAATAAACCTGCCCACGTATCTTGGACGTATCTGAAGGATACATCTGCCGTGGATCGCCGTCTGGATTCCCAGCATCTTGCTGTCCCAGTACTAAGGGGTTTGGATCGCTAGAAATGTATATCGAGTCATCAAATACTTGTTTAAAAGGGAATATTTATGGAATGCCGTGTTCTCTACATTCTTGGCGACGGGTTTCATGACGATCTTTATTTGGATGTGTTATTTCTGTCAGTGACTTCATGGTGACACATGTTGTAAGTTTATACTCCTACTTACAAGTTGGGATCAGACACTGGTCATGTGGAGTAACAACACATATTCAAATTGCGATTATGGAGAGAGAAATAATATTATTAAATTATTTTTTCTAATTAGGTATCAACAGCTAATCAATGCTCGACAATAATCTTAAGTAAATTGCAAATAAAAATTAACAAAGTGTCTAAGAAAGCATAACATTCATCAAGAACGAGTAAAAGCCAATTTAATAGAGAATCTTAATTAAAAAATTACAGTATAGCCAACTCGATTATGCTAATACCACAAATATCGATAACGATATGCATTAAACAGATAATTTTATTTCATTTAAAACGTCTTTATTTACACAGAACATTAACTAAAGCTATTTCCAATCAAATCAAGGCGACATAAATCTGTACCCGTACGGCCGGACTGACAATAAAAACTGACGTGGCGGCGGGGGGTTAAATGCTCTCAGTAGGTATCCGTTGATTGGCGATTCCAGGGCTGGTGGAGTTAACTTGAATTTCCTTTTTATTGTGTTTTTATTGAGCACCTATCCATTTTATGTGTTTGGGGTATGCACAGGTCTAAGCGAATTTTGATACAAGACTTATCATTAACTGCTTTTGTACTTTTATTAGGTCATTTTATGTTTTGAGGCGTGTTTTAGAGAAGGGTAAAGGTAAAGGTAAATAAAGATTAAGTTAGTCCCAAAAAAAAAAAGATTTAGTTTGACCACAAACATTCCATAGCTCTGAGAGTGAGAGACTTGCACAGATAATATTAAATATACTGACATGTAACCAGACCGACAGACAAACCGTGTCTCAGAAACACAACATGCAAATCAATCTTACCTACGACTTACCTAAGATTTACTTGGGACAATTTAGTTTCCTAGCTCGACATTCCTGCTATATGCACGTATCTAAGTCCCCTTATCTATTCTAAATATTAATAGACACAAACAACATAAAACTTGTTATTTTAAACGCAACAAAAGGTTAAAGTCGCCTACACGACCGGTCCCGAGTACTAGGATGGCATACACTCGCAGCATTTATCCAAGGAACGCTGTGTGAGGCCGTTCATACACCGTATTTATGAACACCGGCCGTTCATGATCGCCTGGTAACGTTACACCGCCGTGTTGGTGATTAATAAGGTTTTTTTGGTTAACAATGGTTACCGATGGAAGATCGGGGTTTCTTGGCTTGATTTCAGTTTGTTGGGGATTTAAACGTGAATAATTTCGTGTTTAGGATGTCATGTCTTTTAATTATAAAGATGGTATCAATGATAAAGAGATTCGCTCATTAATTTTACTTCAAAAATTAGCTACAATAATTCCGAGAAGTATTTGTAAGTATAAAATAACTCGGTGTTCCCTTCAAGTAACCAGTCGCTGACTAAGTTTCGTATCACAACACGTAAATTAATACTTAAAAAACAAAAAAGCGAGTATTTATCAAAAAGCTTGCGGTGTCATCGTCCGGTCCTGATCACTCGATACTCCGTGCGCCGCAAGTAACGATACCATCGCATACGACGCGAAAATAAAATGGCTCCAATCAAAGGTGATCTTTAAACACGTCAAAAATAATGTTTTAGTTTGTATCGTTAATATTTTTAATGATCGTGTGTTCGAAATAAGACGAAGTGTGCCTATTATTATGCGAATTTGCATTTTAATGAACTTGTACATCAATTATTTGTTTTTTTAAAATATCATTAGGATAACGCTGTAGGCAAAGATGCGAGTACGAGACGTCTGATTTCCGATTATAGCAATTTGCAAATGCAGGCACTGTGTTTTTATTCCTTGAAACTTGGGTAATTTTGTCAATGATTCAGACTGAACAATTACATTTGTGAATGGAGAATAAATATGCTTGACAAAGCCACTAAGATCAACATTCCCACGACTCACTGACTGACCACCAAATTCCGATCGCACCAAAAATTGAAATTCACCAAACACATGACAACACATTCGTTCAAAACGTCCACGATACAGTTAGGTAGCCCTAATCCGATCTAGACTGAATTCAGCCTAGATTTTAGCTCAGTTCCGTCTAAGCAGAGCTGAATGCTAAATACTGAGCTAATTGTTATTTGAACTTAGACGTGGAGTAAATATTAAGTAAAATGGTGGCCATCTGAATACGTAAGAGGTTGAAGAATAACGATACAATCCATCTTGTTAATAAGACGGTCGTGATTGGGTTTCAAAATTAGGTTCCAGTCTATACATAAATGTGTGCTGCAAATTGTGGGGTCTAAGGAGAATGTCTTCATTGATTGGCTCAGTACCTGGTGGTCTTAGTAAATTAGGATAGAATCACTAGAACGTACTAATGTATCATGATGATGATTAAGATGGTGAAGAGAAATTTTGATAGGTAGACCTTGCATTAAAAGTAGGTGTGTAATTGTGAATGTTATTTCGATTGTCTTCTCCTTTCTAAGAAGAGATCATATTTACGGTGACAAAGATATTGATTTTAGAGTATTAACAGAGGTAGAAATAAATTGACATTTGAAACAAAGCAGGATTGTTCTAGATATAACAGGAGGAATAGCTTCAATGTGAGAATATCGTCAAATTGAGAGTGCGAAAGATATAAATGACTCGATCAACTATTAACAATCGAAGGTATTGCACATCAAGATTGCTAAACCCAGTGTCAGTAGACGTAGGAATGCGACCGGAACATTTCAGCGCAGCCAACAGGTATAAAGATACAAAATGATATCACAAATGTTTGGCGGGTGGCAGGAGTAGTGACGGGTGCAACTGTCACCGCTCGTCAACCATCAAATTGTAATCTACTCGCATTGCAGCGTCTAATTGAGGGACGCACCGCCACCGTAAACAGCACGCTTTACGACGCGTCAGCTAGCCGCGCGACGCGACGCGCGACGGCGCGGTACGCACCGAATAAATCAGACGCAACACAAATATTACTGTCACTCGGCCGCGCGTCATAAACGGCCGCGCCATTCGACTCTAAAATAAACTCGTCGAATGCAGTTTTCGCAAATAATCCTGGGATTAAGTCGCGATTGATGTGCGTTTTTGGTCGCGCGTCTTGTTCACATAAATAACCGTATATATTTGTCGTAATAAGACGGTGACGTTGGCCAAATAGTAATTGGTCTCGGCTCAAGGGAACATGTTTACTGAGCAAGTTAATTAAGCTCCCTATTATTTAGCATCGTGTGTTATGTGCGGCCCGACCAATAAGCGTTTGTAATGCATTTTATGGTCCTATTTTTTTACGATTGCGACCTTAACTATGGCTTTGCTGCATATTTTTAAGGACGATCTCCTTGCGTTTTATGTTATACTGGTCTTGACGTACCAATTATAGTGTTATAATGAGAGGGATCTTTTATCATTTTTATAATAAAGCAAGGATAGGAAATAGAACAAAAAACTTTGCTGGCAATTACGATTCCAACTACTCTATCGTTACACAAAGATTTTAATTTTGTCGGAATGACGAAATTTTTGAATATTGACACTATTTTAAAACGAAGTATAAAATGTTCTGGCATCCGCCACATCCATCTTAGTCAAACAGGCATTCCTTATTCAAATCTGTTCTATAAAAGAATTCAATTTAGACATACCATATTCAAAACATGTGCACTAATTAAATAGAGTGACATTCTCGCCACGTAAACTAAATCAGTATTTTATTTTTAAATCGTTTAGAAGCATAAACTCGCATTCTCGATACTTTAAACTCAATTAGAATTTTAAGTGCGAATCAAAGTCAGGTGATTGAATGAAAATGTTTGGCGCTAGTTAATGAGCACTTTACAGCTAATTGTTAAAGACCAATCTGTTATGTTGCTCATCAATTAAACAATTTTCTGTGCTGTTATGAAGTTGGCAAAGATGTAAATTAAATTTTCTGCGCTATCAATTTGCTGTAGATTGATCGTAAACAACTATTTAATTGGTGGACGAATCAAATTAAGCAGAAGCTGAATTATATTGAAGATAATTTGATGCCTCATAAAACATAAAAGCCCAGCCATAAATGTCTTAACTAAAACACTGAAATTCTCAATAAATAGAGGTATAAATATGTACGACTAGCGACTAGTTCGAACCGTTTAGTATCGACAAATAGTACAGATGCAGCAACTCTTGCCACTTAAGTTTAATTTATTTAATTCCATCGGTCCCGATGCTGCTCATCATGTATATGGCATTGCGTCGCTCGATCGGCCGCGCCCGCCTTTTGTTCTAATTTTATTGAGTGCTAAATGATGCCCGCGCAAATGTCGCGTCGCGTCTTTAAAATGTAAATTTATGCGGAATCACCGTGATTTATGCGGCCTCTCTAATGATCTACAAACTTCTCTGAAACTGACAATGTTCACGCTCACTATCTAGATAATCTGACGTACTTAAAACGTTATTTATTTGAACGTAGGTAAGCTAGGAATGATCTTCGTGGAACTTACCTGTTTTTAGGTTAGAAAGTTAATTTCGTCACTGAGAGCGGCTATCTGTTACCATGTTAGGTCCCAAGTTGACACCAGTAATTCGGTGCGGCAGTTCTCGTGGGAATAATTCCTGTATACGTACGGTTTTCTAGAAATTGTTGCATCATGTGTACGGAATCGGATGGTGACGAGGACTTGCACATAAATTAGTTTTATTTTTGAGTTTCATTGCGATGTGTCTTCATAAAATACGTCTAAATCAACGTAGCACCATGCATTTTGTTTTTCTTTTAAATTAATGATGAGTTGTTTAGTGAATATCCCCCCCTCCTCCTACACGTTAAATTTACAACCGAACATATTTAGTTAGTTTCCTCATAGCATACCAGGGTGGCATAAACGGTAACAATATGTAAACAATAACATAAACAGGGCGAGTCCACCTGCCTCGTACGAAAATACTAGGTGCGCATACATATTGAAGAGATGGCGGGCGCGCGCCGCGTTTGCATACGATGTTCAATTACGGACTCGGAATATGGCATGCATTATAACCGCTATATTGTAATGCTCCCCGAGCGAACCGGCGTCTGATTGTTTCCGTGGTCGAGATGTGCCTGAGGAAGATTTCTTTGTACGTGGGAGTTACAGAGCAACTTCATATCGCCATTCTTTAAACATTGTTTACTATAGTTAACTTGTAAAACCTATAGAGTCAACTCACTCATTTGTTAATATAAATTAAATGTAGGAAGTTTCATTAGCTATTTATTTATTTGCCGGAGTAAATATTAAATTGCAAGTTCTATACTTGTGAGATAAGCACAGAGGTATTTAATGATTATCAGTCATCGTAACACATGGTGACTTCACTTTTAATTAATACAAGTATTAGTACGTGTGCTGTTGGCAATAATTAGTAATCAAATACGGAAAATAAATAAGGAATGATAATATTAGTTATCTATGAAACTAACTTATTAAAATACCTTCTCTTATTGAAAATTACCTTTCTAATCTTCTATTCATTATAATAAAAGTACTAGGTAATCATAAATCGTAAAGAGATAGCGAGCAGTCTCTGAAATTACTTAATGTTGCCAAGTAATAAGCAATAATTTCCTCGCGGGGTAATAGTTTAGCGACAGCGCCATCTATCGCCGAGTAGCGGTACGCGTCGATAAATCGATGGTAGAATAATTATCCCTACTATTGGCTAACTGCTGTTGGAAATGCACACCGCCTAAGGCCATGTAATTTTGAATAGGAGTAATATGTTTGGTTATTATTTATTTTGTATGTGTGCAAATATTTTAGATTTGTATGTTGGTGTAGGTTGCACGGCTGATAATGTTGTTGTCGCCCATTCGTTAGGTGGCAGGTTTCAATAAATTCCTTTTATGAACTGAAGGTGTACGGTTTCCGAGGATTAGCTATTTTCTACGAGCAGCTGTTTTAGACTGCGTCTAGAAACGTGTTAGATATCTCAAATTGATACCGTGTCCACCTTAGCCATACCACGACTGTTACTTGCTAGCTTGACTATCAAATATCTCGACATAGAATTTAAGCACAGGTGGATTATAATTATTACTACAGGTTTAAGCAACTTGGCACACAATAAAGCATAACGAAAAGTTATTATAAACAACAAAACTGTAACTGGAGAATTGTGAAATTGATTGAAAAAGAGTAACCTATGGAGTTTCTTGCTCGTTCTTCTCCATAGGAATCTACACCTTGGAATGAGCAAATAGCTTCACTTGTTAATTTTCTTCATTGACGTTCAAAAGTGCCTCTATGGTCTAATTGAAATAAATGATTTTGACTTTTTGACTTTATTAGATCTGGTAAAATTCCCAATTCCCAAAAGGCCGGTAATACACTTGTACCGCCTTGGTGTTCCAGGTGTCCATGTGCGACGCCGATTGCTTATCATCAGGTGATCCGTCTGCTAGTTTACCGGCTTATGCCATAAAAAATATCGGGATCGATATAAAAATTCAAATTTCTCATAACATAACATAACATCACGCCTTTTATTCCCGAAGGGGTAGGCAGAGGTGCACATTATGCCACTGTATAATGTAACACCCACTTTTCACTACCTATTTATGTTATGAGTCCCATGTAATAGGGGGTGAGCCTATTGCCATATACCGGGCACAATTTCAAACTCCGTGCTACTACTGACATTTTTTAAAACCCAGTAATACTTTGCTTGACCCGGGAATCAAACCCGAGACCCCTGCCCGGCAGTCGACTTGCAACCACTCGGCATAATTTTCATACATGGTAATTCCCAGTGTCTAGATTTTTATTTACGATCTAGTAATTGTATCGCCATTATTGCCTGGGATAACATAACCAGTAGATACCTAGGTATAAAATATAGGTATTCATTATTTTTCACTTTTAACTAATACATATATCAGTTGTCATTGTCTACGTTTCATGGCAAAATCAAAGGCTGACAAAAATTTTGACGGCATATCTTTTCCCACCAGTAGCGTTAATCTTGATCGCCTATGTAGCTCGCAGGGAGACCTGTTGATCTTATAGATGCTCGTCATCAGTCGTACGCAGACCAATGTCAGTTAAGCTAAGTCCTGTCATCTCATAGACAAACTCTTTACAAGTTTAACATCTTTATTGTCAATTCCAGATGCTTCGTTTACTTTTGAATCCAAAGGTAAATATTGTGAAGTTTCTTTACTGATAATCTGATAATGATAATTTGTAGGATTTTGTAGGATTCTGGGATAAGAAAATCGAAATTCTCCATTATTTGTAGTTAAATTTTGTAATACTATTTTGTTAAACACTTACACGGCAAACGACTGCCTCTATGGCCGAGTGGTCGCAAGTGCGACTGCCGAGCAAGGAGTCTCGAGTACGATTCCCAGGTCGGACAAAGTATTACCAGGTTTTTAAAATAATCTCAGTAGTAGCACGAAGTCTGGAAATGTGTCCGGTATATGGCAATAGGCTCACCCCCAATTACATGGGACTCATAACATAAATAGTGAAAAGTGGGTGTTACTTCTGTGTGCACCTCTACCTCGCCTACCCCTTCGGGGATAAAAGACGTGATGTTATGTTATATTTTGTTAAACTTACATCAGTCTCTTATCTTTGCTGATTCGACTAACAATGTTGACCACCTCAATATGAAGCTTAACATTTCTTCATGAATAAGATGTTTGCAGTCAAAAATTAAAGACAATTGTGCCTCTAATGTGCTATACCTAATTGAAATACATATACAACAAGCTGTCCGTCTGTCCGTCTCCAGTGACAAAACACGCTGTGGTTTTGTACCAGACCGCGGCATGACGGACAAGTCTCGTTACCTCTCGTTTTATTGAGCATTTGTCACTTTTCAAGAGGTTTTTTAAAACTTTAACTAGTTATATACCGCGGTTGTGGTTTCTAAAGATTAATGTTTAGCGAATTTGTTCGGTTAACATATGGCTGGGGTACTGTACGAACTTTGAAGGTTGTGTTTCACCATTTTTTAAATACCTAAGTCTTCAGTGTAGTTATTTGTTTGAGTATTTTCCAAATGGACTCATTTTATTAGCCTTCATTTATTTCTTTACTAGCTTTTACCCGCGGCTTCGCTCGAGTCACAAAGAGATAAAAAGTAGCCCACGTGACATGTACCAATACACACAGCGCCATCTATACCAATAATTTCGTTTTTCCTCGAGAATATCAAATTTTTCCGCGATAAAAAGTTCCCTACTATTTAATCCAGACTTCTAACTTTACGTCTGCAAAAATTCAAAGCAATCGGTTTAGAAGTTACGGCGTGAAGGCGGAACAAACAAACAAACTCACTTTCCAATTTATGATATTAGTAAGGATAACTTTTCATAACTTAACTATTAATAATTAAAGTAATGCTGATGTATTGGTCCAATAATAGTTATGTTTAAATAGGTACAATTGAATTGTATGAAAGATAATTGACTCGGCTCGTAGCATTCTAACAAGATGGCTGGCGCCGCGATGTCCTAGGTCCTAATAGAGTGCACACATATAATTACAGCTATAGCGACGTGGTAAATCCATAAATACCCGGCCCACGTTAGGTATTGATTAAATAGTTACACAGCAGCCACATTCAGGTAATCTGCGTGATTATTTCAAATCACCGACACATTACATTAAGCGTAATCTCCAGTAATGGCGGCGCGGTGTTGCCAGCCGCCGGCACTCCCCGCCGAATTGTGGGAAAATAACCATCCTAAGACAAAATCCCGAAACCTATCAAAAATATTTTAATATTCATGGAAAATTTATCTACCGCATATATTTGAATTATAAATATACGTGATATTTAAAAATGACAGCGACATGAATCGGATAAACATCGATTTCCCGTGAGAAGATTACATTATTCACACATTAAACAATTATTTACTTAAAACCCTTTAGTATTTTTATCCGAGTTGCGAGCTCCGTGGACAGAATGGATATTGACAGCGAGGCGGGAAAGCGCGAAGGCGGCTATGACACTTTTTTCTTTTTAATTCGAAGTGTCACAGTGGACGGCGGAGTGCGCTTTATGCCAGTGTCAATATTTTATTTTATTATTTATTTTATAATCCGTATACTCAAATTACTCAGAGGAGATGAGTATAGTAAGCAATTATAAAATCTTTATTTTTATTAAGTATCTGCTTTCACAGATGTCGTATCCTTGATCCCCCGTTTGGCATGAACCTTAAATTATTTGTGTAGCTTATTTTATGTATCCCAGGTTTTATACAGATTATGTCTCGATCAGAGTTACGTGTATCGACGTTTACTAAAAAATAATATAATAAAAGTGACCGTAGCGAAAAAGCAATAAGGCGCACGTCAGAAATAACTTGAATTACAATTTTAATCTTGTCAAATCCGAGTTTTTATTGTGATCAGGCGGTCCGCGTACGGTGGACATAATTTTCGTTTTCAAAGTTTATTTAATAAGGAGTTCTCGCTATAAGAAATCATATTAAGTCGCCCGCGCCCGCGCCCCACCGTGGGTTGGGGACCTCGTATAAATTCGCGATTTTTATATCCAACTCATTATTATTTTTGAACGTTCGAAACGGCCGCTTATGAATAAAAAGTTGAGTTTATATTGATGCAAAAATATTGTTAACTGACAAAAAGTTATCGGTGAGAGGCTGGCGGGCGCGTGTCGGCCGCGGCCACTCCGCTGTCCTTTATCCTCCATGCGATACAATATCACATGCGCCGCGCACCGTGCCGTCCTCACAAAACTGCAATAAAAACAATCACGATATCTGTGTACCGGCCGTCGCGACGGAATTAAAGATCAGTTAACTTACTAGACGAGATAAAAATGGCTACTGGGGATTTTAAAAAATCATCTCAATCATTCGAGAGTATGAGCAGCATTCCTGGCATAGTGTATCTATTATAAAACGCCTGCTTTCCATCATAAACTTTTTTGACGGAACGTTTATTTTAAGTAGATGGGTATTTTTATCAAATTACTATAATTTTGGTCAAACAAAACTACGAGCTGTCAGAATTGACGTCGGTAAATCATCGACTTGACCCTTTTTTGTTACCTACTTTAATAATTTCGTTAAGGGCTTTTTAAACGGGCCGCATATTTGAAATAGCTGCTGGTACTTTATGGTCGGGATCATTTGTATAGGAATTTAAATGGGATCGCTTTAAAATTGGATTACAATAAAAATCAAGAAATGCCCTGAGAATTATTTGAACTATTCAAACATCTGGCCTGTGCGTACGGAATGAGAGCTGACGATAAAAACTTCTAAAATAAACTCAATTGTATTCGGATAACAATGCGACCTAATGAGTGCGCATCAATCGTCTCGGGCTGAAGGAAAACAAACATAATTAAATCAAGATAGCTGATATAAAGCGGAAACTACTAGATGCAGTGCCGACCCGGATCGAGTCGGATCACGCCGGAATGCGCCGGATAGAGCCACAAGTCGCGATAGCGCACTCCACATCTATACAATATATCTCATTATTCATAATATCTCCACAAAGAGGGGCATAAATTACGCGCCCCGAAAATATCTAAATCCTAATCCATTCGCCTCGCTTGTCCCCGACTGAATCCGATTTTAAAATATTTATGAAAAGGTAACAAAAAAGTAGAAAAAAACACGAGTCCAGAGACAGAATTAAAAATAATAAAAAAATACATAAGCCTCGAGAGCGAACGTTGGAAAAAAGTTAAAATGATTGTAGGGCATCTCGATGTGGCGTTGTTTTTTTCTGGACGTATCCCCGTTTCATTAGATTCGTTTCAATTCTGTCGGGATTAGTCGGAGAAAGGTCTCTTAAGGATAAAATGCGATGTCCGTTGATTTATAAAGATCCTCTCTTTCGGGCGATGGGACATAATTAATTGTTGTTCGTGATCTATCGCCGTATTTTTTGTGGAGCAGGTGATCGTAGTGGCAGAGAGGAGAGCAGTGTGGCCTGTGTCCGCTGGGCGAATGGCGGACTGGCGGTGGTGAAGAGCGCGGCGCGACTGGGAGGCTGGAGGGCGCGGGTCCACGTGCTCGCAGCTCTGCTCGTGACAGCTCCCGAAATTAGTCACGTGGCCGCTAATAGCCCCACGACCGGGGGTGGCGTGCACTCGCCGTTTTTTTCCGGCTCTCGTACGGTTGTTTACAACAGTTGGTGGCTATCGATCCGCCCGCCCGGATATAGACGTAAATACGACGTTATTCATCGAATGAAGGCCCGTTTTGTTTGCACACCGCCCCCGGTTTTGTCGACTCGACTGTTTTTCATCGATTTTCCACCGGACCTACCTACTGGGCCCGTGGCGGTGTGTGTGGCAGCGAGTTCGGCTCGGAACGAGCGTATTATGTATTATATCCGAAAAGGTTCTCGATGCGCTTTTACGTGTAATCGGTGGTGGTATCGGCGAAGCCTCATCTTGGTGCTCGGGGCGCGTGTGTGCGAGCCGGCGCGCCTGTGTGCGTCCGGCTCTCGGGGCACACTGCTCGATTAGCGCGGCCGGCACCGCCACGCCGCCTGATTGGGCCATCCATCACCGCCGCCGCCCGCGCGCGCTCGCCCTCCACCCTGCGGCCCTCCGCGGCGCGGAGTCGTATGCCAGCCGCCTGCGACTCTCGACCCTCGGCCGGTTAGCCTTCGGTCCGGTTTGCAGCGACGCGTTGTGCGCTCCACCGACGCGTTAATGCCGCGACGCGCGCAACAGAGATCGAGGCGTATTTTTAAGACGGATACTTAGTGCGTTACATTATTATACTTTTGTTTTTTTTTGGTCGCGGGCGTGTAACCCACACGGTCCGTGTTTTCATATGGCGGCCGGGTCGACGCACCGCTCCGGTTATGATACCGAATGCCTTTAGATTTTTGATTGAGGTTTTATTTTATTTGGCGCGACGTTCGCCCCGATTACGTTTCTCGTATTCGTTTACCGCTCGGCCAGTTTTTGTTTCGACGAGTTTCATTGTTCGTATCGAGATCGATTTTACCGATAAGCCATCGGTTTTAATGAAGACGTGGGTGTGCTCGGCTTTACTGAATTGAACTCTTAAAATCAAGGCTACCTATTGGCAACCATTGACACTTCCTCACTTGGGATTGTCGAACCGGATCGTCGTGTACTGCAACAACATTTATGAACACTGGTCGCTGAGGGTTGCAAACATGACATAAACATGTCGATCGAAGGAGATTTCCCGAGAAAGTTTACAGTAATATTAGCATATAATCAGCGTCCTGAGTCGCAGGTCGCAGGTCGCAAGTCGCAAGTCACCTCAAACTTACAAATAGCATTCTCACGCGACGCGACAGACCACCGCGACACACGACAACTCTCCACAATTAAGATAAACTTACAAATTCGTACGCAGCGATTAATTGTCGCGGCGACGAGACACCGCGATCGTCACTTAACAACTAAAGGTAATTTTTCAATGCTACACAACAAGGTATCAAGTAAATGGATAGTCATTATTAATATTGCCCATTTTACGATGCTTTTACGACAGAACGATGTTCCCGCTCACTTTACTTCCGTAAACTTGGCGTTTATTGAGTTAACATGTTGTGTGCCGCGACATCGGTTTTACGACTCGCTAGACATGAATAGTTTAATAAAAATAATCAAATTTAGGAGTGCCAATAAATGGTGACTGTTTGTATTGCAGTGCAGCAACTGATGGACGGAAACCGAACCCCTACGATCGTAAAGAAAAACAAGTGGATGTATTAAAGGCACAATAACAGTAAATAACACGGTAGTTGAATAGAATCGATGCCGTCCGTATCGGCTCTCGATCGATACTCATTACAATGTAACGTTTTAACGCTCGTTTAGACGCCACAACGAATCACGGGCTGTTATTTAAATTGCTCAAGAACCGAGAGTAATTTAACTCGAGAAAAACTGGTTTCGAGTGAAATTCGCGCGCTATCTCATCTCTCGTATCTCTTACGATCGCCATGTTGGTCGGAGAATAGATATACTTGACTTAATAGCGCCATTTGCGAACATAATAAAGTACATAACCGCTTGGTCATTGTACTGGACGTAATGAAGCCACGAGTGCAATTTTCGCGCGAGCATGACCTCGCCGGCCGATGGCGGCCGATCGCACCGTCGACAACGGCGCGGGACGAACTTTAGCGTCGAGCTTTAAAAGGTTCAAGCGAAATGAGCGCCCCGAGACCACTAGTAATACTAAAATGCATTTCTGCGCACTCGGGCGGCGAGCTTTGAGCTCCTCGAAACGTAGATTGAGATTAAGGCAGGCAGGAGGATATGACGCGAGAGTGCAGGCACTACGAGCTGTTTCCGAGGTCCCGGAGTGCGGCGCTTGCGACGTTATGGTGCGGGCATTGCGCTAACGAACAACGATTCCCGCTCTAATTTGCGGACATGGCGAGCGATCGATCTCATTGGATTTTTGAAAAAGGAACACCGAAGGCACCTTATGAGCCGAGGCACAAATTGAGCAATTTAGTGCTCGCCTGCTCGCGCGCGCCTATCTCCCGCCACCCATCTCACTCCGAGCCTTTTTTCATTTTCATGTATCCAACGTGAATTCTAAATGAGAATATTAAAAATTAGTTGGTTCATGTTTAGGAGCGGTCTGACTTGTAATTATGTGCGCGCTCGCACTTGACAAATGAGTTCGAACGCCGACGGAGACAAATCAATACTTTGGAATTCTCACAAAAAATTAAGTTCTTCTAATAAGAAAAATACAAAAACTAGAAAGGGTCCTATAAGAATCCAAAACTAATAAGTGAGTGAAGTATCTAACTACTCCAGTAATGAATTTTAAAAATGCTAACATTGCTTAGAAAGCTTCGTTAGATACCTACAGCACGAATACCTAAACACCTCCACTATGAGTACATACGGGGCTGTCTACTACATAACAGTGTCAGTGGGATACAGGACAGAGGGCGCTAGCAGCCGGTGTGCAGTACTGTGTACGCGGGCATTACTTGAAATAAAACAAACACGGGGTATCGCAGCACATCCATGCGTCATTATCAGCGCATTGTTTTTGTTACTAATTTAGGTAAAAACACCGTTGGAGCGGGGAACCCTGGCGCGGGCATTCCAACGCGCCCCGTCGCCATGGTAACCGACGCCGCGCACGCTCCCGCCAACCACCGCCCACCAAACAAACAACTAACAACCTTATTTTTTACTCCACAGAGCTCTAATCGCCAACACTACCAAATGAAGTTATAACGTTCTTTTACGACGCTCTACAATCGTCGATATCAAATCATAACAATGAAATTGCGACCTTAATGTCTCCCGGTAAAGTGCCATTCAGAACGCGCGAACGACTTAAGAATAGCGACATAAGGAATTGTTTTATCTCTTTCGCACGTCGTAAAGACACGGTCGCCCTGTCTCCCTCGCGTGCCGAATCCTTTCTCGCTAAAGACGGAATCGATACACTTGATATTTCTCTTTCTGGCGCACTTTTTGTTCGAATCGTTGCCACTGTTAATCCGTCTTCGACAGCGTTCGTTAGATAAAAATCGTAAAGTGTAACTCACGAATAAATTGACTGCGATTCTTCGTGCGCCGTTTATTCCGTGTTCATTTTCGGAACATTTCCCTTCGACGAAAATTCTTTTGTGTTTTAAACGGGCGAACGCGCGAACTACGGTAATTGATATAGTGTAATGGAAACGGGCAATGACGGTGACGTGTAAAACAAGAAAGAGATAGACGGACGTCATTCTATACGAGCAAGTGAGATGGTTATCGGAGTACGCGACTGTTATAACGATGCATGTGCATTATATCGTTACGGTAATTGTAACTTTACACCCACATGATAAAGTTTAATTTAGAACACGACAGGAGAAAGGTCCGGTATTTAGCTACTATTCGATAGATGGCGGTGATGTACCGAAATTATATTTGGTGTTCCAGCTGCGCTAACTATGTTAGGTAGTTTTTTTCAAAGTAAATTAGGTACAAAAATAATCTCTGATAACTGTAAAACAAGCAATAAAATTATTTAAAAATGGCAATTATACTTATAAATATTGATAGATTGCAGTGTTGTGCTAACTTCAATAACATGAATGCGGGACAAAAACTTGCAGAACTTGTAAATCTAGACATTTATAACAGAACTGTCAAAATTATAATCTCAATTAGGCGCACGACGTACAGCGGCGCACCGGCTGGTTGCTTGCCGGCGGCGAGGTAAAAAATAATTGTCATTACTTTTTGAAATCCTTTGCGATATTTTCCCCGGCGACCTTGCATCGGCGAGATGACACCGAGATCGTACGCACGATAACACATGATCGATGGCCCGTCGCCTGTGCGTGCGCGCCGCAAACATTCGATATTCATCCGAGTACTCGATACAATCAGACACGAGTTTCGATACTTAAAAAACACTATTTGTGAAGCCTTAGAGTCGACATTAGTGTGCTATTGACAGATGTAAATGTCATTCGATTTTTCGTCGGCTCATTACGTAGAATCGATTTGAACTGTCATCGGGATGTTTGTTCGTTTTTCAAATTATAGAAACGGTGTTTGGAGAAATATACCTCTAGTATGTAGTTTGTGATATAAACACCGTATTGATATGTTCAACAATTTTTATTTTCTTTTTAAGTATTGGATCGCTTTGATTGTAATGAGGGGGGGGGGGCGTTTATTTATTTCATTTGATTGTGTTAATGTGTTTTTTTTATATAAAATACGAGTAAGGCACCGACACAAGTTATACTACCGCTGTTAACGTCAGCACAAAAATAATTTCAAATGCCCAAGTATGGCTTTTTATCTCTATTTGGCAATAGGTAAACGCTAGTTCTAAAAACTAGATTGTAACAAGATAAGTTTTTATAAATTTTTATTACGTGGTACGGAATAAAATTTAGCTACTCAAATATGTAATAATAGCTTCAAAATTGGAAACTACGGTAGAGATATAATGGCGAAAAAGTTAAGGTTTCTTTATCCACGTACACGTAGTAAAAGTTCAAGCGGCCATCAGTCAGGAGTACCCGTGACCTTGCGCCGAGTGCTCCGGACACCAGTGATTGACGGCACCATCGCCCGCATGCTATGATCCCCTAGTACAAGTGCTATATCATCGTGCACTATTCACGTGCCTATGCTCGCCTGGTGTTCGAGTTTATCATGTTCTAAAACGACCTCTTCTTTGTCATGATTTACTGGTACACTGATTGTAATATTCTCTTCTACTGTAAGTTATAGTGTATTATATATATTTATAGCTAAATAAAAAGTATTAATAAAATACCGGTGAAAGGATTTTCTGTGGAATCGGAGTTAAGATCTCAAGTTTGTTTTGAGCAAATATTGGTACAATTCAAGCATTCATTTTAGCGGAAACTGAGAGAAACGTTCTACTTAATATTTCCAATCTATTATGAACGTTATTTGGCATAATCTGACATCCTGGTTGTAAACTTGTAACCGAAAGGAAATATGATTCAAATACCTATACAGGTTTTTTTCTAAACTTGAGACCATAATTTCCGACCACAGTTCCAATTCCAGTTTTGTTCCATACCTGGGTACTCACCCGGACTGCCCAGGAACACTGAGGAGTAGACCCGCCGCGCTACGTCGGGAGGGGATGACCATTCACGCCGCGATGGGCACCATTTGCCTGGAAACAAGGAAAGAACAATTAGCTTCATAGGTATTATAGTACCTATACAAAAATCTGATAAAGAAAATATTATGGGTATAAATACTTTATGCTAAAAATAATATTTTTTTTATTGTTGACCAACAAAAAATAACATAACATCACGCCATTTTATCCCCGAATTTGTAGGCAGAGGTCGCCAACGCGCCCCGCCGTCGCCAACTGTAAAAATGTATTGTATAA
This sequence comes from Spodoptera picta, assembly GCA_038387885.1. Lineage (NCBI taxonomy): Eukaryota > Metazoa > Arthropoda > Insecta > Lepidoptera > Noctuidae > Spodoptera > Spodoptera picta. Next base: position 1,662,160 of record JAZHFQ010000384.1, on the reverse strand, counting down.
AATAAACGCAAGGATAATAACGTAAATTAATCCCAATTTCACTATTGCAGGATGATTTTTTTAAGGGGGGAAAATCATCGAATGACTGCTCCCGCCTGAGTGAGGTGGGAGGAAGTTTCAGATTCTTACTGACTAAAAACCACCCCGTTCCTTCTCCTGCACTTCGAGCCGGAGCCCCGGACACTATTGCAGGATAGGATCCAATTTAGGATGGACAGATTTCGCCATTTTTGATACATATTTCTATCGTTATGTTGTTTTTAAAAATTTATCAGGTAAATTGTAAGATTATTGTCGTAGGTATGTTAAGAATTGAGCAACACCCATACAAAGCTGGTGCGTGCTGCTAGTTATTTTAAATCCTGCCGTCATTCTTTAGCTAAATAAAATCAATGATAGAATCAACTTATACCTACGACGAAAACTGTCATCTCTTCATAGATTGAAAAATATAGTGTTTAATGCACAATCATCATGACATATAATTTTCACCAGAATCATAACTTAGGATCAAATTATCTTTATTATCTTCGAACTACATAATCTTGTCACTGTCTCTTGATTAGCTATCTGTTAGATAGATATGGCTGCTTTCTTCTGATTACAAATATCAATTGGTTCCATATTTGTTATTTTCATAGTAGTACATAGGTACCTACTCATGATCTAGAGTACCAATATACTCATTTATTATTTTTTGAGCCGAAGTGTATCTTTGTTTTCTGTTAAGCAGCAAGCTGCTTGAATAAGTTATTTGCCGTCGGAAGTACTGAATTTTGATTTTATTTTATATATTTTGTAGGTTGTTATTATTAAACTATTTGAAACTGTCAAACACCGCGCGGTCACCGGTGACCGCAACCTATTGTTCTTTAACTCGACTTAACTACTTAAACTGTCAAACACCGCGCGGTCACCGGTGACCGCAACCTATTGTTCTTTAACTCGACTTAACTACTTAAACTGTCAAACACCAAGCGGTCACCGGTGACCGCAACCTATTGTTCTATAATTGTGTCTACAAAACCGGTACTCGACGAGTTAATTGTGTCTATAATGACGGTACTCAACGAGTTAAGTAAATGTTAGGTAGATAGAACAGAAACAGTTAATAAATACCTCTATGTAGATAAACAAAGCAGTGTTGATGACTGTTGATGAAGCAAAAGACGTATGTAAGAATCGTAGCAATTGGTGTTCCATAGTCTCTGCCTATCATGGGAGACAGGCGTGAAGTTATCACTATATAGTATAAAACAAAGTCGCTATTCGCCGTTTGTCTGTCCCTATGTATGTTTAGATCTTTAAAACTACGCAACGGATTTTGATGCGGTTTTTTTAATAGATAGAGTGATTTTTTAGGAAGGTTTATATGTATAATACATGCATATTGCACCCGTGTGAAGCCGGAGCGGGTCGCTAGTATACAAAGCAATGTTTTTAAAGTTGTTTCATATAGTCCAAACTTAACAACAATTCATAATGTTTATAACATAAGATTTAAGCATGCTCAAAATATCGTTACAACTCCGCACAATTACGGCTCGCTATCACACAGTCCCAAATTGAATAAAACCTACTTAAAAGTCTAAAGCATCGTTCGACAAACGTCCAGTACAAATTAGCTTTGTTTTGTCCAAAACACAGACTATAGAGGGCAGGTAATTTATCCCGAATTGCCAGATTAATGAAAAAGAATGTTGCCAGTTAAGAAGGGGGTGTTTCCGAGGCCGGCAAATGGAACATATACCTACTCCTTTGTTTTTTAAAGGATGAAGACTAGTGTGTCTATAGAATATTTAAGGCGTGTTTCCATGAGGAACTTTTATTCAATTGATTTAACAATACCACAAAGTATTCTTGCACTCTTCGTGTGTTATTGGTATCTACTTTAGAGGTGTAATGTAATGTAAGGTAGGTTCGCCAAAGATGACCCGCTTCCTAAGATGGCTCACTTTAGATAAGATGCAGTTATGATAATCATAACTGAAATATTTGAAACTTCGTAGGTTTGTTTGTCAAATAAATATGTATATTGCGACCAGCAATATTATTAGACATTTTGAAATAAGGTGGGCTTTATTAGACCATTGTACCTTATTACTGAAATGTAATTGAGTTGAGTCGAGTTCTTAGTAGATCTCTTTCTGAATGCTCTTGAGTTTTGATCCTTGAATTAGATTAAAAGAATTTGCCATTTATTACAATAATAACAAACAAAAGATCTTGTACCATAATATTATGCAAAGGCAGAGTGGTCGAAAGTGCGACTGCCGGACAAGGGGTCTCGGGTTCGATTCCCGGGTCGAGCAAAGTTTACTGGGTTTTTATAAAATTGTTAGTGCTAGCACGGTGTCTGGAAATGTGCCCGGTATATGGCAATATGTTCACCCCCTATTACATGGGACTCATAACATAAAATAGTAAAATGTGGGTGTTACATGGTAAGTACAGTGGCATTAAGTGCCATAATGTGCACCTCTGCCTACCCCTTCAGGGAAGAAAGGCGTGATGTTATGTATATATGAATAGAATACACCAATATGTAAGTTTTTAAAGAAATAACAGTGTTCATATGCAACAAAATCTTGTTCAAAACGTGTTTTATATATCTATACAAGAGCCCCAATATTAATTAATTAGTTTTATAATTGTGTAACATTATATTTAGTTTACTGTACAGTTTCTTGTCCGTAATTAACTCGTAACAATTCGGTTAGTGCGTATATTGCCCTGTTACTGTGTTTGTTCACTGTTTTTATATACCGAGAATAAAATGGCCATAAACCTTCATTATAATATAATATTTACGTTACTATAAGTGCTTACGTCTTTAATTTACGGTGTAGCCATTAAACCATATTTTTTATACTGGCAACACAATTAAAAACGTTTGTACATACTTCACCTAACTTGACGGACTTCTCACCATTTTTTATCGACATTTCGTTATTTTCAAAATGACGCAAATTATTTTTTTATGAATATTTATTTATGTTAATTCCGATTAATATAGCATTTGTGAATGTTCTTGTGTTGTAATTAGATAGTGGGTGATATTTTCCGTGTGTATTTTTAGTTTGGTACAACGATGTACCTACTAATGGTCTCTATAACACATGCGACATTATACACACCAGCCAATTTCGATTCGAAAAAAAGTCCTACATTAAGCTCTTCCCGCCTATCTAATGGATTCCTCCGACTCTCCCAGGACCCCGACGTCATTACGCAAAAAACATACAGCAAAAAAAGAAAAAATACTCGACTCAAAAAAACACCTCCTGGGAGCACGAAGGTGTTGCCGCCCCTAGTCTTTTCTTACCCCAAAAATAAGGGGAGGCAATATCATACACCATTAGCAATTTCGCTACTTTTTTAACGGTGTCACAGTGTATATTATTGTGTTCGGTAATGCAGCGGGAGTAGCGGGCCGTGCCGCTACTTCCACCGTGTAATCAACGGACGCGCAATGCGTTTACTAAAGAAATGGATCGCAATACGTTGTTCATTTTACTGTTTAATTGAAAAATAATAAGTTATGTCGCGCGCCGGTGCAGCGCACGGCGGGGGCTCACCGATATTTAAAAAGAACGCAACCGCCATAATTTTCTCTCGCTTTATGTTCCTTTTTCGAAATTCGTAATTCGAACAAAAGCGCGCGCGGCGCAATGGTGCATGCATGATTGATAGCGGCCCGGTGACGTCACACACACCGACAACGCTACACTTTTCGAAAAATAAAATGCCTTGACCTCTGAATCTAAACTCCTACATTATTTGCTACCCTGGTGCCTTTACAGCCAATTTGCGTTTCCCGTCCCCACGCAAACTGCAAACTTAAACTCGAAAAGCATAAAGTAGAATTACATCGTTGAAAAAAAGCGAAAATTACCCCATCGCAGCTCACGGTACAAGTTAACGCCATAAACAAATACTAAAAATCTTGTAACCGAAATAAGGCGGCACTCTAAATAAGAATTAAAGTAAAATTGCTGAGGTGTGAGTCCCCGGGCGAGGGGGCATTAGCTGGGGACTCGCGACGATATTCATAACGCGAAAAATTGTAATAACCTGGCGAATATCAGGCAGGGCAGAGGGTACACCTAGCTGAGGAGGGCGAGCGAGGGATTTGTAAGGAAATTGTCTAAATATGCGCCCGTTACGTGGTGCTCATGTGTGACACGAGCGCCGATAATAAAAAACATAACAGAGACTCGCACCGGATACTCACCTAAGGAAAGCGTAAATTTAACGACAGAGGAATTAAAAATGTGTTCACCGACGACTTTATGCGTCGCTTTATAGTGTAAAATTGTTTAAACGCGTACATAGTATGAATAAAAATGACAGTAATAACGTTTATGATAACTTATTGTTTATTGCTTGGCCGCCGTCCTACCAATTTTAATTTCAATTTGTAATTATTACGAATTACTGTTGAGTTGTATCGCTTTATCTGAACGACATTTTTATGGAAAGTGTCTTGTTGAGAACATTATTTTGAGATATTATTACTATTTAAGCAATATGTAGTAAATTATAATTAAACGGTTTATGATTAACAAAAATATTGTCATTGTAATCAGTCTGGTGTTTGATTGGCTGTCTCGTTGAACGAGTTAAAAAACGAGAGAGTTAAATATGAAGGCCTTGTTTTGGCTCGGGCGACTTTTTTTTAATGGGACAAGCCGCCACTACCTCCTAAAACCGCTGCAACTCCTGTAAGCCAGGATCTACAGTAGATACAACCATGAAAACACCGGAACACTGAAGTCCAGCGCGTCTCAGGGACATGAATAACTGTCTTGGTTCCCTCAACGAAGTGAATCAGAAGATATTATAAGAGGAGAAGAAAAAAAACCGATAGTTTCCATTTGGGGCGTCGATTTTTTAAAATTCTCAATACTAGCACAGACGTATGTAGTTATTGTAAGATTAAGTAGCCTCGTCTCCTATTACAATGGGTTCTGTATCGTAACTAAAAGTTACTAAATCCTACCATTTTGAGAAATGATATTGCTACATTATTTACCAGCCAATTTCTCCATATATTATTAAATATTTTACATAAACACTACAACAGTTGATTAAAAACCAATTACAGTAAAATATAGTTGAAAACAACAATGGACTGCCACGGGTCAGAACACGGTAATTACAATTCGTATTTTTTACTTTTCTTTATCGAATTAAAACAATTGTTGCTTCGGACTTTTTGATTTCTATCATTCTTGGATACTGAGGTTCTCAAATTCAATTATTTTGATACAGTTTATATGTGTGTATCAAAATAATCTTTATTACATTGGAGTTAAAAGTACATACATAACATCACGCCTTTTATCCCCGAAGGGGTAGGCAGAGGTGCACATTATACCACTGTACAATGTAACAAGCACTTTTTACTATTTATGCTATGAGTCCTACGTAATAGGGGGTGAGCCTATTACCATATACCGGGCACATTTCCAGACTCCGTGCTACTTACTACTGAGAATATTTAAAAACCCAGTAATACTTTGCCCGACCCGGGAATCGAACCTGAGACCCCTTGCACGGCAGTCGCACTTACGACCACTCGGTCAACGAGGCAATTTTTATTATTTTAAATTATGGACAATGATAATTATAGAAATCAGCGGAAACATCATGTATCATAATTTAATTAAATTTTTAATAGGCAATGTAAAACTTTTTAATACATTTCTTAGACATTTCAAGGTCTGAACATTGAAAAATGGTATCGTTTACGAATGTGAGAACGCAACAAACTTTGAGAACCATTCCCGTGCATTTTAATAACAGTGATTGTATGAATCAAACGTTAAAATCTCCAGAAAGGGGCATAATTTATATGTAGGCTACAATTAATATCGCCGAATAACAACTATTCATTAATGTTATAACTACACACCACACTCTGTTGCCGTTTTCGGACGAACCAAATGTTTTTGAATAATAATTTGTTTATTTTTATTTTATTTCGTTCATTAAAATTTCCAGATACCGGGTTATTTTTCGTATTAGATTGAGTTGAAAAATCTAAATTGTTGGTTGAAAGCTTTTTTGTTTTGTGTTTTTATTTTGACTGCGCTGTCGATTCCTGAGTCAGGCATAAAGTTATTGGAGTTAAGATCTCGCACTTACTACTCGACCGACGGAAACATACATTTTTTGATTAACTATCTGTAATTATTTAGACCTTTAAATTTCTTTTTTTAATATTCACAACCTGTCTACACTAGAAATTATAAACAGAAACTAAACGTAAGTGTACGATACATCTGCCTATCCCCAACCGGTTCAGCTCACCGGTACCTGTACCAGGGACACAAAGGCGCAGAAGATGTTTCTTCTCACGATAAATCACTTTTTCTGTTCTCAAGCTCTGCGTGTTTTATGCACGCCTGGTACCGAACTGTCAGGGTCCTTTTAAGATATTTTTTTAAATTTAAGATTTGTTGAATTTATTTTTATATAAAAAGTAGTAAAAGTAAGTGGTGCGAAATGTGCATGACTGCTTACCCCTGCGAAGAATACTTTACTGATACTTTACCCGGCCCAGGAATCGAATTCAAGATCTATGACTAATGACATAGGTTAGTTTAGTACCTATACCTTTTCCAAGAAATCAGTAGACAATTATCAAAAAATCATAACGCTATGCTTTTTATTCCCGAAGGCAGAGATGCACATTTCGGTACTTAATGCCACTGTACAATGTAACACCCACTTATCACTATTTATGTTATGAGTCCCATATAATAGGGGGTAAGCCTATTGCCATATACCGGGCACAATTCCAGACTCCGTGTTACTACTGTGATATTTTTTTTAAACCCAGTAACACTTTGCCCGATCGGGGAATCGAACCCGAGACCCCTTGCCCGGCAGTCGCAGTTGCGACCACTCGGCCAATGAGGCAGTCTATAATAATAATAATCATTATGTACTAAAATCTCTAATTGACTATTCTGAGGACCTTACCTACTTCTTCAGATATTTTGCTACCAATGTTCTAAACAATGTTCCTAAAGCCGGTCACATAAAGCAATTTCCCTAATGGACCGCCGATACTATCGATACGCTTTGGATCGTCCCTAACTGAGGAAGTGTTTGTATATATGTTCAGTCTCAACTTGGAAATTGCCGGACGTAGAATGATGTATGTGTAGAGGGATCAAGGGTTGTGAGGCATAGAAGGCAAAGGTTGTGACTAAATTTGGAAAAAAAATTACATCTACTATTTAAGTTGAGAATTGCAACTTTTACAAAAACATAACACAATAGGCTATTTTTCCTCTAGATATCTACAAATCGGCTGCCTCGTTGGCCGAGTGGTCGCAAGTGCGACTGCCGGGCAAGGGGTCTCGGGTTCGAATCCCGGGTCGGGCAAAGTATTATTGGGTTTTTAAAAAAAAAATTCTCAGTAGTAGCACGGAGTCTGGAAATGTGCCCGGTATATGGCAATAGGCTCACCCCCTATTACATGGGACTCGTAACATAAATAGTGAAAAGTGGGTGTTACATTGTAGAGTGGCATTAAGTGCCGTAATGTGCACCTCTGCCTACCCCTTCGGGGATAAAAAGGCGTGATGTTATGTTATGTTATATATACAAATTTTTACGAGAATTATTCGGAAAATCTTGTTTGCCTGGCCCAGGAATCGAGCCAATCATGATACAACTGCTAGACCAACTAGTAACATAATAAGAATAATGGCTAGACGCATCTAATACATCTAATAAGAAAAATATAAACTAGTTACAAACCCAAGAAACAATTTTCTGATTGGACTGAAAATATAATTCCGAATTGGAGCATCTCTAAGATACCTACTGGAGACCAGGCGACAAATCAAACCAACTGAATATTAAATGAAGGTTCTGATTGGATAGGAGAGAACTAATCTCCTAAGATGTTCAGGGTATTCCACCCTTGCTTAGGACTTGAAAGTACCAACAGTTTAATTAAGATGTGAATAGAAACAGGACTGTAAATAGATCCAATGATTTTAATACGAACACCCTAATTTTTAGTGTTTCCCAATAACTAATTAAACTAAACCCTTTATAAGATCAAAAAACAAAAAGCACGATAACTCAGATTCCCAAACAACAGCTAATAATCCAAAAATAAGAAGAAAAAATACCATTTTTAGCTGAAAAGCGTTTCTAATTGCACCCGCCCAAGTTTGGGCGGGCCGCCCAACCGCCCAACACTTATATCCAACACAATAAAGCTCATTATCGCTTGAAAACAACTGTCTTTACTGTCTTACTAAACTTGATACGTCAATACGTAGACTTTGCAACGTCGTAAGAAAGCTTACAGTGATCATTTCAAAATGTACTCTATTGCTTGAATGGGAGGGTTGTAAATCACTTGTGTAGGTTAAGGGTCGTTGCCTTACGAGGGATGGTCCATGGATCTGCCTTATAACTCATCTGTGTTCAGACAGAACTGCCAGATCGATAGACTACCTACTCTCTGTTTGCTTTGGACACTTTTTCATGTAATTTTGATGTTAGTAACGCTTCCAATGTCTGCGCTCCTAGTACTTCTATAAATAGATAATGTACAATAACATTTCTGTTCTTCTGTTTTAGTTTTTGTTACAAATAAGTAGTTATTTATCTTCAATCTTAGTTATAAGTTTGTCGTAGAGTTGATAGTTAATTTCTTATGTGGCTTTTGTCTTGGTTGGTAAATACTTAAATTGTTTTCTTCTAGAGAAGATTAAGTATGAATGTTTTAAGTTACTGGCACTATTAAGCGATATACTTACCGGTTATTTTTATACATACCTACTACCAGTTACTCGTTTCACAGATCTTTCAGCCTCGTAAACTTTGTTTACTTTATCTATCTCATTTTGACGAGCTTTCTTCTTTTTATTAGAGAATACAAGTTTCAAACACCCTGTTTATAATTTAAGCCCCCTATATCTCAAGTTCACTGACCCACAAAACCTTACGACACTCGAAAATACCTAACCCACTTACATTTCAAAACAAATCAACGTAAAAAATATCGATCACAGTGCGTTGTGTCATCGACCCCTAAAATGGCGTCCAGGAAGCCTATCCATTACTCGTGACAGCGTTTTTCAGACTGCCGGTGACAGCTGTCAAACTTGGCCTTGACACATCCATCATGGCGTCTTGTGACGTCATAATTTGATAGGTCATCGGGCCGCGGATTGGCTAGTACATACAATGCAAGTACAATTACGTTGTATTTTGATTGTTGTGCATTGCAAAACTTAAGAGATATTTTTATTTCTTTTATTTAACCTATACGATCTTTTAGTAATAGAGTTTGTTCTGTACAGAAATCATTTTTAGGGCTTTATGTCTCGTAAGGGTTGACTAACGATGTGCCTTCTAAATACATCTAAACAGCGCGGCTTTTTTTGGTACTCGTTACATTAGTTAGTTAACAATTGCAGTTCATTTTTGCTAGACAACAATGTGTTTTATTGATATCATAGAAGTTTCCAGATGACTAGCAAAATGTAGTTAAGATCTACCAAGATAATAAATGACAAGAGGCAGGTGTACCACCCACCCATCCATTTCTAAGCCTGGGCGTGAATGACCTCATGAATGCAACAAGGCACCCTGAGCCAAATGAATATTATACACAAAAAAAAAACTAAACGAGGGTGTTTCACTAATGGCGGTTTGATAGAGCCACATACTGCATTGGGAGGTACAGTCACCTACGTACACATGTAACGCGATGCGATGATCAAGCAACAATTTTGCTGACTGTACTTTCCACGTAGGGGTGCCCCTTCAAGTAATCGATGTTCGGAAATATAATTCCAAGGAAAACGTATCGATAAAAATATTTTTGTCGAATTGAGAATTATGTACCAATGTAATAAAATTGAGTTTATGAGCACGCGAAGTATGCGTAAGTTATACGCCTGTGTTTTAGTAAAAATAAGATTTTTATTTTCGTTTTAATAGACCTTCTAACCTGTAATTTAATGGCGAACTGCCTATAACTGTTAATGGAAAAATTATGAAGAAAAAATAATTGAAGATTTCTGAATTTTTTAAGGAAATCAGCACTGGTTTAACTTGCGTAGTCAAAACTTAATGTTGATATTCACTAATTGTACAATAACTAATGGAATAAGCACCTACAATGAGTGTCAATGAACTAAGTAGACACAAGTTGACCTAGAATCTCAAGCGTGGATTACCAAACAAACCGAACTTAGGAGACAATACAACATTACAAGTATTTTTATTCAACTCATTCAAGCATTTCCCATAACACAATATTAAAAAATCGAGTAATACCGCCAGTATGTAATAAAAAAACGTAAAAATACACTCTGGCACAGAATTCTGCCAGTCACGAGGGTCGAACTCGCTCGTCATTTTCATAAATTTCACAACCCTAGCGCCACGGACACTTAAATGCCAACTTTACGAGCGACATATTAAGGTTTGATTTGGTATATTTACATTTGTATTTTATTACGTTACTCTTTTAGGTCCTACTAGTATAAACGGTACGTACAGAAAAATTTGATTATTCATGGCGACTTTGAGAAAAATTACACACGATCCTTCGCGAGGCTCGCTTTGTTACTTTCTGCTGATTGGCAAACTTTCATGTTTTTGGTTCAGTGAAGTTTTTGCATTTGATGATCAGCAAAGATTTCGCGCACTGTATTGGCCTGAAATTCTAAAAGATACGGCTTTCAGAAGTGCAAAGAAACTATAATGGTGTATCTGTTTGCATGTGCAGTTAGTCCTAGTTAAGGCTTCCAAAGACTGTGTATCAGACTGGTGTACCTGATAATACAGACTGGATACTCTTTCGGACTAGTTTTCTCATGAAGAAACCCAACAGTTACCAAAAGCTTGTAAGCAAACGGGCATCCAAATGTGGTCGACACCATACAACCTTCAAAATACCATCACGCTATCCACAAGAGTACATAGCCGCGCCTCAATATCGATCCCAATTTACCAGGGTAGCAGGACAAGCGCAGAGTTTCCACAATGTATCGTACACGGAAGCGAAGACGCCCCGCGGCGCCTGCCAGTAACAGGCGAGCCTGTGAAAAGCGCTGTGTAGACTACGCTAATTAGTTTCAAGTGAAACTCTGTATGTTCATGCGAGCCTAGTAATTTCGATTGAGAGTTTAATGATCTTACTGATAGTTCAGTTATTGTTATAGGGTTTCCTTGTAAGTTATTGCTGCGGATCACGGCAGAGGGCGTTAGTAAATATTCATGAATAAGTTATTCTGTTATTGCGATGACTTACATTTATTGCAACCTGTTAGTTTATTGTTATTGGTGTTTTAAATTAGAATGGTAACGCATTATTTAGAGTATTGGGTATTATATATGCGTGGTGTGACTAAAGGACATTGGGTTAGCGAAGTAAGCAAACCATTCGATTTGTTTTATAGGACAGTCATTATAAAAAACTATCCACGTTTCGTTGAAGTTACGAAGTCTGATTTGTTTTATAGGCCAGGTATTATAAAAAGCTATATTTCCTATAACTTATTGACAATTACATGTACTGAACAATCGTCTACACGATTTGGTCGTCAATGCTAGACACCTTACCTCCCTACACCCAAACAAATACTGAACAGGAGAACCACATACCGTCAAGAGGTTCTTAACACCAATAGTTAAACATGTAGACAGTTAGGTATCCCTCAAAAACTTGTGTGGAGTGCGAGGGGAGGGCGTCGGACGGAGGGACGGAGGGGGCAGGCAACCCTCTGTAACTAAATTTTGAACTGTCACGCAGATTAATGATAGCAGGCGGCGCGATACGCGGTAATGTCGAACGATTTGAATGGATGCGACCGCGTCGACTAATTTTGGCTGAAGATGTAAGTACTATGTGGGCTACGCTTGGTGATATTTTTAGAAGGCATGTGTCATTTCCACGTTTCTGTCCTAACTTGTTATGGTAACTATAGAATTCTGTAATTATGAGTAAGTGAATTGTAATTACATTTTCTAAGCTTCATGCCGTCTCCAAGTTCCAACTTACAGGCTTCAAGATAGCGTTAGGTGCTAGTTGCTACTTAACTAAATTGAAATCTACCATTAATAAAGGAGGGTTGTTTCTTAAAAATTCTCGATTCAGGAAAGCTTTGAAGCAAGGACAGATTCTGTTCTAAGTATTCTACAACCCCTACAATCTAGTCGCAGTATCCACTAGAAAATTACACAAAATAATTTTATAACTACAATAAATACTCACAAATCTATAATAAATATTAAAGTCAAAGCATTTATACACTCAATTTGGTACTTTTGAAACGTCAACAAATACCAAGTAAATAATAGTCTGTCAGTCAGTCCGTCAGTGAAGCTAGGTGCTCATTCCAAAATGTATATTCGAATGGAGAAGAACGAGCAAGAAACTCCATTCGTTACTCTTTTTTAAAAAAAGTATGTTCTACAATGTCTTTGATACATTAAACACCCACGTATAAATTTATGTATAAATAATTATAATAAGTCATATCCACGTTAACCCACCGCCAGAACACAGCGCGGCGCGGGGTACAGAAGTACCGAATGGATTTCGGAAATCGATTGCGTCCAAAAATATTTACAAGAACCACGTGTGCTTTCACGCACGCACTGAAAATGTACACCTTTATGTAAAGAATTATATACAACATGGAGTTGTATGTTTAGAACAGTTATATTTAAGTTATGAGTATATAAAAGCTGATGATTTCAAGCTTCTTGGTGATATACGAATTATTAGAGAAGGCTCAATGTAGAAGTGTTGTGTTTGTGGTTGTTTTTAACCAAACTATGTTTTAAGTAGCTGTCATAAATGTATGGTATGTGATGTGCAAATAGAGCATGCCAATGAAGTCAATGTGAAATGACAACGATGTTAAGTTTAAGATAAAACTTCGGATTAATGAAAAATAAATATGAATGTAATAAATCAGGCCTTAATTTAATTAAGCTGTTATATTTAGTATCATAAACAAATAAATAACAACTTAACCGACCTGGCCTAAAACCATAAACTGACAAAGTTGACCAAAAGCCATTATCATCGCCAAACAGAGCGGCGTATCCGATAAATTCAAAATATTCACACGAAATGATTTAATAACAAAATAAACAATAAATAAACGCGAAAATTCACCAAAAACCGACCGTTCATTAAATTTATAGGCCGGCACAGAAGTCGATACACGATATTTAGATGAATATTCAATATATAAATTAAACCCCGACCTACAGCAAGCGAGAGTAAAAAATACCTACTACAATATAAATTATGAAAAACACTACACTGACACACGGCCAGTAAACGTCACTACGATCAGCTGATCAAATATATTGCTACTATAAAAAGTGAAAACGCAAACTACTCTGCCCCTACCTGCATCCCTTTCCCTCTTACATCACGCTTTCATGTTGAAGCGAGACAGAGCGCCAGGTCGACGTCGCGTAAAATGATATATTAATGTCAGCTGTGTTTAGGACCTTGCGAGTCTACAAAATAATAGATGGTAACAAATAAATTACTCGTTGAGTGCATTTCTGAACGAAATTCGGGCGGTCGTCGACCGGCCGTGGCTGCGGTGCGTAAATCACGATTGATATACGACTCCCGAAGGTCGCCATCTTGAATGTTGCGTTCGAAATTTGAATGTGTACGCGCCATTGGCTCGTTTGTGCACTTGTCAAACGGATTTTGGCGGGATTTCGGTTTATAGGTTATGTTTACGATTTTATGGTGGGAACATTTTGAGATTGCTGTTTTGCAATTCAGATGTAATAGAGGCTGCTGTCTGATAGGCTCTTAATATGGTGATGTTGGAATTGTAAGTTTATGTCCACATAAAATGTGGTTGTAAATTCTCTCGATCAATGACTGTCTGTATGTCATAGCTAGTCAAACAAACGCATAGCAAAAAGCTGTATATTGCTTGAATCATAAGATTGACGGATGATACCGACAACTGGCTCATTTAGCGTACATAATTAGTATACTTTTTAGCGACCGATGCCATCAAAACGGAACAAATGCGTAGTAATCAGCTGTCAATCTGACAGGTCGTATCATACAAATCTTTAATTGTGATTTCTGACAAATTACCGAGTTGATAGTTTGCTAAATGGACAATTATCATTGGTCATAACTACTAATGAATGGTTGCAGTGAGTCAGTCCTTGATTGGAGGTTATGAAGCATAATATCTTACTTAGATCAGAGGACGGAGGCTGGAGATGAAAGGAATGGGTCTGTACGTAGTGTATGTGGACAGTTTTAGAGCAGTTTAATTTGAGTAGCGATTTATGGGTGTAGATTTGATCAACTATTATTTGACCAAAGAGGTGTGTCATGTTTGGACTTTACACCCGCGTATTGCCTTATATTTGGAGCATTATATGATGTATCTTTCACCAAAGGGAAGATCATTTTAAGAACAAGTGCAGTTATTCAGACTTTTGCTGTTGAAAGACCAAACCGAAGTGAAAGGACTGGTGCACTTGCGACTGTTTGATCAAAGCAATCCATTTTCTTTATTTCTGTTACTCACATATTCATTTAGTGGTTGTAAGATCATTCAGCTTAAGTTAAGTTCTTGGGTGTGTTCTCAGGTTAAGGAAAAGAGGTGATAAAAATAAGTATTATTCCTAGTGCCTATGTGACTATGGACTTCTGTCTTACTGCATGATATGATGGGTGATCTAATGATGCCATGACATCCGAAAAAAGTCATCGGTTTCAAAATCACATAAACTTATTTCCATGTTTATATTAAAACTGTCAGTAGAGTAGCAGCGCGACAGTTGCCACATCGCGAGTCGCGGAATGCTGCTCATGAATGCCTCTAGCATGGCTTGAAACTAGTCGAGTTCATTCTCAAACAGTTACGTGAGTAAGCTGAAAAAGAAATAACTTATTTCCAACTCCAAATTCGAAGCCAGAGCCACTAGAAACACAGCTACTAACCAAACCATCCACTTACCCCATTTTGCCGGCGGCTCAACAATGTCAGTAACCATAATAGTTATCTACCGAATTTGTAATTAACTAGTAGTATTAACAATAGATAGGAATCAATGCTATTGCGCCGTGTTATACTGCTACGGAACCATTAATCATATTTAGGGGCCCGCGGCGCTTTAACAAATGAAGAAACGAATCGGTGATGTGATTTTTGAATGAGTTTGTGAAGAAAAATGTTTGTTGGGTAGTTTTGTTTTTGGGTTTGGTGTTAGAGAACCAAATTAACTTAAAACTCGTGGGTTACTCACGTGAGTATACTGAGACAAATAGGGCTGTGCGACATCGCCGCAACCGAGCACGCTACTCATGAGGATGAGCCCCTCTGTGGCTCGAAATTAGTAGAGGTTTTCTCGGTATATTCGTGAATAACCAACGATTTTTAGTTAATTTAGTATGTCTCACGATAGTTATTGTAAAAACTCGGTTAGAGAAATTCAAATTTCGGTTGGTCCTAAGTGGTTTAATGTATATTTTGACAATTCTAAAAAGAATCATGCGTAAGTTACGCAAGACACGTGTGGGTTGTTAAGGGTTAAAGTTCCTACTAGTGTACTTCTAGTGAGATCTACTTACAAATCTAACCATACGGAACCACGACACGAAAAGAAATATGCAGATCCCAATCAAGTTGCAAGAAACAAAGCTTATTCTACCATTAATTAATATTGTGAGTCGATACCGACGCGAGCAAATCAACGCACAGACAGACAACCCGATAGCACGGTTTTGAAACAAAGAAAAAACGTCCACTCCGATCTCTCTGTCACTCTTTAAGGGTAGAAAAGAGACGACGATATCCAATTTCAGCGTTCGTATTTTATGATAAATAGCTGTAGCAACGCGCGAGTGTGTTCCCGTGTCCGATTGATATTGTTTGCATTTAATTTATTTTATGCATCAACAGAATTTTGCACTAAATGAATACCCCGTTTCCGCAGTGACGGAATTATGGGATTTCACACAAATACGGGACGCGTATCCGAACATTGGCTGTGTGTTTAAAATTCGAACGCGATTGAAATGAATACGTCATTTCGTTGTTTTTCTTTCTTTTTGATTTTTTTATTTAAAATTGGAATGAAATTGTATTTTTTTCGAAATGATGTGCGATACGATTCGTTCGGTTTTTGATTCCGTTTTTATAAATTTTCGTATTTGTACGTTATAGTGGGATTGTGTGCTGTGACTGCAACGGTGCATTTTGGATATTTCTGTGTCATATTCCAAATTAATTTTGTACACTTTGGAGGCTGATTATGAATTTATTATAAACGTACTAGCTACTGCTGTTATCAACTTGTGCCCGGAAAATCCAAGCTAGTAAGTAGTAAGCTGTCACCAATCTCAGTACAAATTTTTTCAAAATCAGTTGAGTAGATTCAGCGTAATAAGTACAAACAAACAAACATTCCTATTTAGAATATTGGTTAAGATTTTACCATTGATTATATCATTCTAAGAGGTTAACATCGTTATAGAAATAACTACACGAAATAACTGTACTTTAACTATAGAGCTGATTTAAAGAAGCCACACAATGCTGGCTTTGTTCACCAGCTTACAGTAATGGCTGATCAGGCATCACACCTATCGCTTACACGCATAATTTAACAGCTTTTACTATTCTTACACATGACAGCTCAAAAAGCAAAGATCATTCATTGATTGGCCCATACATAGATCGAGATCCGTGACGTCATCAACATGACTTGCAGTCCTTGCAGACCACAGACCCACGATTCCCAACATTCCAAAATTTTAATTTCTATAAACAATTTTGCACTGTACAATTAATTACTACAAAGGTCATTTTAGATTACACCCGTACAATATTCTTAATAACGTCACAAACGCCGTTTACGCTAATTTTGAATAAAAAACGCTATGCTAAAGTTTTTATGGTTGGTTTTTGTGTGTTTATGGCAAATGAGAGTTGTTCGAATGCCTATAAATTAGCTGGTTTTAATGACCTAATGAAATTTTACGACGCGAGGCGAATCTCTCGCGGACTCCTAGTGTTAGCGCGATTGACTTATTGTGCCGAGAAAAAAAAATGGTGCGACCCATAATTATTTTTGGATTTTTATGAAGATTGGAATTTTCTCTTAGAGTCCTTTTTACATGCGCTGCTGTTTGATTTATGATGCTTTCCTGAAGCTTACCCATCGCATCTGAAACAAGAAAAAATATATTTAAAAACACATTACGAGTTACTGAGTTCATTATATAGGATTATTTGAGTTATTTTTATAGGGAAGGGGAGCAGAGAAAGTAGTTCTTACTATACTTTTTTTTATTGGAACTTATGGCAGCGTGTATTAGATTATGCATTAAAATAGTTTGAATAGAGAAATAGTTGTCCATTGCTGAGTTTAGGAAAAACATCTACGCAGTTATAGTCTCCTAGTCCCATCTGACATAGTTACAAATAAATCACTAATATTAGGTAATAAATTAATGTCCTAGATTTCATTATAGAGAAATTAATCTACATGCTACCTAGCTACACGTGTTTTGCACTAATCTACACAAAATATGAATTAACCTTCAAAACAATACGTTTCTCAGGAATCCCCATGTTTACGGATTTCCCAACGATTTTAAAATATAATAATCTCTTCGATACTGTGTATCTAACCCCGAATCCTACTGATAGCATATCACTAGTCTCCTTATCAACTTTATCACATCACTGAGAGACACTTGACGTTTAAAAATTTGGACATTTTGACAGGTAATCCGTCAATCCAAGGAGTTTGTATTGTAGGGATCAGCTGTTTGAAAATGGAATGTTTTATTTTGTTTAGTTGTTTTCGGTTTTTTTAACCTCCTTGTATTTATGGCGCCCTGGTACCTGGTACATGTGTTAGAAAACACTTGTATATTATTTTGCCTTTTATTTTTACAAGTATTATTAATTTTGGCACTCATCTGTTTCAGGACCGTGTGCTGACAGAAAGTCAACTACACAACATCAAAAACAAATCATCGGAACGCCACACTTCTTTTTAAATTGCAATAAAAATAAGGCACAGGTAGAAAATACCTATCCATCCTTCCACCCAATCAGATCAGCCCCCAATCATCCAAGGTTTGTAAGGATGAGCATTCTTCCAGCTCAGGAGAGATGGTAGCTAATTAAAGAAGGGTTTTTCTCAGCAAAACGTGCTTCAACGAGGCCGCCTCCTTACTTGTTTACATTCCGAGCCCACAGTCCCGGTGCTACGGTTTCATAAACTGTTTACTACCAACGGATTTATTAAACTAAGATCACTGGTTTGACGTAGATGTGTACCTAATTTCTTTATAACATTTTTATATTTATCTGATGTATCGTCGTGTTTACAATGAATTTTAGACTGTAATAATATGGAGAGTAGTTTTTATATTATAAGAAGAATTTAAGAATATTATATCTTCTTCGGGATAACCTTCGGGAATGAAAAGGCGCCACAAGCAGAAGTAAGTATGAACAAAACAGCTTCCTTTGGTGTTAATAATATCAAATTTCAAATTTAAAAGTTGTTTAATTCAATCAACTCGATAGAATATACACCACTCATCAATAAACTTCATAATACAAGATGCATTCTAGAATCTTAACGATCCGTTGACTGTGGATCACGTTAACTCCCGTTCAGTCGGAGTACGGTGCAACCGGTCCGTCTGTGAGTCGGCCCTACTTGGAAATGTACGTATGATTCCACTTACTCGTTTACTCTGAGCTTACATGACGCTGGCGTATGTTTCATATTTTCTTTTTTATTTCTTTACTGGTTCAGAGATCAGAGATCAAAATTATTGTTGAGGTTTTCAACATTCTTCTAGGAATGATGGAAAATGACAAGAAGATGGTGTAAAGTAAAGAATGATATGAAAGAGAAAGGAGTTTGTGATGATGTCTGTTTTAGAGGAGAATGGATAATGAGACATATTGTATCGATCTAAAGTAACTGCGGATAATACTAGGAGGAAGAACAATTTTCCTCTAGGATAAGTACAAGAAAGAAGATGTAAATATCGGTTGCGTGATGTGCAAGTTAATCATGTTCATAGCCCCGGTCGTTTTGAAACTAATCGAACACACTCGAACAATTACGAGAGTAAATCTTCGACTGAACTAAACACTCAAGTCTTATTATTAAATCACATAAGACATCAGAAAAGTTTTTATATAAAAAATAAATAAGTGTTTTGTGAACAGTCGAGACCGAAACTTAAATGAAACAAGACACATTTAGATATTGGCAAATCTAATTCTAGATTAAAATTATATGTCTCAAGTATATTCTAGATAATAATAGGAGATTAAAATTTAATTTAGCACTTGGTGAATTTAGAAAACGTATTGATTACATAATCATTATTTATTTATGGCTTTCTTAAATTCTGAATTGTCAAGCCATTTTATATTGACTTTAAGATTAGTTCTAGACGAGGAATTTTGTTTGACACTTCGATACTTGTGCATCAAAAACGTAGTAAATAGGAATTTCGAATTAATACTGTTATGTTACGATGCAAATTGGCTTAGCAATTCTTTAGTAGGAGAATTATTTGTTATGTTGCATTCATAACTAATTTAATCAATTTGAATGAATGATGCGCCAATATTGGATACCCATCTATCATGATGAGATACTGTATTCTTAAATCCTTTTTGTCAAGATCCATACTCTGATAAGATATTTTATATAACTTTGTTTTATGAGCGTCTAGATACAAGTCTCGCATCAAAATATACAGACACCGTTCTACGTCGTTTTTTTATATTTACAAAAAGTAACATTTTTTGGACGAAAAGAAATTCATCAAAATTTGCATACACGTCAATGGCTTAACTATGGCATCAATATATTAATATTATCTATTTTTCAAATGTAGAAAGCGTTGAGAATGGTTCAAATTATTAATCAGTATTTAACGGTGTATTTTGATTAAATAAAATATAGAGGGTAATTTCCAAAATTTGAGAGGTTATAGAATCTATTTTATAACGATCATGTTTGTCAACATGTTTTCTTATTCTTTTATTAACGGTACATCCTAAAAAAGAAGTCAGACTCTAGTATCCCCTGCATGTAAGCCGAGCTTAATCGGGTTGCGTGCTTCGTTGCTAGTGGGAGTCGGTCTTAATAAGCGCGGCTTATGTACTATAATAGCAGTAGGTACTGACGCACTCTCGCTATTTATACCCCTGACCTGTAACTTTGACATTAGATTCTAAGACCGAACGCTGTGGAAGAATGTTTTGATGGTGCAGCCAGTGGGTGGGTAGAAAGTTTGAGGAATTTTCGTCGGAAACTGTTTGATGTTGTTGGTTGTAGGCGCTGATTGATACGACTGCGCGCTTGGTTTGACCTGTTGCCATTCAGAAGACTTACTGCGCATACATTGCGTTACCTACAACAACATCATTGCTCTACACAGAATGCACTGTTTATAGATTCTCCTCAGATTTTAGTCTCAAGTTTAGCTGGGTGATTGCCCAGTTACGCCTTTCCTGTACGTTTATACGTACAATACTATCTTGAATTCCTGCCAACCCTTAAGTTATCCCTGAGCTGCTGTAACCTACACATATAAAGACCAGTGACAAACAGACAAACACGCATTTAAATGTTCGTCGACATTAATGCAGCGAGTGACCAGGGAGGCAGCTCCGCGCGGAGGTGTCCTGTATAATTTATTGATGCGGCGACGCGGCTAATGCAGCGGGCGACGCTGACTGATAGCGCTGCAGCGCGATATGATACCAGTGACGCGGTTAAGTGCGATCGCTTGTAACGCTGATACCGCATGGGATTCGCCCGGCCTACACTCCCAACATCTCGTGCGAGCCTGGTACACGTGCCTTACACTACACGGGCTGTTCATTATTTTTTGGTCTTGTCATGCATGTCTCAGGAGATAGATGTCTCTCGGTACTTTTGTTATTTCCACCAGGGCGTAAGTAGTGCGTAGGATAATGCTGTCAGTTGGTCGCTACTTGCAGTGTTTGTTTCAAATTGTGACACTCCGAGTGTTGGTTCAAAGATAGAACGTAATTACACCCTTTCAATGTATGCAGACGCCGCTGAGCGCTAACGGAAGCAATCTCTTTCGCCCGGTTTATCTACCCTCATAATTCTTTCACACAATATGATGCATATGTTTAGTTTTCTTTTGATACTTTCGCTTCTACTATTTTTTTCCAACGCCAATAAACATACAAAAATCCCCGGATCCACACGTATCTTTTATCATTTCCACTGTTACGCGATCCGTGAGCAAATCCCCGTATCCGGGGATCGCGCCGGGGATCCGGTAATCCCGGTTAATAACGCCTAGCGAGGTCCCGGTGCGTCCCCGCCCCGCTCCTCGGCCCGCTCTCCGTAATCGAGAATTAGTTGGGAGTTATAATTGGCCGGTTATTATCAACATTGATTACGTTAGGATATTGTTGGAGCCCTTCCACGTTCTTTTATTTCTGTACTTGGAAGTCTTCTCATTGGATGTTTAATGACCAGTTCTTAATATTGGATTTTTTGTTGAACAGTTTTTTGGAGTAACGCGCAGCTTGTCTGAAGCAAGCGAGTAGGTAGAAATAATACAAACTTACAAAGTGAACAAGAAATGTGTGCTTCATTTAGTCTTAAGTTTATTGTTTGTTTTCCCTTAAGAAAACAACCAAAATAGGGGGATAAAAATAAGAAGAAAATCCCGGAAAATTCGCCAATAGTTCCCCGAGCGGTACCAGGGCCCCATACAGTCGTGGAGGATTGCGGGGCTAATGATTGTGCCGGCAGCGGGCTCCTACAAATCCCACCAATATGGAGTGCGGAAAATACCTGGAAAATGGGAATGTTATTTCTCTTCCTTCACGCGTTACATTAAGGGAGAATGTATGGTGTGTAACGACAGAGAAAATACTCGCAACCGTCAGTCCCCCGGCACTAAGTTGTTACTTTTAATTCACATCAACGTTTTTTATCACCACACAGTCTTTTGATGTCGGTCCATCTGTTCAGATTTCGTCGTAAGGGCTGGCCACACACGAACGTTTACGATTCCTAACAGTTTTACAGCCTGACAAACAAACAATCGGTTCCGAGCAACGCTGTAATCTGCTAAACGCTGGTATCAAAGTCAAAGCCGAATTTCTCGATTCCAAGTAACATAGCCAGGGATTATGTAAATAGATTTAAATGATTGTTCTTTTCTGTTTAATGCTAGTCCGTCAAACGTCGTACTGGCGGCGACATGAGAAAAATGTTTGAAGCAGCTTCTTTGAATAGGTGCGCTCAGGGGAATGCGTTAAACATTTCAAATGTTCGCCAATGACATTTACCCCTGTGGCGATAAAGATAGCACTGATTTACATTTAAAGTCTCGTAATGAAGAGAATGCCGCCATTGCGAGCTCGGTGGAACATGAAATTTTCTATTGGTACGGACAAAGGGCACGAATTAACGTGGTATTGTTCGCGCGCCGCCGCAGCAAGACCGCGATTAGTTCATTATTATTTAATTTTATGTGGAACACTGGCCGTCTGTGTTCTCCAAGTACACCTGATAGATTTAGAAATATTTTACAGACAGTCCAAGAGAATATTATCTAGATCAAATAAATGTGTTCCTTTTTGTCTGCAGTTATTTTAAAGTTCTCAGAAAAACGTCGTCAATAAACTTCAGATACCCTTGCTCTTGTTTAAAATCATCGAATTTTTGCTTCCTTAGCAGTTTGTACCACCTACAGTTTAGGTTCAATACCTAGTAAACCATTTGCTTAAATGGAAAAATCTTAAAGAATAACAAACCAACATTTTAAAGACGACTCATTTTTCCCACAAAAACAGATCAAAAAACAATTTTACGTAAATTTCGTTGTTACAGAAGCAAGTACCAGGGCGGAAGCATCTAACGGAGTTGTATTTGTTGTTACAGCTATATCAAAGGACGAGGAGCGCACCGTTCCCACTTTTCCGAGAATCAGTTCCGTTACCAACCTGCTTTGTTACAAGCGATACATTAGCCCTTTCTATTTATGTTTTCCTAGTGCATTGTTGGGAAATCATTCGATATGTTTTACCCGGTTCACAGGAAGATTCGTCTTACATTCTGTTGTAATGACAAAATGTCCATTTTCATTATTTCACGACTAGTCATGGCTATTTAACAACTTGAAGTTTTTTGGTCAGGTATAGATAGGTAAAGTTCAAAATATCAAAATAATCTCTGCATAAACATTACGCTACAGCAAAGTAAAGACGAAAATGAGACTAAAATAACTATACAACTGTTAAGTACACACACAAAAATCTAAGACGCAAATGAAACATACGATGTCAGAGCTCATAAAGCAGATAATTTACAAATCTTCTAATGAGACTAGCATAAAATAACGTTGATCTATAAATTGCTTAATTACTTCAAGGGAATAAGTATTGTTTGGCGAGCATTATCATGAGATTAGCCGGGAGGCGAGTCTTGTAAAGATAAGACAGGCTTCAAGTCGACTACTTGTTTTAGTTTCGTAAATGTTTGAAGAATTTAGATAACTCTGCCCTGAGGATTGTGGCCGACTTTGCTTATCTGAATATCTTCATTTTAATAGACGTATGAACTTACATAAACTCTTTCGGTAATATCACCTGCTCTGTTTGTTTGGACACTGCTACCCGAGTTGCCCAGAATATGAATGGATTCACATTCGACCTTCTTTGCATAGGGACTAATGATACTATCGGTAAAAATGAGGCGTACTCTAAATACTTCTACCTATCTCTTCAGAGAATAACAATAGATTGTTATTATTAGAATCGCAGTAACCATTTATAAGTACACATCTATCTAAATGTCAATCAATTGAATCTAATCTCGATTCGGTGGGAAGACTAAATATCCAGTAGCTTGAATTTATAGCAGCCTCATCAAGCCCCATAACATATAGGTTCAAATGCCTCTCTACTGACTCCCATTACGTAAGTCGTCGTAAATATGCATCAGTTTATCACCAAAACAGATTGGTATCTATTTTCGATCACAGGACCGGCAGAAAGCCATCAAACGGGCGACCTGTCCTCACAATTACCAGGCAACCATGGCTGACGAAGATCCCATTTGTTGCTCTTTGATCTGCTGTCCAATTAATATATCTGCTGCGCTCTCATTACGCCCTGGTATTTCTGTTTCGTGTCGCTCTGGTGAAGCACTTCGTTTAACCGACTGTTCGTAATGCGCTATGTGTTTGGTGATTTCAATCAGTGTTAGTTAAGTTTTTGTGCGGCATGACAGCTGTTCTTTTTTATTTTTCATATTTCAATTACGAAATGTTTTCGTTTTTCTCAGCTGACCACAAAACTTGGCACTTTGCTTTCGAGCGAAACTTTCAGGTAAACATCACTTCGAGCAGTGTAAGCAAAACTATGCAGTCAACAGAACCAACAATAAGAAGTTATTTCTGCTACCAAAACAAATCCGATACTGCAGGCCACACTCAGCGGTCGGTAGTTTCGCGTGCATCAATATAATTGCTTTTAACACCACCCTGCGCCGCCCCTGTTTTGCCAAAATAAGTAATTAATCAGAGTTACGTAACTTTCCTTCTAGGGTGGCTATCCCCAAAAGTATTTGAAATATTACTAAAAACTTTGTCAAAATTGGTTTGTGTATTTCTGGATAAACCCCAGTCAGCTAAATTCTCTTTTCAATTTCGTATAATATAAAATATTTTACTTAATATAGTTGAGATGTAGCCAATTCCATACGAGATTCTCGTATTGCTCGTTGTTTGAATAATTTGATTTGCACTTTATTATTATAACTTTACTGGTTGCCTCTATCTATCTACTACCCTTTAAGATAATCACAAAGATAGCTTATGGCATAAATAACAGCAGTACCAGGAGTCCATATCTAGTAAGAAGGTGCACTGTTAATAAAGACGCTAAGCATCGCATGTCCGCGCGGCTAAAACGCTGGGCGTCGCCACCACGCCCCGCAGGCTTTTAGACCGCGCCAGCTCGAGACTTTACTGCTTTCGCATTTTACGACCCGTCTCCGCATTTTGTTGCCACCAAAATTAGTTTCCACCGGCCATATTGCTAAACAGTGTGTTAAAAACCATACAAATTTATCCCTCCCGAAAACACGTAATCCGCAAAGATAAATTGCCGCACCAGTGGAGTTAATAGAAGAATAATGAAACAATTATCTGTATTGACGGGGTTTGCGTGTCCGTACGTAGGTGCGAGAGGATCCCACGACACCCCACGCGCGTTGCCAGGGGTGCATAAGAAAAAAATACCCCATACGAAAATAATTTTGATAGACACTTCGCGTGCGACCAGCAATTATATTATACCCGCTTGGTCGCCGGTAATTCGAATTTAGCACATTATCGGAGCGTTACCGATTATTTTCGAATAATAAATACCGAATCGATGCGTTCGCACCTTTTTTTCTGTCATTTTAATGTCATTATAACATAGTTTACATGGAACATATGTTGCACGCAATTAGTGATGGGGGAACTCGGTAAATCGGTGTACCTAAACAAATTTCGAAATTTCGGATTAGATAGTCCGATGGAAAGATCCAGTGTTATTATCAGGTAGCCCTGTGTAAATGTTGTCTATAGCCGTGCGCAGACGTCTCTGATCTCAGAAGCAACATCCGGCGTTATCTAATCTACGGTCAGTGTTTGTGAAGGCACAGATGATATTCACCGAGATACGCCGCGGTTTATGTATCGAACGTGTGCTCGTTGTACGTCACACCGTGCCGTCTTTTTGGTACACATTTCACAATGAGATAACATGGCCGAGGCGCCACACATGTCACCATGGCTTATGGTGTTTTTGTTATAAGAAAAAAAACATTCTATAATGTATGTAATAGATAAAACCGTGACGCCCACGGAACATTTCCGATACGTAACGACGTAAACTCGCATTATTTACAGTGTCGAGTATTGTTACAACAGATTACTGCAGTTACGTATTTGTCGAGCCCATTGAGTTTTTAAGTGGTTTTAAACAAACACCATTGAGTCGAGAACAGGGACCTCTTGTGCTGCCAAGCTGGCTCGGTAAATAACACTCGAGTTTGATATTTATTTAGAAAAATCTAATCTTGACGTGGAGTGTTTTATCTCTGTATCCGGTAAGATCTCGAACCAGGTCGAAGTACTAAACACTCGACTGTTTATAAAAATTAAACATTCATGCGACAAACACACTTTTGTTAGTCTTTCTCACGGAGCTGCATGCGCAGGAGTGCCTGTCCTCAACTCCGTGAATAACTTGAAAAATCGTATTAATGTAAACTAACAACATTTTCGTCGGTTTCACAACTAACAGAATATCATTTATAAAATGTACCTTTTCAAAAATCCAGACGTCAAAGCATTTTACGTTGATCTTAGACAGCAAAAATAATGAAGTACAAATGTCTATCCGTGTCCGTTCTATTATAAAACATAATAAGCGTCTCTCAGTCAGAAAGGCTGCGTGGAAACACCAACAACATTAATTAAATCAAGTGACAGTTTCACACGACATTCATTAGGTATATCACGTCATTACTCATCCGTTTCTATTTCCGATACTTAGAGTTTTTCGGCGCAGAGACGATGCCAAAACTCATGTCCCACGTTCAACTTGACTGTTAATTAATTTTAACTGACGCACACAACGAATGTTGGAATAGAATCCTCATACATAATAAGATGTATGAATGGATGGGACTAAGTTAAATGAGGTGCGTCTACGTTATAACAAATATTGTCATTTATCAAAGCCGAAAGTTTCCACGTTATTCGGAACGGTGTTGCCGTGTCGCATCACTAGTCCGTTTCAAAAGTGAGAATGCACGAAATCCAGACTGGGATCGTTAGCGACGCGACACAAATTAAATTTACAATCGTATGTATCATAAATAAAACATAAAACACGCGCTATAAGATACAATTTGCTAAACTGTCGTCTATATTAGTATTCGACGGTCACGTCAAAATATTCAAATTGAATTGTGTCTCGTCATCTGAATACGAATGAATCGAGTCAGATTGTGACGTGGTTGCACCGAGTTAGCCGCTCTAGTGTTGTATCGAT
The DNA here is from genome assembly GCA_038387885.1 of Spodoptera picta. Lineage (NCBI taxonomy): Eukaryota > Metazoa > Arthropoda > Insecta > Lepidoptera > Noctuidae > Spodoptera > Spodoptera picta. Next base: position 1,635,014 of record JAZHFQ010000384.1, on the reverse strand, counting down.
TTTGGAATCGATTATTCGCTATTGTTTGTGACGCTTTGGGATTATGTTTTGTTTTTTGGATCGTGGTTGCGTATCGTGCATTGCGATGTGAATATTAACGAGTGCGATGTTTTTTTAATGACACTGTAGATAGCGAGTGGTTAATTCGTAATGTTTGCATGTTCCACGTTCAGTAATTAGTCGTTTTTCTATTTGGAACAACTTGTTTTAACAACTTCAAATTGTTTTTCCTGTTCCAAAAGGGTACTCGACATGGAAAATTGGTAACTTTACACAGGGTGTAAATATGTTCGAAAAGTATCAAGATTATCATGTTTTGTATTAAAAAATGTAGGAAAATAAGGTATAAAAAATGTCGAGATGCTATAAAGCTGTCTGCAAGAAGATTCGTATGGGGTACTTTTGCATAATCGCGTTGTACCCCGGGGGCGGCCGGGGAACGCAAAAATCGGCTAACAAAGTAACACTTCGCTCAAGTGTCGCCAAGTGGCGGTCTCCAATTCGATTACCGAGTAGTGCCGGGGGGACTCGAGTCTAAATAACTTAACTTGGTTTGCTCGAGTGCTCGATTATTCGATTTAGCCGCGATTACAATGCGTAAGTGTCGTTGAGAGTTTAGAAATGTGGTTTTCAAGTTTTTTGGATGCTTAGTGATACTTTTTTATAGTGTTCTAGTATTTGGGTGATTGGCACGTTTCTTTGAAGGTTAAAATGAAGTATTTATATCTGCAGGTGTAGTGAAACACGGTGATTATATTTGTATCGTCGATGACATTTGTATTCATGTTGTTTAGCATTTAGTACTTTTTATACTGAGTGGCTACTGAATAGAGATGTTTGGAAATTAGAATGGAATTTCTGACATATTTTTATGTCTGATTTAAACTGACGGAATTAGTAGGTATTAAAACTATAAAATATTAGTTATGTAAATGATGCTGATAATAATAATAATATTTTTTTTGGACATTGCACTATCGCATTATGGGATAATATTAAAAAAATTGTGAACGATGGACGATCTTATGGCACAAGGCGATTTCTTACAGACAACCTTTGGATGGAGCAGTAATAGGAATCTAATATAAGTCGTCAAGGGTACAATAATAAGGTAACTAAATTATTAAAGAAACAACAGAACTAAATACAATAACCAAAAACTAATAGATCCAAAAATTAAAACCCTTCGCCCCAACACGCCAGTATTGTCAAAATCAAACTTGTAACTACAAAATTATGTTTAGACTCCCCCTGTATAATTACAGACTGTCTGGCAAGACGGGACGCGAACACCATAGAAATATCCATACTCTACTCCATGTTACTCGTAGGGCTGACATATACCCTTCAATCTGATATAGCCCTTTATGGAAAAGGAATAAACAAAGAAATAGTTATAGAAGAAATAGAAGATATGGATAAGAAGTGGTCAAGGGCCCTTTGTATGAGAAAATATATGTAAGAGCAAATTTAGAAAATGATGGTTAATGTACAATGTGCGATTGAAAGCTCATAGGAACCCTTTCCATCGCTATCGCTACATAAAAGTTTGCCAAGGGTCTCGGTATAATTCGGTCTGGTTCCCAGCTCACCAGCCCTACGTCCCCCACATCTGATACGAGGTATACGGCACCTTAAGAGCCCATGATGCCATACCCCGTCAGACGTCGAGACGCCGATGTATAAAATCTGTATGAGAGAGCGTTAAATAAAGCCGAAATGGGCCATAAAACACTCTGGCTTCCTTTACGGGCCTTCATCTTTGTTTAGGGCCAACTAGCGAGCTATCTCGATTAAGGCCCATCTTTGTATTTTTGTTGTGTATTGTTTGCGTAAAAGTATTGGCAATGTCGTAAAGTTTTGAGTTAAGGATTTTATAGGGCTGTTTGATGGCCCTCCAGATATTATGCAGGCTTCGACGAGCGTAGGATTAAGGAAATTTGTTGTTGATGCTTATCCACCGAACAACGGACCAAGACGATCGAATAACGTAAAAATGTAAGATACAAGTAATTACTTAATAAACTAGACAGTGAAGATACATAACGTAGCAATAGATAATGATTCAAGTGAAGAAAATTGGCCATTTTCTATGATTACCGCTGCTTTATGTAGCATGGCGTGATGCAATTATGCGCGTTTCTCAACACATGAAACGTGCAGTCCATTGAACAGAACTACTTCTACCAATTATGTTATCGAAATTACAGATTAATCATTTCGCCAATAAAACATTGCAGTTATTGTTTGAGACAAATTAGAGGTAAACCATAAAAGGGAAAACTTGGTGACAATAGAGGAACAAGAGATCTCTTGTCTTTATTTAATCATCGTACAATTGAATCGTCCCGTTCTATGGCTTGACAAATTCGCACGCCCCCGACATTGCCTTAAACGCGCACTTAACTCGTACCCTTTCCGTCTTTCACCCTCGGACGCCTCCATTCTTTTTATATCGCAACTTTATTAACGCATAAAGGTCTGCTGATGGGCCCTTTAAGAATTAGGATGCGTCCCGTGGCCGGGCGTTAGGCTCACTCGAGCCGAACAAATGGAGTGTCGGAACTTAGGCCGACTGCGAATACGTCCGCGCGGGATTGCACTGTCCCATCCCTATTCGCAATTAAACCGGCCGTTATCACGTTGTTCCAAATTTGAATTTGCGTGTACTGATTTCGGTGGTTTTGTTATAATCGGGCCTTCGTTGTGAATTCAGATTAAAAACTTTTTAATAACTCGCCGTGCCACGTGATGGAATCCAAAGTTTTTGTCTGTGTAAAGTAACAGGGACGGGAAACAAGATTTTTCTTTCTATTACGGATGTAATACAGCAAATAATGGGGGAAAACGTATCTCAATACGAGTATCGACGTTGTGAAAGCAATCGGATTTACATGTCTACCGACGCCGTACTAAAACGAAATCATGAATGAAGCGCAGTATAGGAAACCCAAAACATTATCCTTATGCTCCCATTTTACGACCTTTACCCCCATCGAGTCGAAAGGGTCACATCGGTACGACACGCTGTAAAAACGTTCCCGTCTCGCTCCCGCACGTTACTTACTCGTAAAACCGAAAGAGATAATCACGAAGATGAGTCGAAAATTATTTTTTTTATTATCACCATCGGCGGTGCTCTTTTATTTCCTTTTTACGGTCCGAGTACCTCATAAAAAGACAATAAACTTACTATTTACAGACCATCAGGAAATTGTTAGCCGAAGAGGTCTCTTTACGACACATGTTAGCCTGGTGCGACCCAGTCCAAGTGATGCACTCTTTACGATTGGCGCGCACTAAAATGTTACGCGAATGATACATTTTATCTGCCATAAGAGTATATCACGCCATCAAAATAAACCGCAAAATGTTTACTGGACCATGAATACCTAAACGGTGCTCACTGTTAACTATATGTCCCGCAATTTCTATTAGACATGCCACATAGGTAAGTGTAATCGTGGGGTACCTGCCTCGCTAACCAGGAGTAAATAACTCGACACATTACCAGAACATCATAAAATCATAGATGTGTTAAAAACCATAAAGTAAAGGAGGTATCGGAAGCCCGCGCGCTCTTCAGCTTTATTATTGGGGAATTTCGTCAAGAGTTTTAATAATAGTTATTATACCGGCTGCCCGTGTTACCTAATACAAGACTTAAGTGCTCTTTTTATGATTTAACACTGATTCTCCCCGATATTAGTGGCTATAAATTATAGCCGGGATTACTGGCTAAATTGTTTTATGATATGTTTTCATTGTTTAAGAGTATAATGTTTTTGTGATAGTATATTTGATCGGTGACGTTGCCCACGAAGTATGTCGTTACATGAAGGATATAGAGCGCGCGCCGGGCGCGGGCGGCGGGCGGCGGGCGGCCGCATGTTAACTGAGCGATTTACTTATTCGTGTTAGTTTGCAATTGCGACGTACATTCGGGTTTTGTAATATCAGCGCGGCCCGCCCGAGAGAGGGCTCCACGATTTCAATATTGTGAATTCCGACGATGTTCTCCTAGTGCGTGTAATGAATTTCGGGATTGTCTTGCGGTTTTTCGGTTTCAACCCCTCTCGGGCCGTCGTCTATTTACTTTCTCTCTATTGGATGAGCTTACATTATGTAAAAGACGGCTCGCATTGAACTTTTAATAACGATCGACAAATTCTTTGGTGGGTTTTTTCGTGAGCGGAACACATCGGAGCGAGGTACGCGTCGCCGCATGGCACCGTTGTTATACCAAAATATATGATAATAAGGGGTGGTATTATTTAGGTCCGGCCATTCGTATGATAAAATTGAACCAGTGATATTTGCCCGCAAACAATTCCTATGGAGATTTCGGTCTTGTTTCTGGGGTTAAATCTGTGCACGGGGGATGATATACGGATGGGCCGCGGCCCCGCTGGATTTTCCTTTTGCGAAAAATATCGTACAAACGGAAAGAAATACGCGTCCGGATCATAATACGGTCAAATATTGTCGTTCGTATGCGGATATCCGGGAGACAACCGCGTATTATACATTTTTTGTGTCAGCATTTCTTATAGTACAAACGTATAATTTGGTGGAATTTACGTTGCTCGTAACCTCCCTTTTATTTGACAAAAAAGTCCATGTCAAAGACGTGATTACGTCATAAATACAGTTGATATGACAACCGTATTCTCTCGATGTGGTTACTGCCACTAAATAGCGTAATGAACAGACAGTTTTCCTTCTGTCTATGACAGATATTGACGAAAGTCTCAAGTACGGAACAATTGTATGATAGCCAGGGATAATTTGCATGACGTCGCTCCTTGCAAAATATCTCCTACACATGACTTATAAGAAATGTAAAAAGATCCAAGAGCAATATTTTCTCGTTGTTTTGATCGTTTTGTGGGTCTGAAAGGCGTTAAGACGAGCCGATCTTAATTACCAGGCCAGCATAGACGGACGGATATTAAAAATTGTCAGCATTAAAGATGAAATTCAAAAATAGAAGTTAATTTTTTAACGTTCGCCGCTCGGTAGTTCGGTTTACGGGCTGCGGTCGCGCCCGAGGCGCGGACCGTTCTAATTAAAATCGCTACGTTTTCTGTGGTATTCATTTTCATCCTTTAAAGCTCTTTTTGTTGCTCCCACCCTGGTTAGGTTACGTTATTGTTGTGGGTTGTAACTAATTTACATGTTAATGAGATGTTTGTTGTGTTTATGCCGATAGTTGGCTTAATAATTTTATACGTTCGCATTATTAGTTTCCTGAATGGTCTCGTAGTTGTTTCTCCTTTTTCACAACGGAACCCACGTTTTTATTAAACTCGTGCAATGTTAGTGTTTTTGTTTCAATAGACTAGATGTTTGTTTAGTAGAAATATTGCAACTAAACTCGGTTCACCTGACTGCAATGGGAGTTAAACAGCCGGCGCTCGTAACCTCAAGGAGTTATATTATTTTTTCGAGTTATTTGTTTTAACATTCCTAATGTTCATTAGCATTTATTACAATGCTAACCGGGGTAGCATGAGCGCGCACGGCCGGTCGAGGCAGAGCCTTTGTTTCGTCCATTACGTATGCAAATGATGTTCAAGTACCACCTGTACGCTTATGTTAGCCTGGTAAACAATCGCTAGGTGGAAATGGGAAGACATTTTTTTTGTCTCCTGGCTACCGGAGTTACCTCTATGAACAATGCGGACGTTCATTGTAGCTGTTGTTAACGAAATTTAGAAAATACTGAAGAAAATACGACGCAATTTGTAAAAGAAACGTAGATAAAGAGGCAGCTACCTATCGTTTGTGAGTGTCCAACTTACAAATGAGGATGATACTGGTTTAGAAATCACTCAATCATCAATTTCATAGTCTATTTTCACTCATTATGGATTTTTACTAGCCCGCCATTTGTTCATCACATCAAACATTGCACTGACTACAGAAAAAAATATCGGAGGTAACCTCAGTGAAAGCTTATTCTACAAATTAGCATCCGTTGCCTCTGTACAGGTAACTAGGTTTCTAATCAGAAACATTAATCTAAGTCCACTCAGACTGCATCAGACGAAATTGAAATTGAAAGTTCCAATATCAATTCCTCTTTTCAATTACACTATTTCAGTAATCATCTAAGTAGCTATCGTTTTTACCAGCTCATAAATTTTCTGTTAGCTATTGAAACTACGTTTTAACAAAAAACCTGCCATTCTTGTCAAATGGACTCGTATCACGATAGTACTTTCTCGGTTCTGTGCTGTATTGGTTTATGCTCGCCTGGTAATCTGGGCTAGATAATATGGATTTACTGTGGCTTAGAACTTAACTTCGTCGGAAAATTGCATATAGAAAGAAAAAAATAGTCTTTATTGATATTAATTAGAAGGTGGAAAATTATCATGATCTTTCTTCATGATCGACATGAAGATGGAATTTAGAACTCCAAGATTACAAAACTTGCTTAGCTTGTTTATTATGGTTTTCGGCTTACTTACGTAATTATTTGACGAGGAACTCGACTAGTTTCAAGTCATGCTAGAGGCTTATATTCATGAGCAGCATTCCGCGACCCTCTAAGTTTCTTAATTTATTGAATTGATTTGAATTACATTTAAAGATCCTTATGAGAATTTTTAAATCATATTCCCTTCTTTGGTCTACCACGAAGATGACTTGATCATTTTTTATCAATCCATCAATTACTTTATCAATTTTTACTTAGCTATACTTATATTAATTATAGCTATCTAAAATTTTCCAAAACGACAATCCTGTATAGCGCCCCATCGTTATACAAAAGTTTGTTTGAAATTCACGCATCAATGCTAAGCAAACCCGACGTCAATATTAAGCTATGCAAGAAAAGCCGCTTACTTTAAAAGCTACGTTAAGTTACCAGTAAGTTCAATGCTTACTTACGATAAATGAGAACGGAATCATATTTAGCGATAATGCTAGAATGTAACTTGATGTAGGTAATGTGTGGGTTGTGTTTCAGTGGCTTCTAATTGACTAGCTGACCAGGCAAACTTCGTACCGCCTAAAACCTTTTTTCTCGGCTTTTGAACCCTTCCTGAACTTCCATGAACATTTCAAGATGAAAATGTGCCAAATCGGTTCAGCCGTTGTCGAGTTTTAGCGAGATTAACGAAGTAGGAAATTCATTTTTATTTATATAGAGATTTGTCTCAAATGTAGATAGAAAATTTGCAAGAAAAGCGATTTTAAGGGTAACTTTGATTGGAAAAAAATATATGTATGTGTTCGATTTTTGAGCAGTGGGCTTGCATGGGAATCCCATAACTGGCAAAAACTTCGTGTTACTTTTGTTATATGCATTTTACCAATGGCTTCGTGAATTAAAATGTTATAAATATAAAACTCATGACATCATCAAAACAAATCTCACCAATCGTCATCACCTATCATCAAGATTTCAATTGAAAAGTACCAGGGCGGCATAACACAAGCGGAGACCACCAACGTTCGAATTTGGGAGGCGATTGAAACCAGCTAATGTCCCACAATGGTTGATTTGCAAACAGTTGACTGGTGACAGGTCATTGTATGCTGATCGCTGCCCACGTGGCTGTAAGATGGCCGTGTAAGCAGGTTATGGATTTGATTCGCAGGCTCTTTATGCTATTGTCATCTGGGTCAAATTCGGTAGGTACCTTTATTATGGGCGGTGAGCACGCAAGACAAATCGAATTAATAGGAAAATCTTCACTATAATAAAGATATTATCTATCAATTCTGCTTAGTCTGTTTTAGTAGCTAGATTGTGTTTATTTTCTAAATCCGTATGTGTGGGACATACGCCCCTTTTACTTAAAAACCGCTACAAAAACAAAATATTTTCTCTAAATTGCTGAATTTAAACCGATCACACGCAAAGGCATTCCGTATTCAAAAATATTATTCTTATTTCGAAAACATAAGTTGCGTTCTATATTTGAATTCATCGCGGGAACACTCCCCCTCGCCGCGCGGGAAAAAAAGCGGCCAGCCCGAGAGGTTTTTACTGGAAATGGGTTCCGTCATTAAGATTTTCTATACTTTTCTTAAAATTCAATGAAAAGAATTCGAAAATGAAAGGAATTGTATTTTCTTCGGCATTTGTTATTTTCGTTCTTCACCGCTAATGTACTTTTATTTAAAAAAAATATTACCCTATTTAAACTATATTTTGATGTCACCTTATGATTATACAGCGTAATGCAACTATCAAAATTTTATTACAGCCATTATGGTAGTACTCATTCAATAGTAACGGAATTCTAACAGTCCATCCAACAAATATCGATCGGACACACACTCCTGCCGCGCGCCATAACACCGCGTCGTGATAAATTACCTTCGGGAAATTAAAACTGTCTTTAAAACAATACCTGCTTTTTTCTTCGCCGCTTTCACCCCTGAACTATATCTGTCTCTTTTTAACACTTGAATTTCCCTATTTAGCGTCTCGCTTTAATTAGAAGAAAGAGGGGTCGGAATTGACATTTATTTTTGATAATTTTTCTTATGTTTCTTTTTTCAAATTTTTATCGCTTCAAATGCGTTACAATTAAAATAATAATGAACAGTAGTATTAGGCAGTTTCTTAGGCGTTATCATTATAATTACAGAGAAAAGGTTTAAAACAATTGTGCATTGTTGTGGCATTTAACATGTGCACAAGTCATACAGAATTACTTGTAACACCTATCTTCACAACGGTTAATGATAGTTTCTTTTCTTTACAACCAAGCGATCTAGATAAGCGCTGTTAAACCATAACAATTATTCCTATATATAAATATCCCCGACTCCAACGATTAAATACCTTTTTGCTATTGAATTGTAGCCAGAAAAGTAAAAAGAGAAGTTCTAACTACCCATTCAGAGCCACTGAAGCGTCATTATCAATATCTCACGGGACGCCAATAAACAACAAATGAAATATGGCGGAACGATTTAACATGGAAATAAAACTAAGCATTCGCCGAAGATGCACAATCTTCTAATTAAGAACATCACAAATACATTAACTCAAACCTAAAGGCCGTTCCAAATCTAATTTCTTTTTTGACAAAACAAAAAAAGACTTAATTACTTTTTGCTGGTTATCTTAAAAAAACGGGAGATAAGAGCCCTATTTGAATCCTCGTTATCATCGCTTTCACCCTTCAATCTCTACCTTTTTTCTTTTCCACCCCCCAGAGAAGTACCTATAGTAATTTAAAGATAACTAATGCTCCTAGTCATTAAGGGAGTGCGCCGAAGAAAAAGCAAGAAAATTGTAAGGAAATGCAGCCAAATGCATTTTTAATATTTTCTTTTCCGAATGATAACTTTGTTCGAGTTCCGAACTCCTTCGTGGGGGACTTTGATAGCGTCCACACTTAATGACATATTCCAACGTAGATACTGCAGTAATTCACTTTTACTGAGAAAATTTAATTAACAATCTCAAACGAACTTTTATTTTAATATTTATGTGATCAACCATAATTAGGAATTCGTTAATTTCGGTCCATTTCAATGGGTGAACTAGTTTATTTTCTACTACATTTTACGATGTCCCGCGCGTCATCAAAAGTAAAGACATTAACGTGTTCAAAAATATTTATTACAATTAAAAATTTTATGGCCCAATAAAAATTGTAAATGAAAAATCTTATGGGCTTTGTTGAAATAGGTCTAATTGACCCCAAGATTTTTAAGCCTTGGGTTTAACGATCGAAAAAAGTTACAAAAAAATGAAATTAAAATCGCCCCGAGTCGCGACAAGATGTTCCTGCTTTTTCTTTAACTTGAAAAAATGTAATAATCCAACGGCAGTAAAATACTATCGGACGTTTACGACAAATTCACACAAGACCTACTTAATAAATCTGACAAAATCTTAAATTTATGCTCGCGAACGCAGGACACACAAGTAAAAAAAGATTATTTTACGACGCCGTAAACCTGGTTAGAATGCGGCCCTGGACGCTGGATAATTCGGGAAAAATCCATTTTAATTAACATATTTTTATGGTGATCGCGATGAAAATTATAAATAATGGTTTCATTAATATTTTCTAGTAATCACCGTTTAAGGCGCTATTGCTCGTTCGCATCCTTGGCTTTATGATATTTGGGATCGTTTAGAAGCTGTAAAGTATAACTTTATGATTTTCAATAAAGAAAATTATGTTTAAAAGGAGAATATATGTTTCTAAATGTTTTAATTTGTACGTTACAAGTGACGCCCTGCGCCGTTTTAATGAAAACAAGAAGTGTCGTCAGTTATTTTTATATTTTTTTTTTCATGTCCACGTTTAGAAAATATTGTGAGTACGTCCAAAGAATGTTAAAAAGTGTTCTTGATTAAATAAAATGTCGCTAGGCCTCCGAGGGGACCGGCAGACGGAGTGCACGTGATAAGAATTAAGTAGGTATTACTGACATTAAACTTAGAACAGTAAGTAATGGATTTAACGGATAAATTAAAATAATCGTTGTAAATCGGATTCTTTACTTTCTCTGCTTATGTTGAGGGACGTTTCGTTAACTTTAAGCCTCTGAGGAATGCGCTTAATTCTCCCCAAGCAAACAAATCAAGATATTCAAATTATGTCATCATTTAACTTTCAAAACATACTTACAGAAATCAGTTATCTAATAGGATAAAAGTCTCGCTTACCTGCAAAAAAAGGACAAACATTTGAGTAGGTATACAAGAAGTAGATACAAAACAAAACTACTAGGGCGACATAACATGCAAAATGTGAACGAAATACCCCGAAATTACTGTATCCATATATCGTAACAAAACGGCGTACATACCTACAAGAAAATTCGTAAATATTTTTTCAAATAAATTACACGGGGGCTAATGAAAGGGCCGATGTTTGGCCGGACGGACGGACGGACACAATGGCCGGGGGAACTATTGCTCTATATATTTTGCGAAGAATGACCGCGAATTCCGCTAAATAAATATCAAGTTTTTTCTGTAGATATTTTGGTCGGTCAGCAAAACTATTGTCGGCCCCCAAGTTACGTGCCTTAAAAGCCGCCATATTTGTTATTCAGGTGCTTGTAATTTATCCGGTGTTTCTTTAACAAGATATTTTCTTCCAGGATAATACTTATTTGTGGCTGTAACTAGGTATTTGCTTCTTATTTATGAAGCTTTCGCTCCCGAAGTAACAAGCTGGGATAATTCCAGTATATTTTTCTTGTATCGTAAACAACATTGTCGGGGAATGAGATACTTATTTTCTGCTAAGAGAAAATGAAAATCATATTACACCAATTAGAACGTTGTGTTTTAAAAACACGTTTTCTTATTGGTCGAAGTGGTTTCACTTACATACTTTTTTGTGAGTATTATACAAACAGCGATATAGCCTATTCCTAATAAGAGGTTTGGCTGCGAACGGGGAGGGCCGGAGGGCCGGCGAATCTCGTCGAATACCTCTCTCAGCCCTCCCAGAGGGCCCATGTACAAAATCATACACTATAATTTTGGAGAAAAATATCACGGTAAAGGTTCTTATGTACGTTATGTGTGGAACCCTAAAAGTGTTTCGATAACTAGAATAGTGATGTGCATGTTTGGTTTATGAATTTAGATTTATGGTCGAAGGAGGTTATGTATTCAGGTTGGGACGAAAAAAGAAAAAAATGTTAGACATCTTATTTTTTAAGTGTAATAAAATGCAAGTTATTTTTACGTTATTATCAGATGCTATGTACAACACTAGCATTTAATATTTTTTCCTAAAATTGTAAACATAAAGCGCAATATTTTGTAACCATTAAGTAGGTATGTATATTGTTCCAGTAGCAACAATCACACTTTCTTTTCATGCACCAAATCAAAAACTGCAATCCTACCCTCAGTAGTTAACAGCCACATTAACAGACAGACAGACACATTAATATTTATGTGCATGTCTTATACAATTACTGAGGCACGTACTCAGCTCCCCGGCCAGTCTGGCCAATGACCACAAAGGGCTATGAGTAACCATTTTATTATATACTTATTAGTTTTACCCAGCAACTTCATTTGTATTGAAGTTTTCCAAACAATATTCAAGTGTGGGAGAGCTATACTTCGGCACGAATGGGCCGGCTCGACCGGAGTGATACCACGGCCTCACAGAAAGCCGACGTGAAGCAACGCTTGCGTTGTGTTTCATCGTCTGAGTGAGGTTACCGGAGGCCCAATTACCCTTCCCTTCCCCAATTTCAATGTATTCGACGATCGCGCCGAAGTATAGTTTCCACACTTGAATATTGTTTAAAAACTTAACAGTTGCTGGGTAAACCACGGCAAGAGTAATAAAATTTATTATTATAGTTTTCAGGGTCACAATAGATTGCTGGGGAAAGTTCGGCACGTTTCCAAAAATTTATGATGAGAAAAAACGACAAAATTGTTCATCATGACAAAAATTTTTTTATCTGCTCGACGAAAAGAAAAAATGATAAATATTGTTCCGGAAAACATACATTAATTTATTAATTGTTCGTTTATTATGCTTTATGTTTATAATTTTAGGAAAAAAGATAAATGCTATGTTGTACATAGCATCCGATAATAACGTAAAAATAACTTGCATACTTACACTTAAAAAAATAAGATAAAATCTAATGACTTTCTTTTTTCGTCCCAAATTCGAATACTTTAAATTCATAAAACTAAACATGCACATCACTATTCTAGTTATCGAAACACTTTTGTAGGTTCCATAACGTAAATTATAAATCTTATCGTGATATTTTTCTCCAAAATTATAGTGTATGATTTTGTACAGCGGCCCTCCCAGAGGGCCCATGTACAAAATCATACACTATAATTTTGGAGAAAAATATCACGGTAAAGGTTCTTATGTACGTTATGTGTGGAACCCTAAAAGTGTTTCGATAACTAGAATAGTGATGTGCATGTTTGGTTTATGAATTTAGATTTATGGTCGAAGGAGGTTATGTATTCAGGTTGGGACGAAAAAAGAAAAAAATGTTAGACATCTTATTTTTTAAGTGTAATAAAATGCAAGTTATTTTTACGTTATTATCAGATGCTATGTACAACACTAGCATTTAATATTTTTTCCTAAAATTGTAAACATAAAGCGCAATATTTTGTAACCATTAAGTAGGTATGTATATTGTTCCAGTAGCAACAATCACACTTTCTTTTCATGCACCAAATCAAAAACTGCAATCCTACCCTCAGTAGTTAACAGCCACATTAACAGACAGACAGACACATTAATATTTATGTGCATGTCTTATACAATTACTGAGGCACGTACTCAGCTCCCCGGCCAGTCTGGCCAATGACCACAAAGGGCTATGAGTAACCATTTTATTATATACTTATTAGTTTTACCCAGCAACTTCATTTGTATTGAAGTTTTCCAAACAATATTCAAGTGTGGGAGAGCTATACTTCGGCACGAATGGGCCGGCTCGACCGGAGTGATACCACGGCCTCACAGAAAGCCGACGTGAAGCAACGCTTGCGTTGTGTTTCATCGTCTGAGTGAGGTTACCGGAGGCCCAATTACCCTTCCCTTCCCCAATCTCCCAAAATCCCTGAATCCCCAACGATCCTCAAACTCCTAATCCCCAAAAGGCCGGTAACGCATTTGTAATGCCTCTGGTGTTCCAGGTGTCCATGGGCGACGCCGATTGATTACCATCAGGTCATCTGTCTGCTCGTTTACCGGCTTATACCATAAAAAAATGGTCAAATTGAGAACTTTCCTCCTTATTTAAGTCGGTTAAAGCAGACGACGTTATGTTAATCGAGATTGTGTGAGATACAATGAGTATACTATGAAGAATGTAAGCTATATATGTGCTAAGTTTAATCAAAATCAATTCAGTAGTTTTGGTGTAATTGAGTAACAAATATATATACATGAAAGTGGTCTTATTTCTCCGTGTAGCCAATTTGCAATGTTATCATAGTCATTCTGGACCCATTTAACCGAAAAAGTCAACAACTTATCTAAACTGTCTAACAAATAAATTTAAACAAATTACATCAGCTTAGAACCGAACCTCATTCAAACGTTCACCATCCAAATTCCCCAACATTATCACCAGTACCCTTCACCAAAAAAAAACAAGCATCCCTTCACAGATTGACATCTGTCAGGCTGGGGGTTCGGGGTCCGGTTGGTGTAAAAATCTACCCTACATTCTGTTGGCTTGTCGAATAAATTTTTAATCAAAATATTTTTGCGTTCCCCCAACAAAAGACTATGATAATTTCTGTATTGTTTGGTGACTGACATAAGTTAAGTAACGATGGGTGTGCTTGACTTACATATGAATAAATTATTTGTTTGTCTATGATAAGTAATGGCGGGAACCATTGACGTCACTGTCATGGCGTCATTGTGTGGATTTTGCGCAATTGTTACGTGACTATTATTTTATAAATATTGTTTCTCGTTTCTATCTCTAGAGTAGGTGGTAGCAGATTCATGTTAAATTTATTTTATTATTTATATTTAGCCATAGTCGTCCCATTGCAGGGCAATGAATAGACGAGTGGAAGGATGGTAGGTAGGCCTTTGCCCATGTTAAATTATTATTTATTATTGCCGATATCGAACTGATAAGTACAAAAAAACTGAGTAACTTAGATAACTACATCAACTTAGAACCGAACCTCATTCAAACAATCGCCATAATTCACAATTATTATATTCTTCGTACCACGGTGACATAAGTAGACAGAAGTGCAACAGTTACATTTTTCTTGCAATATATTTATACAAAAAATATCTGTTTATAACAAGTGAAAGTGTGGTATAAAAGTTTGTTGATGATATTTTCTTGTTTTTATGCTATCCTGGTACTCGCCAATTATCGACGTCGCTAATGCGTGTAGAATTTTAATGTTAAAATTAGCTATCTAGTCTATATAAGCCATTTTTAATTGCAAGGAATGTTTTGAAAAATGCTATAAACTATAAAATGAGCCTCTTGAATCGATAACATTCACCAAAGAAGATGATCATAAAGGGGTGAATAAATCGTATCCGGATATCAATAACAAATAAGACCTACTCGAACTAATCTACCCAAAAATACAACAATAAATAATTCCCAAGCCACTTCACACCGACCTAAAACCATTTAAACCTAAAAACTAAAAAACAATAAAGAACAAGAAAATCTTGAGCAAAACTAAACAATGAACAACAGAACAACGATTAATTCCGAAAACCCGAAACAATGAGAAAGAATAATATTAAGACGAAATAACGTCAAGTTAAAAGTCGCCAATGTCGAAGATACATGCTCAAAGACCCGTAAAATTATGTACATAGGTACTCCACGCATATTTTACAAGTACAAGGCGATTTGAGTTGATTCGACTCGGTTGTCCAACGTAGTGTAAAAATCTAAAAATATTAATGAGTGAATTGTTGAAATTTTCGTCCGAACTTTTGTTACCAACCGAGACAATCTTTGTCCTAGTATTGCAAGAACACATTGTTTTAAAATGATGTATTTTTATGACAGTTTAAGTTAGAAATTAGTGCTGAACATAGTGAACACATTTACATAGCTTTGTACTACCTCTAGATTTTTAGTATTTGTGATTGGTATATCTTTGTCTACATGTGGCTAAGTTTCTCTCCTATTATTTGTATTGTTATTTAGCTGTTGCTCATGCAAATATTTATGTGTAATTATGTTTTAAACATTAGCGATTTGGTTGCTTGAGTTTCTTTTTTCGTTTGTCTTTGTTAAGTCTTTCGATTTGCTAATTCCTTTTTGTATGTTTCAATGAAAGATTTTGGTAAACTTTGTATTAAGTTTTACTGAGATGTTAATATTATTTTCATTATTACTTAAAAGTTACTTAAGAAGGCACTTCATCGAATATTGTAAACTTACGGTTAACAAAGCAATTCCCTTCCATAAAGAGTTCAAATTCCCGACTCAAGCTCCTAGCTAAGAAAATGTTCTTCCGTCACGCAAACCAAAATTTTGGAATGAAATAATTTACATTTGGAATTCCTCTAGAGTTCCACACTACATACTTGTTACACTTTAGTTTAGCAGAAATCTAATTTTCACAAACATGTAGGCATTTGAGACATTTAGAGCAGTTCCCAGTTGCATTCCACATGCACCTGCCCACATGACAAAGTCACTGCATACGATATTAAGATGGAATTGCATTATGTTCTCATTTTGAATTTAAATGTGAAATGAGGTTTCATTGAAATTTTTGGAATGAAGTTTCCAAATATTCAAAATTTGAAAGTCCACGGAGTTTATATCATTAAGTATGGTAATAAATATGATGACGTCACTCGTGCATTGGCGGTGCAAGTAACGTCGCGGATGCGTACTCATCTCACTTACAATGCACAGGTGACTCATGTACCCATAATTGTATTAAAAAAGAATTTCCATTTGTACGAAAACTAAAGTATTTAAATATTTATGAACCTTCACAGCTGATAATAATATGCAAAATTAACACTTTTATGCAAACCAGCTACCAAGTTTAAAAAAAAAATGTAAACCAAACGATTACTTTCACAAAGAAATGTCGAATGACGGATTGCTACCATTCCGTGCCCTTTCCGAGAGACAGGCAAACACACAAATAGACTACTTAAATAAATATTTCAATGTTAAAAAATGTTAATACTTGTCCAGGTAATCATGAGCTGTCGAAAATTTTTGGTTAGGTTAAAAATGTATGGTGTTTTGTAAGGTCAAAGCGATGAGGGGTCATGTTGGGCTGGTGGTTGTAGGAATTTCTATTAAAGAAGAATGACCGGTAGCGGAGTGCAATGAGAGCTGGACACAGTTAGAGTCACAAGCTGGGTTGAGACAAATGCTTCCACATTGTCGATCATGAATAAATTTGACAATACTAACATAACAGTAATGGGTAGCTGGAGTATTTGTGATGAGCGTGAAATTTCTTTACAGATAGAACCTTATTTCGTACTGTCCAGCATTACTGCTGAGTGTTGTTCGATTGACGATTGAGAAAAGGAACTGCACAAAGTTCAGATATGCAGCCAATAGAAAAAGGGATAACTACCAAAAATGGGCATGACACGTCAAAAACCGTTTACTGCAGTCTCTAAATCATTTAATAAATTCTAAGAACAATGACTAAACTGGAAAATTGAACATAATATATAACATACACAATCGCCATTACAATGAAATAACAGTCAAACAAACTAATGAATTACAAGCCACCTGTAATAATGAGGACATCAAATTTCCCACACGTAGATAAACATGATTAAAAAATAAATAAAAATTATCTATTGGGAAAGTCCAATTCAAAGATAATGGCTCCTTTACAACTAATCCATTGTTTTTAAGCATATTATCTTTGTAATTGCGTTTGATAAGGAACTATTATTATGTCATATTAATCGGCAGGTATTCGGAGCACACCTATTAATTGGAGTTATTAAGTCACTAAAGTTTCAAGATAGTTAAAATATTTGGGTATTTTTTCAAATCAAATCAAATCAATCAAATCAAATCAAATCATTTATTTGCATAAAATGTAGGTAATTACAAATAGGTTGTTACAGATATAATATAGTAGCCGTATACATTTTGCCCGTTTATTGGCATGCAAAATATGGTGAAAAAGCTGTCAGATTCAATATAATAGCAAGCAATAATTTTTCTTTATAATTTATCAGACAATACTACGACAATTTTTGACATTTATGACCTCTGACGCTTCGACAGCACATTACCATGAGAGTCCTATTTGCCAGAACATAATATTGAAAGACCTAGACGTTGTCGGTTGTGAGAGCGAAAGGCTTCATTCATATCTGATGAGTTAGAGAGTAGTGGACATTTTTTGCACTGGGGTGTTAAAAATACCTTGCAGAGATCTCCGTAAGTGAACCAAGCATCTCTAGATCAACAGAGCTATGAAATTCTTTCCATAATAGTGTTATTATTATTAAAACTATAAATGTGAAAGCCACCACCTGCTTTCATTTCATTCGCAGAAATGCATTCTCCTCATCACTGACAGACATAACAACTGGCACAATAAAACTCATACAAATGTCCCATTCAGATCCACATCAAAAAAATCAGGTCAAAAATTAACAATAATCTAAACATGACAAAAATGCGTATGCGCATATCGCTCTAATTGTTGATTTGTTTGTTCTGTCCCTTTCACACTCGGTTGTTTGTTGTGTTCTGTCTCAGTCGCACGCGCAGCTGTCATGTGTGACGAATCACTTTGTCATTGTGTCAGTTTGGACGCTTCTCCTCACCCTTTTGATGCGCAGTCGTGATGATAATGTGTGCTTTCGCTTTTTAGGGTCCCGTGGGGTTGGTGTTAATTTTATTAAAATGGTATCTTTCTATGGTACGGTGCAAGGGAGGAAAGTAATGGTGTTGTAAACGAAATTTTGTGTTGTTATTCTGATTTAGATGAATATAATTATAGATTTAGTTGGGTTGAGTCCAATATGGTTGTAGTTCCTTGCATAATAACATAAATCTAAAGGCAGATGTAGTTGCTTTAGCTAGAAACTAGCTTCGAAATAAGTTTTATACAAGGTTAGAATTAATTGCAGATTCATTAACTCAAGGGCATATACTTTTAAAAGAAATAGTATCATCACCATTAGAGAAATATTTTTCTTGATTTTCCAAATGACTACGACACATGTTCACGTATAGAATAAGATACCAATTACCAAACTGCGAAGAAGTAAAAAAACAGCACTAACCAAAAAACGTAAAAACACGAATCTCAAATATCCACTGCGTCTCATAGCTGGAAATATAACGCCATGCCATGACATACAACCGTACAATTACAATAGAATTATATTCTGTGTGATTGCATTGTACACAACCCTTTTGGTTACACGTAAACCCTTGTAATGTTACGGATTACATCACAGGGGACATTTTGACAACTGCAGTCGCCGCCATATTGATATTTTTAACTGTCAAAAAAAAAATATCTATGAAGAAAATGTAGACATATTATTATTAAATCTAAAATATCTACACAGGAAGGCTTTAGATAATGGTGATTAAAATCAAACAACTGATACAGAATAAATTAACGGAAAAGTTGTCCGTGAACGTGAAATCAGACGTGTACCCATTGTATTAGAACTTAAATTCCTAGACCAATATAATTCTTTTAAAAACTACGTTTTAAAAACCAACTTCAAACCGCCATTTTATGTTTGAAGTCGGTTAATTAATTTACTAAAATATTGTTCTACGTGTAACAAACACTTTGCTGAAAACCGCATCAAAATCGGTTCAGCCAATCGCGAGATAATAGCGATAATATAATAAATAAATCGAGACAATCGCGCACAAACAGGTCAAACTGAACTTTTTTGAAGTCGGTTATAAAACCCCAACTTCCGCATTCAACCAGGATACTTCTAAACAAAAGCGACTAACACATTTAAACAATAATCTAACACCTTCTAAACAATGGTCACGCTTTAAAACAAATCCCCAGTGTCCACGGACAAAATGGCATCCAAATCTCAAAATGGTTTTAAGTTCAACGTGATAGGTAATTGGAAACGAGTTATTACCATGACTCCTGAGGTCCAAAACCACAGATCAAATACGGGAAACGTGGAAGCCATGGCTATGGGGTCAGGTTACCCGAAATTTGTTGGACACCGCTAAAGCTCAGTGAACTCATTGTTTTTTTTGTTTGTACTTTTTGATCAACATCGTATCGTATATCTGTTGGTCTTACAACATGGTGTCATCACACCTGTTATGCCCTGAAGGAGTAAATAGATATGTGGTGTGAATGTTGATCTGCTAAAATCTCATTAACAGTTTTGAGTAATGTGATTGTATGCAGTCTGGATTTTTGCTTTTCAGTCTACTTCAAAGGCAGAAATTGGATAGTTTGGCAAGGCAACAAGTGCGCTCTCTTGTGACTTTAAGTCAACAAATACGCAACACATGTAGTCCTATAATGTATCTACTTAAAAGTTTTGGTTTTTATATCTTATAATCGGACCCGATAAGGAAATTCTTTAAAGCAAAACGAAGTAAATTACTTACGACACAACACATTTCCGTGTCAATGCATCAGAATATTCCTAATTATTGTCGATATCCTACTACTTACTTACACGTTGATAGGGCGATTTTCCATTTCCAAATGAGGAGAAACCATCAACCAATCATAATTCGGGGAAAACGTAACTTAACGCGAATCTATCACGAGCCACCACGCCCCGGGGAAGTCGGGCAAACACCGACCCTCCGCTAATCTAATATTAAACACATTCGGATATTAGATACAAAGTGAGCATTCACAGAATTTAATAATCCCGCTCCCACACCTATACACATCTCCCTTTCACTCGAACACGTCTGTCTCGCTCTCACATGAATTATTAACAACAATTTTATGATTACATTTAGCATTGAGTGTAAGTGCGGGCGGGACGTGATACGAAAGTCGAATGGCCGGTGAAAAATGGCGGGAAAACGTTGCCAGTTAATATTTTATTGGTTTCGATAGGTTTGAGTTATGTAAGTCAGCTGGGGGTTCCGGTAATTTTCAATTTTGTGCCTGAAATATTGATAAGCCGAAGTCCCCGGTGTTCAGTTTATTGGATCACTTGAAGATGATTTGCAGTTTCCAACATTGCCGCACTTAATGCACACACCAAGTACGTTTCCATTTGTTACGATTCAAGAGGAAGTCTTAAAGTCCATGCATATTTAATGTAACAGTAGATTTAAGTGCTAATCAAAAGTGTCTAAACATTAGCACACAATGCCTATAAAACTAGTCCTAAACTACGTCAAACGAGCATAAACACCTAATCAAATTACATTCACACTAACAAATAACTTATAACTTACAAAGTCATATAGAAAAAACCCATCAAAAACGACGCGAGCCTGTTTAGCATACGACAATGCGTAAAGCTTGTTATTAGCACGCAAAAAACATGTAGGCAACGCGACTAGACTTCGCCGACACCCGGATAGCTCTAGAACAGAATATTCCAAACACACAGACGTCCAGTCAGCGGTCATTTTACTCGTGGATTGAATACCAAGTTACCGACAGAATTCTGACGAAAATAGAAGCGAACAGCCACAGGCCGTAATTGTGTTCCACGTTCATATTTACCCCCAACCTCCTCAAGGGGGCCGTAATACAATAATCGTCATATTTTGTACGAGTTACACTTGAACGTCTTTTGGTTAAGAATTACTTTCTAATTTACTGTTGCAGGCACTTGCATTTTAGGGTTGAATTTTATATTGTTTATACTCCTTTAGAATTAAGGTTATTTTTTTACTCTTGGTCTTCAATGACTTATGACAAAGATGACTTAAATTTCACATAGGTATAATTCTATTTATATTCTAATCCTAAGATTAACTCGGATCCTAACAAGCAGTAATTACGCAAATAAACCAATAGGAGACGATGAAAAGAGCAAGAAACCCATTAAAGGAACACCTGGCGAACAATATGCTTTATTTAAATAAGTAATCAACATAAAACTGCTGGCTCACACGACGCCATTAGCATTGCGACCAACTAGATTTAATTCACACGTGAAAACCCTAGGAGGTTCTTAAAATTCTATGGTTTTTCTGGCCCTACGCCAGGGCAATAGGAAATTGCCAGTTGCCCGAATAAGTGAACACATGAAACAATTTTACTTTAACGACATTATTCCCTGTAGTAACACAGGACCAAAGTATTCATATCATTTAAATAGCCTGACAATTAAGGATGAATCACATTCGTCTGTCACATTTCGTCTACCAATCAGGAATATTTTTAAAAGGCTGGCAGAATAATTTTCGTCCATGTCAATAAACATGGCGGCACAAAAAAAAATCATCTGCACAAGTGTCAACGATTGACAATTAGCAGCATCGTCCTGTCTGATCCAAAATTTTCGCATAATTGTCATTCGGTAATTGAAAAACGCAATTATGAACGCCGAGAGCGTCAGTTAATTAATATTAAATTCTGAAATAATCGGCCCGCTCTCCCCTACACCCCCTCCCCGGGGACACAGGGGGCATGGACTGATTGAATTATAGGCAAATTTTGAATTTTGAATAATTCACGGGAGTGAGTTAGCCCTTTATGGCACGCGGGAGGAGGACGAGTGAATTTTTGGTTTAATTAGTCTGCTTATTGTTTTGGGTGGAAATGGGTTTTGTGGTCCTAATTGTTTTTGGCATCTTTTTGTTTAATAGTGTTGGAGCGATAAAGATTTAATTGCATTCGTATAAATAATAAAGACGTTCTGTCTGACATAATAATTGTATTTATTACAGTTGTAGGTACGTTAGATAATAGTGAAACAATATTTATAGCATCTTTTTCTGACAAGTAATAACTGTGACCTAATAACTAATGATTTATTATATCAATATGTTAAAAGCACAATAACTGTTAACTTCTTAACCTTAGATAGGCGTAACTGAATCATATTATTTTTTCCACTCGTAAGAGACGTCGCTAGCTGACACGAGACGGTTCGCAATCCGCAAAACACTGATATATTACGCAATTACTGACTCCCGGTGAATAGAACAGAAAAACGTTGAAAATAAAATGGTTCCTAGTTACAGATCAGTACGGACGCTGCGGCTTCACAAAATTCAATTTGGCCAGCATTTCGGTTCTACCGCCGCGCGCCGTGCGACAAACCAAACAATTACACATACGTGTGTCGAAAGCATAATTTTTCCACAAAAACTACGTGGAAATGTGAAAAAAACACACTCGCTGACGCTTTGTTAGTTTTTCGCGCCAACGCGTCGGCCATTTTTGACAGCTGTCAAACGCTGCGCTAGTGATTGCGTCTTTTGTAGTCGCACCTTTTTTGAGACACGTATTTTTTACGTGGAAAAATCAAAACGTCACCGCGGCTGAATATTTTGAATCGTAAATATGAATAGCACAATGTAATCCCACACAAATTACCAGCGCATAGGAATATGAAAGCGATAAACCGAGATGCATCGGCGATACGTGCACACAATCCTGTCTCATTTCAATACCTATTGTGAGGTCGGCGCTAGTGTCGTAACGTCGTAACGTCCCGTTCTACGGACACCCATCAGTCATTTACGAATGAATACATGACAATCGATCGAGATACGTAAGGTAACATGTCGCTGTTGAGTGACGACGGATTCTCCAACTCGTGGCGGATATCTGAACGTTGACAAACGTGTGGCTAGCGCGGCCGGCGACTTCTTTCTACAAATTTTAAGCAGAAGAACTTTGACGTGTGATAGTGACGTGACGATGTGGACCTGTCAGTTTTCAATTGGCTCTCAAAGGGTGTTGACGTGCCGAGTCGGATCTAGATCCAAGTGCGGACATGTTAATTGTTATGGACGAAGCGTAGGAGTCACATAAACACACCCCTGACGTTTATTCGCTTTCTAAACGTATTTGCGTGTAATCCGATATCAGTTTTTAGAATACGGAACCTACGCGGCCTATGAAACTTGATCGCTGTTCGTTAATCGATATAGATAATCGTATATTCCGATGAGAATCGATTACTAAAACGGATACAAGTAGTTTACTAAGTTGCAATAGTAAACATCATTAGGTATGATATGCAGTGAAGCGAGGCGATAGCTCGTAAAAGATAGTTTCTGTTGCAGCAAGAAAATATGCCATGATCGTTAAAATTTACATATTATGATGAGATACCGACTAATCACGAGGTTTAAGTTATTTTAGTGTTTTAGTGATGGATTCCTGTTGAGATTACTCTAGCTTTTGCAATAATTATGATCATAGGTTGATACATTTTGTAACAACTCAAATTACATGTGCAACCTTCATTGGGATATAGAATTCATCTTATGAACAAATGTACAATCAAGGTTGTCGCAGAAGGCCATGTCTTTGTCAATTTTATATGAGCTAACTGAAGATTGAACACCCTATCGCGAAATACTGGCCATAAATACTATTTAGAAATCTACAACGGTTTTTTCAAATTAGAATTTAGAAAACTTTTACTTCGAAAGATCAAAATTTAAGCTGAGTCTATACTTGACAATCATAAAGTCCATTTAATATTGTCTGAATATTGTAACGCCAATCCACACTTGTACTCGACCCCTAATACCAATAACGTAATATTGCAACAAGACGGCGAAAAGAAAAAAATAATTTATGTTCATATAATGAGCATTTAACCAAATGAATGTTATTGCCCGGTTAAGGTGTTAAATTAACATTCAACGCCGGACACGAATGATTATTTCATCCTTTTACTGTCTAATTACGGAAATTCTTAAATATCGCAATTAAAATGTTTATTGGTCTTCAATTTTGACTAAGTTTCGAATTCCTTTTACTTTTTTATGCTTTTTACCAATCTATTGCAACATTTTCGGATCAAAATGAAACTGCCTTAAATATTAATGAATTTGAAGGAACTTTATAATCAATTGTATTTTAGTTCCCTTCCTATATGAGTTTTACGAGTTTATAATCAGCTGTATTTTAATAGTACCTTTACTAGATTAATAACGAATACCAAAACCTTTCCACGAACTAATAATCGAATTGACGACCTTGTTTGCAGGTCAACTATACCTCTAAAGTATTTTTTTTTTTTTAAGGGGGGAAAATCATCGAATGACTGCTCCCGCCTGGGTGAGGCGGGAGGGAGTGTCAGACTCTTACTGACTAAAAACCACCCCGTTCCTTCTCCTGCACGTCGAGCCGGAGCCCCGGTTACCCGTTAGGTTCTCCGCGACACCTCTAAAGTATAGCATCACTCATAGGTGATTCTTTTTTAACTTAAAAAATATTAATTTCGTGTCCAGGCATATGTGTTAGAAATACGAGTCTAACTTTGTTACAAAATTCAATTAAATCAATAAAAAAAATTCACTACGTCATAAAACAAAACGTGGATTTCATAGTCCAAGGTACCAAGACAACATAAATGTAAGGAAGCTTACCTGGATCTGTCGCGTCGAGTGTCTGCGGCGGGGGCTGGCTGAGAGGTCCAGGAGTGCCTCCAGAGCCAGGAGAACGAACGTCATCGTTCACCGCTCCTCCGTATGACAAGGACGATGATGGCGGTCTCTGTAAACAAGAGAGAGAGATGAAGATATTATCCATGATAGAATGTTGACTATGAACCTTAGGTCATTGACTTAAAACTTAAGTTGTGTTGACTTGGAAAGTTTTCATAATCAAAGAACCTAGATACCTATTGACAAGTGTAAATTTTCCTTTAGTCCATACACTGAATTATATCTCAAGTTGTCGAACAGTTATGCAGATTGAAACCTATGGAGTTTCTTGCTCGTTCTTCTCCATAGGAATCTACACCTTGGAATGAGCCACTAGCTTCACTTCTAAATATTTGTTGTTGACGATCAAAAGTGCCTTGCTGGTCTAATCGAAATAAATGATTTTGACTTTGACTTTAATTTTGAAAATGTATAGCATAGCTACTTCTACATAGATATTTTGGCCATATATGGTCTCGAAATCGAGGAAGATTAGTAGGCACCAACGTATTAACTTTATCTGTTCAAAAACTCACGTCCACTGCCTACACCCGTATCTAAACAGCAACTATGGTATATTTATATCAATTATTGTATTAAACATAATTTTGGACCCCTGACAATCGATTCAGTGAGGTCAATGAGGCGAGGCGGCTAACAGTGACTGTTCAGCCGTGACTAAATAGTTAAAGTAAAAAAAAACGACATATTTATTTTGTTTAGAGTTATAAAACTATTGGGTTGTGCTAGGAAATTAATATGTGATCATATTTTTGGAAATTGGGCCTTAAATTGTTACAGAAATGGTAATGATGTTGCTTGTAATCACTGTTTTTGGTTGTTATACATAACATTAGGGTAGATGCCTAATTTTTATTTTAATGTCCGTATTTTTTTATTTTCTTACAGAAACGAATACTTTCGAGGATATATTGATTTGAAATGTCGTGTGACGTCACTTCTATGTACATTTTATACGTAGAAATGACGTTTTAGCCCCCACTCCTAAACTTTGATTCGTTTCATCTAAGTATTGTTTTATTATACGACAAAATAAAAAAAATACGTGTCTAATATTTTTTCATTACCTAACTTACGGACTAATTATATTTTTAATTTTCATATCCTGTCATCAACCCAATTTAGAATTCTTACATTTGGAGTCAAGCAACTGACGCCTAAAGAATATGCCGTAGTAAAATCCACACACACCACATACGTTTATGAGTAATTTCTATTCTATCACAGCTATAATAATTGTATTTTACTTACATCCATCTTCTAGTTTAAATAATATCTGACACTATCACAAATTATAATAACTTTCTTCTTGAAATCCTTTTACACCACTGGATAATATTTTGCAAATCATAACCAATAACTATTTCCTATCCCACCCTCAATTAAAAATAGACTTCGTAAACACGTTAAAATTAAAGCGTTCGGCCATTGTCGTAACACTTCGGGTATTGTCGTAATACTTCGGAAGCGATCGGGTAATGAGGCGGCGCGCACGCCACTCCGCCATTAGACAACATGAGCAACACCTGCCTTACATTGGCAGTAATGGTCAGGTTATGCAATAAGGAAGTATGCTAATATTAAGGAGACTTATTTATGGCTATTGGTAAAATATTTGCGATTTTTTTTTTATATAATTTGAATATCGTTTTTTAATAATATCTTCTGATTTATTTCGTTGCGGGAAGCAAGACGATTCATGTCCCTGGGATGCGCCGGACTTCAGTGGTCGGGTGTTTTCATGGTTGTATCTACTGTAGAGGTAGACTGCCTCGTTGGCGTCGAAGAGTGACTGCTGGGCAAGAGGTCTCGGGTTCGATTCTCGGGTCGAGCAAAGTATTACTCGGTTTTGTAAAAAAATCTCAGTAGTAACACGGAGCCTGGAATTGTGCTCGGTATATGGCAATAGGCTCACCCCCTATTATATGGCACTCATAACATTTAAGATTCCTTTTGTTTTCTTTGCAGCCTGCAAACTATTCCCCTTGATGGATAAAGTCCTCTTCTCATGATGAATGATCACCACGCTTTCTTAAGGTGAATTGACAAGTTATGACTTCATTTTTAAAATCATTGTAGACGACAAAACTTGTTGCACTCAGTTCTACAACTAAAGTTACAAAAAGTAATAAAACCTTTTTCTCATTCATGTCTGTACGTACCATAATTCTAATTACCATACAAATGATAAATAGTCAGCCATTCGGCTTACCAGTAATTACCGAAAAAACTTAGATTTAATTGTGTGTGTGATAGGTAACTAACGATCGTTACGACTTAACTGATGTATAACTTGCATTTAACTTAATGACTTGGTGTAATGGATTTAATGATTTTTGTGATATGTATCACAAGCCTCTTTGGTCGTTGGCCGAATAGTCTCAAGTGTGACTGCTAGAGAACCTAACGGATTACCGGGGCTCCGTGCAGGAGAAGGAACGGGGTGGTTTTTAGTCAGAAAGAGTCTGACACTCCCTCCCGCCTCACCTACGTGGGAGTAGTCATACGATGATTTTTCCACCTTAAAAAAAGTTTTACTGCTAGGCAAGGGTGTCTCCCGGGTCGGGCAAAGTAATACTGGATTTTCTCAGTAGTTGCACGGAGTCTGGAATGGTGCCCAGTATATAGCAATAGGCTCACCCCCTATTATGTGGAATTCATAACATAAATAGTGTACAGTGGGTGTTATATTGTACAGTGGCATTAAGTGCCGTAATGAGCACCTCTGTTCTACCCTGTCGGGGATAAAAAGTGTGATGTTAAGTGTTTATTACATGGACCTCATAACATAGCTGGATTTATGGGATAAACCGGTAAACGACGGATCACCTGATGGTAAGCAATCGGCGCCGCCCATGGACACTTGAAACACCAGAGACGTTACAAGTGCTTTACCGCCCTTTTGAGAATTGGGAATTTGAGGATTATGAAGACTGGGTAATTGGACCTCCGAAAACTGGTAAGTGGATGCTACATTTGTCATGTCCACAAATGTCGACGTCTGAAAACCCTTTGTGGAATAAAAAGCGTAATGTTTAAATGATCTAGCTAGATAAAACATACCTGTTATAACATACTAGATAATGCTAGTAACAAATTATCTTCGAGCTCACGTGTACAGGCAAATCTCAAACGTTTAGAATTCCGAAGCAAAAATAGCCCGCGGTGCTGAAGATTTCAGCAATCATTAGTTAGTATTCTGCTGAACACTTCTCGACATATAGTGCGATAGTTTTGTCCAATATGTCTATTTTATAATTGAATATTTTTATTTTTAAATCAATGGCATTTTGATGAGGTTGATTAGTTTATAGGTATGGGTATCAAATCCGAAAAAATAGGTAAAGTTGAAGTTTCATATTTTTAGATTAACTACACCAGATTTGGAAATGCTGTTTGAGAGTCCAGGGTATTATTAATAATTTCAAGAGTTTTAGATAAGATGTTATAATTAAAAAAAAATAACGATTTCACTCATCATTCAATTCATACAATCACGTATAAAAAACAGAAGATAAAGAAAAAAATATTGAATTTGGAACATAAAAAAAATTAAAATATTATACGTCATCAATGAGGTGACGCAAATGAGTTTTTGCTCCAACAAATACCTCTAGCTTCACTGATGGCAAAGTTTATTTTTATGTTACAAAATTACTTGTTTGGATTTTATTGAAGTAAATGCTTGAGCGCACACATAAAAAAGTTCTTTAATATATTAATGCCCACTTCAGCTAATCACCACACCACAATCAAACTAACCTAATTTTACAACTGTCAAGAATACAATTCACACACCTGTTCCAAATACAAATTCGTAATCAAACAACCCTTTAACGTATTCTTTTCAAATTAATCGAACGCCATTTGGCATTTGACGTTCCAAATTCAAATCGTACGAATACTCCGCCATTATTTTGAGTAATGTCAAACATTTGACGTATGAATTAAATTTGACAATTTGTAATGATAGTCCGTAATAATTAGATTGTATTACTATTGTTAGGGGAATTAACATATAATTGGTTATTGATTAGTCGATTAGCTGTATGTAATAAGAGTTATATATTGATATAATTGAGATTATATGTGATTTATATGTGTCTATTGTCAAGTCGTGTCTATTATCTGACTAGATTGTGTTTGAGTGGACGTGTGTACGATGTATGGTAAGTTCGTCTCCCCATGACAATTAATTTTGGATTTTGTTAAAAATATAGGGTTTTGAATTGTGGTGCTGTGTTTATGGTATTTATCATTTAACTCCCTTACTACATAACCAGGCCTGTCTCCCATGGAGGTAGGCAGAGACTGTGGAACGCCAATTGCTACGATTCTTACATACCTCTTTCGCTTCATCAACAGTCATCATTCTTTACTTGCATGCTCGTCGATTAACACCTCCCCAACCTCACAATCACAACATTTTTCATAGACAACTAAACCAATACTAATCCACAAAAAAGAACTAAATTCAATTACGTTCCAAATTCAAACGCTAACAACACTAATTGGTTTACACCTCTAATACACTTTTTATGGCAACACCGACGGTTTCACACCATATGGGACAAATGCATCATTACCGTACATGTTATTGTAATAGTAATGTTTACCTTAAGGCCGCCATGTTGGATCGTTAGCAAAATTATAACAACTCGAATAAAGTATGCGGCGGAAATCGATTAGGGAATCGATGTTGTTTTTATATCATTATTTTTGTATTTTGGGGTGTTACAAAGGTCTTTTAGTAAATTTGAATGTTAGGGTGTGAATAAAGGGTATTTTTATTCGTTGCGATACGATTTGACTAGGAACAGTAACAGTTACCTGTGGTAAAATTACTACGCATGTTTCTTTAGTGCATACCAACATATACATATGTTGGTATAAGTGTCTGAAGGTACTTTGGTCTTTTTTTAAGGGAGTGTCAGACTCTTACTGACTAAAAACCACCCCGTTCCTTCTCCTGCACGTCGAGCCGGAGCCCCGGTAACCCGTTAGGTTCTCCGCGACAAGGTACTTTAGTCTAATGAGAGTATCAAGACAGGTGCATATTAGGATTAATTTTCAGATCGTAGAAACTATTAATTGTTTCGAATTGAAAATTCTTAAGTCATAACAAAAACTTTAAATTTTTATCATGTGAAAAGAAATATAAAAATATGCACCTTAACTGAAAACAAACTATCAAATCACTTGAAGACAGAACTAGAAACCATTTACGCAAAAGACACTCACCAACCGCTCAACACTAAATAGAACAACAAACAAATACCCTTTTACTTAACCCTTAAATCATAAAAATATAATTACACACGCCATTACATTAACAAAAGAATAACAAATAAGTACACGCAGTGACACATCAAGTGATACAAAACCAGTATAAATTGACCGTCCAAAGTACGGAAGGATCATACAAAACACGATCTTGATAAACTGGTTTAGTAAACGTCTCAAGCTATGAAACACCAGTATAAACTGACCTTCAAATGTGAGAAAAGATGATACAAAGCGAGGTCAAGATAAAGTGGTTTAATAGGTTGATATTTAACCGTAAGTACGTTGAGTACTACAAGTCACTTCAGTCTATAGAGAATCAATACACTACGCCGCCAGGGTTAACTTTAGTTAAGAAAACAATACCGGGCTGTATCAGGGTTGTACCTGCGAATTTTGACAACGGCTGAAAATGGAAAACTGACTGTAAAATTATTAGGCCAGCTTTAAAATGAAGTATGATTAGGTGTTTTTGGTCGTTAGAAAGGTCTTAGTATTATTAAGGTAGATGCCTCATTTTTATTTTAATGTCCGTCTGGTAGATTATTTTAAATCATTACACACGTATTTTTTATTTTCATACAGAAACAAATACTTTCGACGATATATTGATTTGAAATGTCGCGTGACGTCACTTCTATGTACATTTTATAGGTAGAAATGACGTTTGAGCCCCGACTCCTAAACTTTGATTCATTTTATCTAAGTATTGTCTTATTAAACGACAAAATAAAAAAATACGTGTCTAATATTTTTTCGTTACCTAATCCTACAGACTAATTAGATTTGTATATATTTTCATATCCTGTCATCATCCCAATTAGGAAATAGGAATTGTGTCTGATATAATTATGGCAATAGACTCACTCTCTATTATAGGAACTCCGAAGCTCGTAACATAACTGGCGAAATATGGATTTTAAACTGTCAAACACCAAGCGGTCACCGGTGACCGCAACCTATTGTTCTATAATTGTGTCTACAAAACCGGTACTCGACGAGACGATTGGATATTGTAATAATAATAATATGTGGATAACAAAGTGTAAAGTCACCAATTTTCTACAAATATACTCAGTACCTTATGGAAATGTTTTCAAAATATACCGACTTCTATACTACCTTATAACCCCTATATAATTTATTTTCATTATTAAAATACACATATTTATTTATTTATTTACCTCAAGTCCTCAAGTACGTCAACAGAGCCAGCCCTAACACGGACCCTTGAATCAACCCGTCAAACGCACGCAGTCGATGAATTAAATCGAAAACAATTCGTAAAAAGAACAATAGAAGGGTTGGAACAAAACTTCCAGTTTGAATTTGGAATCGGCAACGCACGCGCAAGCCAGGTGGGGGTGTGCCTCAATGAAGTCGGTTAAAAGAGAGTAATGTGATACGTTTCATTGTTTTTATATTGAGGTCTGTAATGTGATTTGTATTCTTGTGGTTTTAAATTATTTTGGTTGTGGTTCAATTGGTTTTTTTATTTAAATGTAAATGTCTGCAGCATAATTATTGTTTTTGTTGTAGTAAATAGGTCATAAATGAAATAAAATGACATTGAATGTGATATTATTAGATGTAATACATGAGTCTTTCGCGACTCATTAGACAGCTCCAGGCTCAGCACCTCATCTAAGAATTCCTAAAAACTATCAAGTAATCTAACCACGAAACTGTCATTAAACGACAATTCACAATATACACAAACATATCGAGCACTCCAGTCACCCACTTTAGCAGTACCTACCTACGTACGAAAAAAAGAAAAACAAAAGACGTTACATTAAGATGTATGGCGCGGTTAGATGACACCATAGTAAACTTTCATTTGGTTGGATTAATGGTAATGGAAAAGTCGGGTACTATTGTCACCCCAAGGGCGGCGGACGGTTAACTATTCTCCGTCTTTATCAAGAAGCATACATGTTTTAAGTAAATCGGTGGTACTTTATTGATGAGATGACATTCGGAGTCGCGGAGAACCTAACGGGTAACCGGGGCTCCGGCTCGACGTGCAGGAGAAGGAACGGGGTGGTTTTTAGTCAGTAAGAATCTGACACTCCCTCCCGCCTTACCCAGGCGGGAGCAGTCCTTCGATGATTTTGCCCCCTTAAAAAAAAAATATGAGATGACCAAAAATATGGTGGTAGGCTATATATAGCTAACAAATCTGGTTATGGTTTTAAAGATGTATGCGTAATAGTACGACATTCATCATCATCATCAATCGCCTATAAGTGCCCAGTTGAGCAACGCCTCTTCTCACATGGAGGAGGTTTGAGCATTAATAATTTCGATTTCCGAAATGATTGGCGAAGTGTCATGTAAGTACTTTAAGCATTCAGGAGAAATGAAAACAGCCTTTTCAGATTAACTTAAGTCCTCGATTTAGACGAGAACTCTCAAATTATACTGTTTGGTATTTTTGAAAACATTATTCCTACAAAATATAGCTTAAAATTTTTATCTGTTCTTTTTTTAGGTTATCTAACCAGACAGAATCTCAAAAAACTAAGTAAACAACCAAATAATTACAAACGTACATACGAAAACTAATAAAAGCCAAAAACCACATCTACCATCCATAATCTCTAGAGGATCCTACAACTCTGCTCACCCCCTAGATCCCAATAAATTGGCAAACGCTCGCAGTTCCCACGTCACCCGACACTGGTCACGTGACTGCGCAAACGCAACACAATGTAAGGACAAATGTTTGTGTCTGGCTGTGACTGTAAGCGCGAAATTATAATCATTTTGAGTATGGGGTACCAGGAGAACATGAATGTATTGGTAATTACTTTGGGTGGCAAAGTTTCATATATTGTATAATCACAGTGATGTAGTTAGTTTTCTATTTAATTTAAATGGCTTCAGAAAAGCTGTTAAAATTAGCATTTTGACATTCATAGTTTTAGTTACAATCTCACTAAGATCAAGGGTTTCCCTATAGTTAGTCAGACCTGTAAGTTTAACTTTTTAATATTACTTCTAACTATCAAGTAGTCTCAAGACAAACATTTCAACTTTAATTATTTCAAAGATATTATAAAAAACAGTTAACAGTCTTACGACCCAATAGTGAAAGGCAGTCCCAATTTAAACTGGTATTTAATATCACAGAACTATACTTATGCGCGACATAAAATTGAGTGGTGTTTGAGTCAAATTCAAAGTCAAAATCATTTATTTCAATTAGACCAGAAAGGCACTTTTGAACGTCAACAATAAAATTAAAAGTGAAGCTATTTGCTCATTATAAGGTGTAGATTCCTATGGAGAAGAACGAGCAAGAAACTCCATAGGTTACTCTTTTTCAATCAGGTTCACAATACAATTTTCTAGTTACATAGTTTGCTGTTTGGATTGTGCGAGAACAATGTAACACTAAAATCTAGTCAAAGTGATTGAGTATTTGGACTATAGAAGTATTTGGACATTATTCACGCCATGAGACCACGGAAACCTGCAGTCAATCTTTTAAATAGTCGATAAATTAAAGGATCAAGGCTACACTTATCTACTGACTGACAGACTAACTGACTAACCTAAGTATGTTAACCACATAATAACTATATCATTTTACAATTTCAGATTGAACAGAATTCCCGCCCTCAAAATTAGGATACTTTTTCTAAATATCCATTTCACTGAACAGGGGGGCTGTTCAATCCCGACCCAGGTTCGATTCCTGGAAGTGAAAGTTTTTTGCGATACCGCCAGTAAGATGGGACAAAAACGTTTCAAGTAATGTGTTCAACAGATGTCGTGGCCGCCGCCATCTTGGAATTTTGACTTGATTGACATTTTGAGGTATGCTCTAAGCATTTTGTTAATCAGGAAACCATGTCTGCCTAGGGGCGGCTCAAATACTCGTACTGTTTCATGCGGCCCTGGTATACAAATGATCCAATAATTTATTTTTGACTATATAAATTTAAAATCTCCTTTTAAGTACATAAATATTGTCTAAGTATTAAGTTAAACATTTCTTTTATACTAATTACGGTATTTAAATACTTTTTGGTAACTAAAGTACCTACTATATTACTAAGTTTAAAAAAAAATCTCAGTAGTAGCGCGGAGTTTAGATTTGTGCTCGGTATATGGCAATACCTAGTACAGTAGTACGTACCCCTATAACATGGGACTCATAACATAAACAGTGAAAAGTGGGTGTTACATTGTACAGTGGCATAATGTGCACCTCTGCCTACCCCTTTGAGGATAAAAGGCGTGGTGTTATATTATGTAAATACTTTTAGGTTAAAAAATCTAGTACTAAACTCACTATTGTATGCATTTCCTCAACTTGGACATCAACACCATTTTCCTTATGACCAGACAGAATAAAACAGTCGCGACCATCGCCATACATTACATCGCGCTTGAACACTTAATATTCTTTACATTAATACTAACCAAAATCGGTTCCTTACTAAATTATATATAATTAAACAATGTACTTCTCCAAGGGCAAGTTTTATGTGTATTTAATCTATGCTATTTATGTCGCCGCTTTACGATAGTCGTGACCGAAATATTGATGATGGCGCTTGCACATTGTATTTGGTCAGTCTTGTGTCTGGCTTGTAAGTATCAGTAATTGATGTGTCTGTCTTGTTGTTCGTTGTATATTTGCAAGGAATATACTATGAAAATAATAAACTCAGGATGAATTAGTGAGTTTTTTGGTAGATTTTAAAAAGTTTGAGAGCATGTGTGAGACATAAATTAATGAATGTTTTTATATGATACCTATATATGTAATATTATATTATAGCCTTTTCATATATATCTCACGAACACTTACAAGATAACCAAATCCCACGACCATCGCATCGTCAAAAAGAAAAACACTTACGATTAGATACAAAAATGGTCAAGTGAGTCCGCGGCGCTGGCTAGTTAACAACATAAACAAAATGATTTAATGGAAAATTTGACTCCATAAGTCACTGACCACCATGGGAACTGGACACCATACTTACGTGACGTTCCTTGATGTACCGATTATTTATTTTTGTTAACTCAACCCATTAATGATAACTTTGACTGTTCTAGTAGATAACTTTAAAAAAGACGTGGTGGCTTGGAGGTTTAAGGCTCTTCTCATGCATGAGGATGAGGATTCGAAACCTACCAACGGCAAGTACCAATGTGACTTTTTCCGAGTTATATATACTTTCTAAGATCTAGACACCACTGACAAACGGTGAAAGAAACATCGTGAGGAAACCTGGGCTTATAATTTCTAATTATAAGTTTTTAATCGCCAACCCGCATTGAGCAAGCGTGGTGATTAATGCTCAAACCTTCTCCGTGTGAGAAGAGGCTCTGCTCAGCAGTGTGCACTTATAGGCTGTTGATGATGATGATAATGAGTAGATAACTGAAATTTTGAAGATGATGAAGAAGAAGGTATTGAAACTATGTGAGATCTTGGAGATGATGATAATCGCTCATAACTAACTAATAATAATTGTAAAGAATGCATTTTTATAATACTATTTAAAGGAGCTACTGTTAACAATATTTACAACAGCATAGTAACTTCGCTCAATAGGGTATTACATTATGAATTATGCTTAGTTAAAAGGTTAAGCAAAGAAAGATATTATTGGAATATAATACTAAAACTAAATGTCTAACATTAAACAATACTTCTTTTTAAAGGGCCGGCAACGCACCTGTGACTCCTCTGGTGTTGCGGGTGTCCATGGGCGGAGCTGATCGCTTACCATCAGGTGATCCGTCTGCTCGTTTGGCACCTATTCCATAAAAAAAAAACAAAAATACGATTGTAATTGCTTTATCTAGATTTTTATATCTTCA
Source organism: Spodoptera picta (assembly GCA_038387885.1). Taxonomy (NCBI): domain Eukaryota; kingdom Metazoa; phylum Arthropoda; class Insecta; order Lepidoptera; family Noctuidae; genus Spodoptera; species Spodoptera picta. The sequence continues at coordinate 1,598,819 of JAZHFQ010000384.1, read as the reverse complement.
ACCACAAGGTGAGTTAGAAAAACATTGCCAGTTTACCGAGTAGATTCTAGTCTGTAGCGTAACCAAGACTTCAGACATAAAAACCCTATTACGACGATACTCAGGTCTCTTAATTAAAACCTAATAAATGCTATAGGTATAAAACGTTTCTCTATGCAAAATAAACACCGCATGTACCAGGAGTGCAGAAAATAAAAGGAGCTCGTTAACGACTATAGATTATAAGAGCTATGCATTTTTAATTAATAGCCTGTGCTTTAGGCGTGAAAAGGCATGTTACTCAGCCTTTGCTTAGGAAATAAAAAACTTAAAATTAAAAGTAACTTTTATCTTTTGCACAATTTGGTTTCAAAATTAAAATGTTCAACGCTGACATTGATGGAACTACAACGGTAGAAATAAAGTAATTTTATTAACAAACTATTATCCAACAACAAAACACGCGCCTCGCTTGATTGGCGACAACTTTTAGCATATCTATTTTAATAGGCCTTCTACTAAGTATTAAGTACTGGCATCTTTACCTTTCTCCCTAACAAAGCTAGACCAGTCCCAGTAAAATTAATATCCACTCATTTAATATGCAAATAGTGTAGCCGGCTCTTATCTGCGTTGTCCGCTCCGTTCAATCAATGTGTCCTTTAGGCTCGCTATCTCTGTGCGATCTTACTCCTGCCCTCTTATGCCGCCCTGGTACATAGATTTATTGCAGCACGATATCATTAACAGTATTTGTTTATCTATTTTTGTGAGTAATTGAGTGAAAAAGTTTAGTTTAGAAATGTTTTATTGTATCAAATGTAGCTGGTGAAATACAAACTTTAGTAATAATATTTTCTCTTCAATCTTATTTTACAACTGTACTTACCTACAGCGATAAGATTGCCTTTTTATGTTTTTATTTTACATCTATATCAGCGTGGATTACATTTTAAATTTATAGAACAATATTGTTTTGTATTGTAACTGAAATCATTTCTTTTAACTGTTGCGTGAGGCTGTCAAATGATCTCCTAGTTATGATTAACCCTATATACAGTACGTACAATAGTTTACATACTCAACGATGGCCAAACAAAATTAGTTCGTTTCAAAATAAAATGAAATTGTATTGAAAATATACATTTGAAAATGGGTCAATAGCTAATCAAGAGTGATTGTGTTGTAATAATGGGTCTAGGAGGGTCATGTACCATTGTTTAGGATGTAACCGGAGCCGGCGCGCGCGCCGTGCGTCCCCTTAACAACGGCTTGTGGGAAATGCGCGGAGAAAACGTGTTGACTTTGCTCTAGTTTGTGTTAAATTGGGGTTTGTTTTGGACTAGTATATTTGTAGGCCGCTTCCCATTCTGTTACATAAATAATACTGTTTTTACTAGCAAATATTTTCCTCCTAGTTTTTTGCAACTAATTCTAATGCACTATTTAGAGTTAGCATAGTTTAGACATTAGATCTCCAGATTACAACCATCATCAATACAGACAGTTCCACTAATGTTTGTAATGCTCCTTTCATCGCCATCGCTTATGCATATATTACCTATCCCATTATGCCAAAAATACGTTTCTCCTTCAAAACAAATTCAAACAAATAGTCAATCAAAGAAACATACAGACGCTACACCTACTTTATCCCAAGAATTGCTTTACAAAACCCAGATTATAAATAAAAACTAAAAGATATATAGATCGAATTCATCACTGGATTCAGACGCATCGCAGACTGGTATCGGCAGTCAGTCCACGGCATACAGGCATTAATATTAAATTCAAAGTAAATATTCCTAGGCACAGCTCATTAGATATGCAATGTAACGGAACAGGGGGGCATAAATAATTCAGGGATCGTTCTCTGGTCAGCTATCGGCGTATGCTTCTTCCTATGTCACTTCCGGCCTCTGCTAATTGATTTAACAATTGTTTCTATTTAAATCGCTGCTTTTAATATCCTCAGCAATCATTTGTTTAGGAAGTATATTAAATTAATTTGTGTACATAACTTTTTTGACGGAGCCATTTTTAATGCCAGACGTTGACTGATTAATTATTATTTATATATGTATGCTTCGTAGACTTGTCTAAGTTATGCAATAAATTCTGTCGGGTGTTTCATGCGTAAGTAGCTACAGGCATCATTTAATTAGAATACACCTAGTATTAGATAAGTATTACTTGGAAAACGTCAGTTTCTGAAAATATCATCTACCTTGATGTAATGTTTGGATTGCATAATAAAATACAAATCTTAACTCGTATACACATATAGTACGACGTAGGAACGCAACGCAATATAACCTAAATCAATTCAAATATCCCACAAAACTAACCCAAATCCGGAAATTCAATAATCGAAACGACTAAAGGCCTCATTCATGCGAATGTCTATATTAAAGCATTCAATACCGTCCGTCAATACAAACTGCGAGTATTAAATAGCCTTTTTTCACGAAGCGTTCATATTGTGAGCTCAAAGGGTTCTGGCGACAATACTCACTCGGTTAAATTAACCGGAGCTTAATGCTTAATTGTTAGAGCAGCTAAGCCTTTGCTACACGTGTCGGAGTTCCGCAGGGCGCTATGCTGGGACCGCTTCACAATTGATATTGAAATTTCTCCTTGCTATGTTTTTTAGGATTGTGGTCGCATTTTAATGGGATTTGCGTCTGGTTATTAGCTTTTTCATTAAGTTTGATTAGTTTTTATGCTTGCGTGAGGTTAGTTGTCGTTGGTTTTCATTTAGTTTTGTGATTATTTCGTTTAGATTCGTGATCGTTCTGTATTCATTTCATATGTCCTATATATAGTTTGTAGTCGTGAATTTTGTTAGAGTGCGCATCGTTCTAATACAATCAGATAATGTAACCGGTGACATCGACCATTATTACTCAAAATTATGTGTACTAAGTACTTTGGTTTGATAGCTTATCACGTTAATATTATGCTATAATATATTGCCCGGAAACATTGGTAGTTTAATACCTAATTTTCCAGTTTCGATATTAATCACAATTTCGAAACAGAAAAACCGCGAATTTATCTGATCTGTTAGCACTACTGTAAGATTGTAGACGTAATTTAAAGACGAGTACTTTGACGCGTGACTAAGGGTCTTTTTTTATTGTACAGTGGCATACAGTCTGTACAGTCTACCCCTTCGGGGATAAACGGTGTGATGTTATGTTATGTTTATGGGTTTAGTTCTAGTTAATTTTAAGTTGTAAATATGAATGTAGTTATATGTATTAAAAGACTATGTATTAAAAGAGTTTTTATTAAACTGAAAACTACAAATCTACCACTAAGCTAAACCACGGCTGCATATTTACAACCGCAGGGCAATTCACAGGAAAACCAAACAGTAATTACAGAACAAAAACAAATAACGGAGAAAAATCATTAGGGGTGAGCGTTAGGGGATGATTACAAAGGAAAACACGGGGACCTGAGTGGTGGAGTATTGTCGGTTGATTGTGCAGTAGTTGGCCGCCTGCCGGAGGGTAGCGGGTTCGACAATAGAGCCGAGATTACTGCTGTCGTCTGTCAGAGAGCGTTTGATGTGGGGCTAGATGTTTGTTTGATTTACACTTTCAATAAATGTTTAGTGGTTTTTGAGATGTGTCGGCTAATATAGTGGTTTCAGCTGTGATGAGTCTTCCAGACATGTTTTGTAGTAGAAATATTACGATATCTCACTTATCTACTGCTTAGAAGATAATTAGTAAAATGATATCATCTGGCTCAATATGTTGTTATCAAGATTGTTTCTAATCACCAAATTTTCCCTAAAAAATCATTCGCAATGATTGCCTCCTTCATTACAAACAGTCAGATGTGATTTAAAACCACTTCCACGTCAATACAAACTCCATTTACTACTTTTAAACAATTTCTTAACTTCGTTCATGATTTTCTTGCCACATCAAATCTTCTAGAATCCAAAGCTATTCAGTTTCATACGTCTGTTTATGTTTTTGTGTGTAATTCTAAACCGCGATAGATTTAACTCCCTTTGTCTTACCCTCGCCCTCCCCCGCCTCAAACGCATTGTCTACAACCATGCCTCTTTCTCCATTGATATTTATTATGTTTGATTTTGAATTCATTATTTTACGGTACATTATTTATTTATTTCTCTTTGTACCTATGTATTAAGATTATTCATTAACAGTTTTACACTGCATGCGCTATTTACTATTTATTATATCATTTTGTTCAGTAGTTTTATTCCTTATTTTAATAGGATTAAGGCTATTGCCATCACAATTACGTTAACAATAGTCTTCCAATAATCTTAATTGTCGAGAAAATGTCCATTTCCAATTAAGATTTCTGACTGCCTTTCCTTATCTTACTTAGTACGACTGCACTGAAGAACCTTAATGAAATCTAGATCATAATCTAATTTATCTGTATCTATAATGTTATCTTCAGTTTACAACGTCCATACATAATACTATTTTGAACCGTCAACAGTGCTGTAAGTGCCAGCATTCGTATAATTAGCATCTTCTTAGAAATAATTTGTCGTCACCTTTTCATAAGAAAATTGACGTCACAAGTCTATCTATATCTCCTTTCAGTTTACTTTCTGATAATGAAGTAAAAATATAAACAACCTCTATTTGTTTCAACCTTAGAAATTACTAGTTTTGAGAAATATTTTATGACTGAAAACAAGAAAGATTATGTTTGACGTGGAACAGTTACAGTGATTAAAACTATATGGTTTTACTGGGAAACGTAATGTGATGACGATTATTTAATTGTAATTTGTAGTTATTGAATCATGGGTTTTTCTTCAATTTGCAGAAGATTGTGACGTTGTTTGAAAATTTAAAAAATAAGTGCTGAATTAAATTTTTGATTGGCTGGATGTGAATGACTTAAGTAGGCTTTATCAGGTTAAGGTAAGGTTTACCAAAATCTTACACCATTTTCTTTCCAAAAAAAAAATATATAAACAAAATTTCACACACGAAACAATTTGAGACATACAAAACAAAAAAAATGGCAACAAAAACTTTTCTTTTTAACATAAAAATTGACACAAAGGACGATGTCACATTATCCGGACGCCATCTTTGAAATCCCGAGACATCGCCTGGCTAAAAGCATAGTGTACTTTCCAAATAATAAAAAGAGAAAAGAAAGAAAAACTAACTTTTAAAAAGTCCCTGAAAGTGAGGGAAATATGATTGAAACAAACACGGCTGAAGTTGTCCCACTAAGTGTATTAAACCTGAAAAAGTTTCAGTAAAAGGGGGCGAAAAGACATAATATAAATACTTTCAATAATAAAAAGTTTATTTTGTATCAAGTTTTTCCGATGTAATTGAAAGGAGATAGGAAAGTTTTCAGAAGTTTCTATTGTACTGTTAAAAGTACACTGCTGATGGAATGAAAAAATATGTTCGATATACGGTTTTTTGTAAAACAAAAGTTTGTGATGACGCTGCTCTTTTGTTTTGTTTGTTATTATCAAAATCCCTTATACATATAAGAAAGTGTTTTTGAGATAACGTGGGATGATGACAGGGTATGAAAATTAAAAATATAATTAGTCCGTAACTTAGGTAATGAAAAAATATTAGACACGTATTATTTTATTTTGTTGTATAATAAAACAATACTTGGATAAAACGAAACAAAGTTTAGGAGTGGGGGCTAAAACGTCATTTCTTAGTATAAAATGTACTGAGAAGTGACGTCACGCGACATTTCAAATCAATATATCTTCGAAACTATTCGTTTCCGTAAGAAAATAAAAAATACGTGTTTAATGTTTTTAAATAATCTACCAGACGGACATTAAAATAAAAATTAGTCGTCTACCCCAGATCTGAAACTGAGCAGTTGCAATTGTAGCGTTTCAACTTACATTACTTATAAAATGATTTTTAATTTTCTATCACTAGTGTTAAAATAGGTTTTTCTCACAAACTATATATACCACATCCAAAATATTGCAAACGTGTAGGGAAATATTTTAGTACCTACATCGGATACGAAGTAGAATAATTATACTTAACATTATAATGCAGATTTAGCAAATATACTAAATTAACTTCGAAAATGTTTTAGATTGAAACAAACTGTATCTTAAAATTGGTCAACTGATAATAATTATGACAATTTATTAATTAGGATACTAGACACAGATGAGTAAATAATGTAGTTCTAAACTTTTTATTAACTGGCTAGTCACAACAATTCGATTCGATCGAAACAATTATTCAAAATTATTCGAAACGAAACCACATAACAAAGAATGCGTCAATCCCAACCGTTTACTGATTCGAAATTCAAAAAGATGTCGACTCTCGTAAAAGTTATTGTAAAATAACAAGTGCGGGGACGATACTCGATAAGTTCACAACTTTTGCGGGAAGGACACAGGATGAATAATAAAAACATCGTTTCGAATCGAATAAATCGAATAAACAGGTGAACATTTTATTGTGGGTCTGTCAAAGTATTCCCTATTTTACTTACCTCTATATACGAAATGTTATGTCAGTTTTTTTAAGGAAATTTTTTGGAAAGTCGTTACGAAAAAATATAGGAAAATTGATAGATGTGTGATTATCATACATAGATGGCGGTGTGGAGAAAAACACGGAATCTTCAATTTAAAAATCATAATTCAAATAACAGATTTGAAATGGAAAAGGTTTTGAAATAGAATTACATTCGTCAGTTCCTCACCTGACCGACTAATATGATAAACGAGAAGTAATACAACTGGCTTTAATTCAGAGAATAACAAGCATGTTTTCATGTTATTCGTAGGTCAACCTAGCCCTAGATAGCAGTTAAAAATAATCCTATATTGACTTAATTTTTTTCCTCAATCTGTTATCGGTCACCCAAATTCTCATTATCGGTTGATATCATGTAGATAAGGGTTCCCATGTTGCGTACAGGAATGTTGTCATCAGCAAATATTTAAAATACCGATTGATTTACAACTGTACTGATTTTATTTAGTTTCAAGTGGCGTGTGAAGTATTTGGCGATTTTCGTACTAAGTCACGAAGACATACATATGTATTTGTAGTCATCAGAGGTTGTAATTAGTAATTTGCAGGGTTCACTAACTTAGCATTGAGGTGGTTCATGGGACTCGTCAGTAGACATAATCACAATTTTATTGGTATCTCTTTCAACGTAATTATAAGGCAAAGATCCCACACTAAATATTTGTTTTGCCAAAGAAAAAAGAATAAAGACCTACCTACCACTACTTTTTAAAAACATGCCTTCACCAATAAATGTATTCTCTTCACACACTAAAACCAGTCGCAACAACCACCAAGAAGTGACGTCATAAAAAGCAAACAAGTAACAATGACACTACAACCCTTCTTCATCTACAAGGAGAAAGCACAATTGTCGGCCAACAAAAGCTTTCGAAAGATTTATAGCAAATCTGTTTACATGACAACTGTAATACCCTCCTAGAATCGTCCATGGAATTAATGAGTCCACCATATCACTTGCTAAGCTAACATTGGTCGCTGCTCATAATAACAGCTACCCTACGCCCCTTTAAGAATTCTCGACTAATAGAAAGTGGATAGACAGACACGATCCATCACGAGACACCCCAGCCGATGTATTATTTATGGGGACATCCAAAACGCAACCCACTGCTAATCTTTCAATATCTTGAGAATTTCGGGACAAGACTCGGGGATCAGATTCTACCAGACACCAATATCCTAGTTACCAACCTTAACGTAATGGATATAGATACTATTTTTGTTGAAATCGTTGAAAATACTCTTAGTGATATAACGGTAGAGGAATTCACAGATGGTAATACGAAAGCGGTTGGTGTGAACCATATTTCTAAAGGTGTAGAGGTTAGAATGGATCGCCAGGGTTACATAGATGACTTTGTGGGGTTAGAATAATTGTAGGATTTGTTTGTTTTGGTAAGGAATGAGAGTAATGGCATTGCATCGGATGCGGAATGAAATTAATAGTCGGTACCTTAATGAATTTTCGTTATTATAATGTGCGGTGGTAATGGGATTGTTTTTATTGCAAATGGACGATGCGTTGTAAATCTTATTTATGATTTTTAGTGTTGAATTAAAAGCTTTTACGGCGTATTACGTTATTTCATTCATTATCTCTTTTCTCATTATTTATTATTATTGGAAACCCATAATTTTTGCGTAAAACTGTAGGGAAATGCTTGTTAAGATTATGGCTGTATTCAATGTACTCATTGGATGAATAGTTATTACCTTGGTTATCTTAGTTTAGTAAGACAATTTTAATCAATATTCTACTTTTTAACGACTACATTAAACACTTTGTTATTCAAATAATGACCAGCTATAATATTTAAATGAACTGAATCAGCCATTGTCTTAGTTTTATGAACTAATAATATTTTCAACACTAACCACTACTGAATTGCATCTAAAATTTTTACAACGGCCATAAATTGATCATGAAACATCAACACTCTTAACTAAATACCTAATCAAATCATATTCGTCTGTATTGGTATAATCTTCTATAACATTATTCAAATCCTCATTTCTAGTGAAAAATCCGTCGTATTTATAGTAAACGAAAACTAAATCAAACGCAAGAACGCAACATTCTATTAATATCACGCTAAGAGATGGTTGAAAAAAAATATTTTCGAGATTCAAGGAAGGGGGCCGAGAATAGATCCCTGTGGGACTCCTTCACTGTAGTCTGTTATGGCCGTGACTTCTCTCCTATTTCTTATTTTATCGATACTGTCGAAGGAAGTGTGTATAAGTATTTCTATTTAGTTCTGACGTTGGGAATGTTTTTAGAATTTTCGTTTTATTTATATTTGTATTAAGATGATCCTTTTGTTCATATTAAGATAGTTTCGATAAATTATGTTTTTAAAGAAGGAATTTTATTTAATTGAAATTGTTCCCTTCTTTTGTTTCTGTCACAACACGATGGCACTGATTAATGAAATTGGGAAGTTTAGATTCATTAACACTTTTGGTGTCAAGTTCTACACCGTCTATGTAATAGTAAAGGAGTTCTACATCAGTATGCTTTTGATTAATCCATTATTTTCACATAACCCTATCTATATTTACATCTGTGTAAAGCAATTTATATTTTATATCTCCATTTTATTTGATTACTAAAATCCTATTTCTTGGGGCATGTCTTTATTGAAGCAACCGCTTTATTTTATGAGGAAATAAATACTTGTGATGTAATAAATATGTAAGATGTCTGCTCAGCTTAAGAATCAACATATTTTACATTCTTGAATACCTTTTATTTGATGTTATTGGAGTTTATAACTAAATCTCTTTTATTCAGGTTAATCCATGTTGATTTAAGAAAAGAAAAACATATTAAAAAATTGTTTAGCTGTAAAAATATACTAATAGTGTTTTAGTACAGTTTTATCTACTTCTCCTCTAATTTGTATTAAATTAATTTTTAGTTTATAATCTGGTTTTATGGTTGGGTTGGGTTTCGATTTTGTAAAACCTGTTTACTTCTTGCTTGCTTAAGCAATTGAAGCCTTGAAAATATCTTATGAAGCCGTTACAGAAATGCAGTTACTAAGATTTCTTTGCGATCGTATAGTATCATAGATCAAGGATATATATTTAATTTTCAAAAAGTAGTACTTAATTATTTTGAAACTAGGGATGTTTCGTAGTAACATAACTCATGCAATACAAATACCTTCCTTTAGTCTCAGCAACAAGTTTCAGCTAAAACACAAAATGTTACTTACCTGAAACAATATTTTTAAATAATTTAAATAAAAGAAAAAGGAAATAAAATTTAAAATCCAATCAGAGAGCGTTCTCCACCATCATTATTAACATCACTATTGTTAATACAAAAATGGCCGACGCTAGTGATGTGACGTGATATCCGAATTGTGTTTGGCTGTCAGATATTTCTGATATTTTATATCGATATTGTTTCAATGAAGGGGTGATGTTTTATATTTATTTTAGATTTTTAGGTCGTTTTGTTATTTAGGGTGTGATCAAATAAACGCCAATTAAAATACATACATTTTATTTCTAATGATTAATTCTAGCATAACAGGATAGTCAAAATTGCATAAACTGGTAAACAAACAATAGTACACATAATAAGATAAGTTAAAACATAAATAACTTATTTTAATCACATTTTATCATAATAAAATAATAATCAATAAAAATTTTCAAAAATATCCGAAGGATAAAATATAGTGTCCGCATCTAGTCATCACTATTTATAATCGAAGAGATGTAAACTAAGCAGCGCGGGCGCAGCTCATTACGGCGGTCGTAACGAGCGGACGTAAATCATACGGACACCCAGAGGCCATTGTCTCTCTCAAACGTTGAATCGATTCAAAACCAATTGTAGCGACCGATCCGCGAACATCGATCTCATTAACGTATTAATGATAAATGGTCATACCGACTCGTTATTAGTATTCTATTCGATTTGTACTTTAATCGATATGAATAGTTACCGACTTTTTTTGTTCCAATCTCTAATAGTAATTTTTTTCGATTGTCTTGTCTTACCGAGCAGGATGTGTGCTCACATTATTTGTATCAAAAAGCATTCTAACAAGGAAAAGGAGTGTTTTAGAATCGCGTTAATTAATATCCGCCACCGAACATAACTAATCTACATATTAATTTAAGAATAACATTAATTTTGAAACAAACTAAAAAAACGAACAAGTATCCATTCAATATTAATTTGTAACACTGAATATTCAGCCCTAAATCCGAGGTGGTAGGGTCAGAAATGCCTTGATTATCATATTGATGACAAAAGAGTGGTCTTGGTCGTCATGGCCCAGAATGCGCCGCGGCTCTGCCAAATAATTGACACACCCGATGTCAACGCGGTCCAAATGTTGCCAGTTACAATATTTCGCAATTTATATCTAATTTAAGATGCGAACGTTTTCTCTGTTACTTCGTAGTGGTTATTGTCAATTGCAAATAAGGTTTTAGACATAGGTGTAAATCGACCTGCTAGTCTTTTATAGGCGTCGAGGCTTCGGCTGCTGTACGTTTATTAGAGTCTATCAGGTCATTAAGACGGACATCTCTCCTCAAATAACTCGAAGTTGATTGAAGACAAGGTAACAGTCATAAAATTCACACATCATTGCTAAGAATTGTCATCAATTTTCAGTGTTCATCGCATCGACCCAATGAGGCGACAACGATACCGCGGAACTGTTGCCAACAACTAACTCGTTTGTGTCGCGTTAATCACGCAAAAACTAGCCTACTTACTGTAGATTTTAGTAATTAACCTCAACTAGAAAACCGACTATTATCTCCAAAACAGTTAACCTTAAATAGAATGTGCGACATTCGAAATTCAAACCCGCATGTACAAATTAATGTTCGTCCGTTTAAGAAAAACAATTGACACAATCGCGTTCGGGTGCGTTCGTTCAACCCGTTCGTGAATCATCGGGCGTGTTCGGGTTGGCATGGGGCCTAATCGTCGGACGTCGGGGCTCCAATATATCTCGTGCGCCGTCATCGGTGCCCATTCTTCGGGTGGTTGGGAGAGCTCGAAACTGTCTGGGTGTTGGTGGCCTGACAAATTGACGGACCGTCAACACCGCGTCAGAGGCAACTTCTATTCAGTCGTCGCTTTGTTGACGCGTGCAGGGAACTGTTTTGAGTGTACACTCTGTTTGTTTTTGTTTGGGAGTGTGGGTAGATTATACGGGATCTATTGCTGTCGGTTAGAATTAAATCTAACGTCAATCAAGGATGACCGAACGATTTATGCTATGTTACTGTACTGGTGGACGTGACAGCCATTTGTAAGCGTTCAATCAACTACGGTCGGACGATTTGGAGACAGTGCTTGCCAATTGGAAAGGAACTAACTGCAACATGTGGATCGTTTTGATTCCAATGCCCAAAAAACATCCCTAAGTCTCGCCAAAATGCAGGTTATACGAGCCACTAAAACAAAACATCATCGTAAGAGTACCAGGAGACAATGAACGGGTAGCAGCCACGACGTCACCCACTAACGAGTGTAACTCGACTCCGTAACCGATACGTTCATTAAACCTCCTCGCCTGTTCGGGCCGCCTAGTACCGTACTCTTAATAAAATGTTATAAATTTTGATACGAAAACTTTGTTGTTTATTATACAAGCTTTTGTGTCTGACTTTGGTCGTGTTTCGTTTAGATTTATTTTATTGACCTTATCTCTTGGTTGAACGAAAGATATCTTAGATGTGGTGTTCATAAATTTTAAGTTTGCTATTATATAAAGTTGAGATTAATCAGCTAAAACCACGATTAAAACCTAATATTCATTAATACTGTGATGGGTGGGAATGTTGTTAATAAAACCCGCAGTGAAAACAGGAGCGACATTACGTCCATTGAGTTATTCACGACACCTAAAGCTGAAGAATGTTGGAGTCTCGTCTTCATGTTAAAATTGGATTTTTTACTTCCATCTGATGCTTGGAACAAGCCATAAAATGTCACCTAACTCCTTGCTGATGTTTTTGGTTAAAACTAAGTGACAAGCGCGTTGCAGGTTTGATGGAGTTGGTTCCGTATTGTATTTCAAAGATCTTTAAATGAAGTAAAAAAAGAGCATGATAGAGATAAATTTCATTCGAGTATTTTTGAAGCAGTGGCAGTAAAATAAATTGATGATGTTAATTGATGATAATATGACCAAGAGGATATCAATAGTAAATTTTTTGGAAATCAATAAACCGTTGCCTAATAAATATGTAACTAACTTAGACACAAATTCAAAACAAGTCTTAAAAAACTCTGTTTGACCAAAATAAAGGTTGTCTTTAAAGATAAGAATTTCAGAAATGCAAAAGAAAAGGAAGAAACAAACAAGATTTTGATTGTTGATATCACTACGGTACCCAAAGAGCTAATTAGCACCCGAAATAATTAAACGCAAGACGTTATTCGAAAGACTACAGCAAAAACTATTTGGCATCCGAATTTCACTCGCCGTATTTTGAAAATCTCAGCTTTATCTTTATACAGATTTCTCACTTTCGGACAGCCAAAATGTCTTAATAAACATTCACGGCCAGACTAATTTAAACCTTAAGCTGAACATTGAAGTCTCCAATTCAATTTTTTCGAGATTGGACTTAAGATCTTCGATAACTTCTAGCTGGAGTGTTTCAAGATGAATTCAAAGATTGTTTTTTGTAAATGTGATTTGAAACCCATTAAGACAAAGATGAAATTTTATCGTTAAAATCTGTATGCGTATTTAAAAAAATATAACACTGTTCTGAGAATAATATTAATACATGTTCCTGATTCTTATCACAATTCTGTGAGGTACTTATCGATATTTTCGAAGAGCAATTCTTTTAATGAGGCTTGCATTGATCTTATTTTGTTTTCTTTAGTTTCTTGAAGACTTTTAGTCTATCATCAGATTTACATCTTGCTGAATCAAAATCAAATATCATATCAATAATATTTTTAGAGCCGTTATCTATGAATATCCCTTCAAGAGTTAGTACCTAGTTTTCAAAATCTGATATATGGTCTTCATTTCAGGGAGTCTTGGCCAGGTAAGTTATGTGTATTTGGATATTACTTCATAACATACGGCACAGACCCATCCTCCATAATCTCTAAACATTTTTGCATCAAAAATTTCAATACTATCAACAAAATATCCTTTCATCACCGATAGGATCACGTTTCACTGACAAGGTAATATCATCCTGATACATGACTGAACAGAAAAGATATTGTCTATACACAATACCATGGACGACACGATGCTACACATCGAGCTTATAATAAACCAATTTACCATGGTCTTATTTTATATCACCATTTTGCACATTCTACAGTCAGCTTATACTGGTTTTGCATAGCTTGATCTGTGGTTTTGTACAATCGTGCTAAACGGTATCCCGAATAGAAAGTAGCCAGTTGCGTCAAATCAAAACCAAAAGTAGTAACACAGGTTATGTACAGTCGATGTCAAATCCCACAGTTTATTCTTGGATAAATTCAAAATTACAAGATGGAAGTTGGTCATGATTTATTAACATGTAAAGATATTTTTATTCTATCTATAAATGTCACGGAATATGACAAACATTGTCTGAAAGAGGTTTATTGGTGATGCTATTTTGAGACTAAAATCTTTAGCTCTAAGGTTTAAATTAAATCAACTAAGAACTGTTGGTTTTTGATCACGTTAATCCTAAAACTAGTTAAAACTAGAATTTGAGACATTAGTTTTATTTGAGAGCTTGATTTTGTGGAAGATTTTAAGCACTACGTCAGAGATATTATAGACACTACAACACAGAACGAACCTATTCAAGTATAAATGCAAAGATAATAAAAACAAAAACACAATAAATATGCGTATTTCTTATTTTCACACTAGCACTGACAAGTGACACAAATGCCATTTAACTCGTCGAATACCGGTTTTGCAGACACAATTATAGAACAATAGGTTGCGGTCACCGGTGACCGCTTGGTATTTGACAGTTTAAAGGCAGAAAACATTAATTGCCATTACACTCAAGATTAAAAAAAATCAATGTTTAATTTGAGAGAACCACATTGCCTACTCAATGCTATGTACGTTGACTGCACGGTTGGTGCGGTGGCTGGGCAACCGGCTGCCGTGCAACGTGTCGCGAGTTCGATTCCCGCACGGGACAACACTTTGTGTGATCCACAAATTGTTGTTTCGGGTCTGGGTGTCATTGTGTATGTGAACTTGTATGTTTGTAAACGCACCCACGACACAGGAGAAAATCCTAGTGTGGGGCAACGTTTTTTTAAAAAAACAATAAATTTATAAAAGTGAAAGACTCACTGCACCAGTATGCAGAGTTAAAACAGTAGTTCTTGAAGTTATCAATATTACATACTTAATGAAGATGTCCGATGATGTGTATGAATATAAAATGGAAGCTTCTCCTAATCTTAACGGTTAAAGACATTTACAAATAGAAGTAGGTGTGGATGATGATGTTTGAAAGACTTGGAAGACATTGACAAGAAGTATATTTTTAGTAGATTATTTCAAGGAAAGCAGATCTTGATTTTATCAATAAAGTAATAGAGCCAGATATGTCTAGTACTAAGAAGATTCTTTGTTGCCAACGTAGAAATAGAATCGAGACCGTTGATCTAGTTAATTCCTTTTTAATGCTAAACAAATGCACCACCGAATCCCTGATCCATAATTCGACATAATAAGTTCAAAGACATCATTCGACTGTACAATGAGACCAGCGTCCCATCTGTCTGCGTAAAGATGACCCGATCCCGCAACTATGTCGCGGCAAGTCCGAAAAATTTGAAATTGTAATTTCAACCGGTAAATATTTGAAATTTAATAAACTCTCGACTCGTTCGCTTATACTTTTTAATTTTATATCAGCGTTGGCCTTCGGTCTGGTGTCCGAATGAATTCGTCGATTGTTTTTATCGATGCAGCTTTTTTTGGTGAAATTTTATCTTTTTATATAACGGCTCTTCGTACTGTGGTGGTCTGGTACTTGTGTCGCGGTTGGAACTGACCCGTTTTGTCTGATCGGCTTAGCAATGTTTGTTTTATTATGATACCTCTTCAAATCAGGTATAAGTCAGTTTTTTTTTAGAATAGTTCCAACTTTTGAATGATCGATCAAATATACCTCTAATCTAATAACTTCTTAATTCTTAAAAGATACTAAAACAGCAATTAGTCTAAAGAAAATACGGAAGAAAGCTGAGGCACATCTCCAAAATTAATGAAGTCTCCAATTATCTCAGAACTTTCAAATTAAAACCAAAAATATTTTCTTCCAAAAAAACTCGAACTCTTAAAGGAAAATTTATTCAAGTTGCCGAGTACTAAGTGCACACGTGCTGGTTCGTCTTCGGGTTAAAATTAGACGAACGGCGGCGAGGGGCTCTGGGGGACGAGGAGGGGCGAAGCACCTTTTTATAGAAGCTCCTACAGAACCACTGTCTGGTATACACAGAGTAGTCACACAATATGTTCACAGAAGACCCACTCCTCACTGCGACTTCACATCCTAACAGCAAACATAAACCATATTTGTATCGTCCATCATCTGACAGTCTGTTATACGGATTGACTCCACCTTCTGCACTTTCCTACTCAGTGACTCAGTCAAATGACGTATCACGCTAACGAGGTAGTTAGATTTTTTTCAAACGCAAGATGTTTGGTTTCGCGCTTCGCCGAGCCAGTGTTGTGATCAATTATCGTTGGTAAATTAAAAATAGCTAGTGTTCTCGTCAAATGTTTGGGTCGATCTCTTACTGGAGCGGGATTCCAGATGAGTTCATTCCAAAACAAATTATTATTCATACTGCTTCTGAATATTTTGATTATTACAATGTTTCAGCAGATCAGCGTATCCAAATATTTATAAAGGAAGACCGACGCATAATCACATCCGCAACCGTTCAGGGATTTACGAACACTCGGACATGTAACAAATCCACTCGTGATGCAAGCCACACAACCTGCTGCTTGCCAATATTACAGGAAAACAATAAATCGATTTGAATATCGACCCCCACTCGGGGTGACACTCTCGTCGCCGCACGTAAATACCTCACGACCATAGACAAATATCGCTTTTTAAGAAATCCGCGAAAATTAACCTCATGGGAACCGCCAATCAGAAGTGCGCGAACAGAATAAAAATGGCCGATTTTTACATGATTCTCCAGTAAAACTGACGAGAGACGTGGCCGGTCTGCTGCATCGTTGCCGCTTGAATACAAAATACATTATAAGTGCACAATATTTGCATTTTGAATTACGCGCTTGAGGCTTGGCGCCTTAAAACTGTATGTTGCGTGGAGGCGGCAACGCCATTGGCTGGCTTCGGAATAAGCTTGGAAAAGGTGCACTTCGAAATTGCAGCGGCTGACTCGGCCAATTTAAATATGAACTGGATAATGCCCACCTAACAGATCAGGTGTTGCTATTTAGGAAAAACCACGGTCCGATCCGGTATGTTAACTTGGCCATCAGTATTTACTAGGGATAGTTAGTATAAATCTGTTCGAGCAAAAATCCGGAATAATTTACAATTTTAACATTCAACAACTGAGACCTCCTTTACATGTATGTAACAATAAAGTAGTCAGTGTCAATAGGAATATATTTGAATTGGCAACTCCAAGTTATCGCATTCCTATGGACTAGCGGCATAAGTAGTCGAATTAAAAAAAATCACGCGCCGAGATATCATCAGATCAGATTGGTATTGGGTGGGCGTGACGTGCCGCGGTGGTCCGGCTACTTGACGTACAAATAAATGGATTATCTGTTCCATTATGACGTCATTTGACAGTTGCCAGCTTACCAAATTCCATCAGCCATCTCTTGTCTTGAACTCACTTTCGAAATCTTTGCCTGGGAATTTTCAGATTACACTTTCATAGACCGTAGTTCATGATCATCTACAAGCAGCTCTTTCCTAATTATCCACTAATTCTTTATATTCCTTCAATCAGAATTCCATTTCGTTAGCTAAACTTAGTCTGAATCAACAAGTACATTGTCTTAATCCAACCTCCCTTCAGTACTGTATCAAGGATAATATCTTTTAGTGCTTAGATAATGTTCCTAGATATATTTTATGATTTAAATTTGTCGTGAGTGAGTTCTTTGGAAGTGGACACTGGGATATTCTTGCTTTCATTAGGACATTTACAGGAGAATACAGAAAAATGTGTGTTATCAAAATGGAAGCAGAAAAGTTGATGCAGTTAAATAAAAAATAAAAAATAACTATCGTGAGACATACTAAATTAATTAAAAATTCTTCCTCATGAGCAACGTGCGCGCGTAGTCTCCTCGAACTCCTCCGTGGTTCGAAACTATAAAGCTTTTCTCAATATATTCACGTGAGTAACCTGCGATTTTTAGTAAAAAAATTAACAAGTTCATACAAAAGGATTTTGGATTTCAGTTATCACCTTTGTATACTGCAGAATGTTTAATTATCATAATTACCAAGTTATCTAATAAGTCTAATGAAAGTAATCATTAAAGTCAATCCGCTATACTCCTCATGTAACATAAGCACGAGGTGTTACCTATGGGAACAGCCCAACTTCCCCGAACAGCTTCAAAAAATTCCGCGTCATCGATTCCTAAGAACATAAAGTGGACCTCAGCATTTCTCACGGAGGTACCCTAAAAATTCACACGAGTGGTTCCGTACGGATTAAGTTTATTTACCACGTGCAGCTTAGTTAAGCAGATAGGTTGCGCATGCGCGCCGCGTCTGTTCCGCGCGAGATTTCGATCGAATCGTGCGCAGCATTCGGGCACAGGTAGGGTTGACACCGACGTCTTTAGGTTATTGATCTGGGTTTTAGGTTATTGGGAGTTATAGCATGGATTTGTAAGTCAAATTGGTTTAGTAAAACATTATTTATTTTTAGTACGTTGCAATAAAAATGTTGTCTCAATTTTTCACTTTCGTCATTGTGATTTCTCAGTTCTATTCAGTTTTTTTTTCAAATTTAAATGTATGATTAATTTGTTGTTTTGTTAAAGTGTCTCATCATATTTTCTCCTCACGCCAGCCCTAACCGCAACATGCTGCGTGCGCGCACCTCACCTATACTAAATACATAATGGATAAATTTTACTTTGAACCGCATTCGCCTCCATTCTCATGTCGTTTCTTGAATATTTCACTAATGAAAGTGTCAAAGAGCTATTTTTACATATTCTCACATGTCTAGCAAACAGTTTTACTTTTGTAAAATTTCTATATTTGCAATCGTGAGCACTACACGCGTTTGAAATAAATCAACCGACAAAGTAATTATTTATTTGACCACAAATATTCAAAACAATATTTCCTACAAGTTACTAATCGAACATAATTTATTCGAGCATAAATAACAGCAGTACATAAAGGAAATAATACATAAGACATCAACGTCCACCACTGACTTAGCAAAAAAATTAATTATACATTTAAAAAACTTGGTCCAAAGATCCACACTAATCGTGTTACTGACTTATTTGGGGACATACGGACAAACAATAGCCACTAAACAGGTTTAAATCGCAGCTTCGCGTACGAGACAGGCATATAATTAAAATACAAATTTACAATTTGCCTTTACAGAACCCCAAAAGTATTTGAATGGACTTCTATTATCGGGGGCATAAGATAGATTTTCGATAGCAGTAACTTTGATTGATGACTTGATAAATTTGTCAATGAAGATATCGAGTATACCATATCGTGGAGTGAATCTTAGTTTTAATAGTTTTTGTAAAGAGGATCACATTTTTATGACACTCACACGTGTCAGATAATTGTGGAGTTTTTACTGTTTGTTTGTTTGTCTGGGATTGTTTCAGTCATTATTTTTATAGCTTCATCTTGGTTGTCATCAACCGCAGTACCGTAATGTATGCAAAATGTATTCAATTGTGTTCGAATAACTTTTATTGTAGTGTTGTCGAACTTCCATGTTTATCGTAAAGAAATGGTGAAGTACGTATCATACATACAGAGATTGAAATCAGCGCCATTGGCTACCAAGTGACTTAAAACTTTTCCAGAAACTAGACGTAAAGATCTTTATAAGTATTTTTATATCTACATTCATTTAAAACCCCACCATCTTGTAATTCCGCTACAAAAACTTTCCTAACAAGCACCTTCCCCATGATAGATTCTTGTGATATAAATTTCGTATCTAATTAACTCTAAGTTTCCTCAAGCATCTCGGTTCAAAGAAGCGCTGTGAGTGCGCCAGCGCAGTGTCCCCATCTGTCACACGTCACAGCTACACCTACCGACTGCGCGTGCGCCGCTAATTATAGCCGCCATGCTAATTAATTGGGAGATGGCTGCTCATGGACGTTTTTCGAAAACATTTTGGCGACTGTCCTGAAATTTCCCAAATGCACTCCACCTTTTTTGCACAACAATAAATATTTGAATTAAAGAGAAAATTTCAAGTGGAATGACTTGTATCGTCATGTGTAGATCGCGAGCTAAGTGGACGAAGAATTTCGAATGAATTACTTATGGCTTTCTCCTAACAAGACAGTTGATTCAACAGGTGTCTGTCGAACAGGTTGCTAGAGCTTGCGATATGGCGACACGTGGAATACCAAGACAGGCTTAGAAATATTGAGAATGTCACTACATTATGTTAAAGTGTAGTAGAGGAAGCTCTTCAGAAAGGAAACATATAACCCGCTCTAGAAGACCACCCTGATCATATTTAATTAGCAACGCTCTCATTTACAGCTGACAGCTTCAATCTCCACAGAAATATACGAAGACATTATTTAGATTTTCGCCCTCACATCTTGTGTAATATTCAGATTGATAGTCTTCAGTGAACAAGTTTTTGTAATAATCCAAACAAATTACTTCCTTTACTTATATTTCATGTTTTTATCGGCCGCTCTCGACGCCGGACGACATTTTAAAAGAATTATGACGATTTAATTTTGTTATTTTGTTACTTCGTGATATACTGTTGACGATAATTAATAATTAAACATAACAATAAAAAGTGCGTTGAACTGTCATACTTCAAATTGCAATTTGTGTGAAATGTTCTAAATCCTAACAGATAAATAGACACGTCATCATTAGACGACGGTTGATGATATACTGCGGTTGTGGCGGTGGCAACCTGCGTGCGAGAGGGACGTAAGATATGATAAATCAACTGGCAAGAAAGGGATAGTTCATAACACGTGAGAATAAAAACTGTGGCCGTTGATTTCATAATTTATTTGTTACACATTTGTCGTTCCGTGAAGATCGAGAGAGATACATGAGCTTTTTGTGGGCGACAGGGAAATGCGCATCAGATGTGATTTGAGCAATAATTTATAGTGTTTGTACAGCGGACGTCACTTACGGCTGTAACAAGCCACTTCATACTTAGATAACGAGGCGAAATAAAGAATCTGAAACGCGCTCACGGATTCTCAAAGTACCCTCATATTTAACTCAATTTATATTTGGATTGAGCGTTCTAATTTCGAAACTCATTTTATACAAACTCCATGTTCTTTTTTCATAATTAGAATAGTCAGTCATTTACTCGAATGCGACGGCAGCGCCAGGTTCCTGAGCAGTTATTTCGAAAATCAATCATGCGCATATTAGCGGGAGTTTTGGAACGCGCCAACTGGCTGTCGGGTGCGACGTGGCCGCCATATTTCAAGCACGTTTGAGATATATACAGCCGTTTTATCAATGCATCGTCGCACTGATTCCGATGATATATATCTAATTATTAGTGTTGTTAATGACATTTTCACGGCACATTCTCCCGTGTCTTCGGAACCATTTGTTTAATTAAATTATCTTATTGTTTCTGCTATTGTTCAAGGGATACAGATGGTTGCTCTTGATGTATTAATGTTCGCCGTTCACTTTGTCTTGTTAAAGATCTTTATAATAGTTTCAAGTCTTGTTAGCTGTTTAGTTTTTCTGTTGCGAAGACTTTGTGTCACCGAAAATTTGGCAGATGTCAAAAGGTGTATTATGATTGATTTGGTGGATTATGCAAAATAAATGTAAACTCAGTAATAAACCAGATACGCTACAGTAATTTTGTACGTACACTATTATGATTCACCTTGATTTTAGATACCTAACTTACGTTAGAACTACTATCGATGAAAACTGCAGCGCTCCTCTACTGTAAACAATCAGTGTAAAAATAGTCCGAAATCAAACTCCAAAGACAGACAACCAGACAAATTCCATCCTCTTAAAATTTCAAACTAAAAGTTGAACGTCCTGCAGATTCATCGGAATGATTCTGACAGTTTACGTTGCGGCCCAAGCCAGGGATAAAATATAGCTCATGTACAGACGGTACCGTAGAGGGGGACGGCACCGGCGGCCGGGCCTCGCGGGGGGAGGGGGGAAGACGTCCGCAAATAGCGACCATCTCTGCAGAGCAAAACAATACCGGTATGATATTATGCTACAGTACGCACTGCGAGATTTGTGCGGTTTTAAGAATCTCGTGTGGTATGCGGATAACTGTGACCGTGACGTCATACTCGCTGAAAGATATCTCAATGATGTTAAGAGAAGATTTGAAGATAATGACGCAATCACAGCCATAAACAAGAACATCTAAGATACACTTGGTAAGAGAGACAAAATCGAAAGCAGCAAATAAGAAATATTCCACTTATATTTCGAAGAGGAATCGAGACAAAGAAACGCTATTCTCCGTTCGCTCAGCCAACACTTTATATATAATAACATAAGCGTACAAGCAAGACAGACGGACGAGCGACAGCCGCGAGACGGACTATAAATAAATAATGCGCCAACATTTTATTATTATCATAGCATGGGCACGTGCGGGGACATTCTTGAGACGAAACTGGCAGCTTATAACGAACTGAAATAAACAGTAACGTCTACTA
Source organism: Spodoptera picta (assembly GCA_038387885.1). Taxonomy (NCBI): domain Eukaryota; kingdom Metazoa; phylum Arthropoda; class Insecta; order Lepidoptera; family Noctuidae; genus Spodoptera; species Spodoptera picta. The sequence goes on along the minus strand of JAZHFQ010000384.1, from coordinate 1,576,348 downwards.
GCCCCGCTAATACGTACAGAACTGATAATACTGCGTCAGTACACACGTAAAAACGCGAAGATGACGACTAAATCACCCGTGACGTAGAAAACGCCTCATGTGATTATCAAACAGGGGATAACAGTTATTTCAATGTGAGAAAAGTAGCATCTTTTGCCAAAACCAAGGTCCTTGAGATAACCCCACGGCTTCGTCCAATTTCACGCCGAAATGTGGGAAAATAACGATTCTAAATATACATTTCTAATTTACTAGCTGTTTTTATGATTGGTTCGGATATCAATCACATCGGAAACTAGTTTTAGAATGAAAGTATCTTTTTGATATACGACTTTTTTGTGTCTGACCGCGCTACCGACCTCTTTCCGATGATGTTGCCAAAATTCGAGAGATTTTGCTGATTTTAGCCAATGTCCAGTTGGTTTCGCCAATTGTGCGTGTCATTTGTTTGCAATTGATATGCACAGTTGGCATCTGCTGTCTAATCTAATGCCAAGTTACCTGCTGTCATAACTTGTGTTGTAACACCCGTGTTGTACGGTGTGTTAATATCAAAAGTTTTATACCAAGCTACTGCTTTGATAAACCACAAGTTCCTTCGTTTATTACCTACTACTTAATTAGTCATCAATAGTATTTTAAGTGTAATTAAAAGGCTGGAAACACGCGTTTTACGTCGTTTTGCTGGTTAATGCCATAAGAACCGTGGCTAAACACATCAATCATAAAACGTTATTGCTGTTACGAACAATTCTCAAATTGAAATGGAGACAGAGGGAGCTACTGCGGGTAGTACAGGAATGGGGGTACCTACTGTGTAACATGTTATTTTGTTACTATTTTTGATATGAGAGGGTTGAAAATGTGGTCGATTCGTCTCTAGAAGGAATAAATATTTCTAGTATTTCATATACTTAGTCGAACAATAACGTTGAATAGAATGCTCTATCAAAGATAGGGATTGCACCAAAATATGCTAACATCTTCGTGTTCTGTGTATAATCCACGCTGTGCGGTTTCGATTATTCTCTAGTCGTTTCAAAAGTCCCAACTTTATTAGTTATTGCACCAACCCTATTACAATATACTACAGATATGCTCACATTATTAGTTCTATTTGCGAGTGGTAGTCGCCTCATTGCTTATTATTTTAACGGACAATTAAAATTTGATGGCTTCCACTTCGTTCATCTTCGACTTGCTTCGTATTAACTGCCTCTGCGCCCCCGAACTTATTCGCATACCATCCTCAAATGAGACCTTATTCAACATTTTATAGGGTTCAATTTTGATTGACCCGTCCCACTCGTGTGATGTTCTTCGTTTAAAATCGCTACATATATGAGTGTCGAGACTAACCGTCAATAAAAATAGTCGTAAAATTTTCAAGTCTTTCGTTTATTGTGGACCGTGTGGCAGTTGGATAGGGTTGGTTTTTGAGTGTTTCTAGTAATAAATTCAATACCGCACTGAGAAACGTGTGAATAAAAATCGTACGTACGCGCATTCGTTAAGAATTGACACTTATTAAGGGGGTATAATTATCTTAATTGATATGACGACATCACTCTGTTTAGCGATGTTGACCATTTATGTGCAGGACAGCGTTTGATTTAGAATTCCTTTCCCAACATCTTGATTGACTTTGTTTATATTTTTTTTGCTCATTATCATTGATAGAGACTTTCATGTAATGATATCTTTTTGTGCAGCCGTTCTAACTCCGTCTGTTTCACTTTGTACAAGGATATCATAGCTGGTTGGGTTTTGACTGACTGCATTCCTTCATAGTTTATCTCACCTTGGTGCACTTGTCTTGGAGAGGCGAGTAAGAAATGGGCTGAACAGTAGCAAGAAATGGTAGGAAGGTATGAGGAAATGGTCTTTCATTATTCTCAAATTAAAAATGGCTTCGCAATCGGTGATCAGCCCAAGCCGACCGCCATTTAATCACGGAACGATCATTCACAATTAAGTCTAACGATGCATTTTAATGAAAACTAATCCAGTTGTCCACGTTTATAACTGATTTTTTTGTATATCACATTGTATGCAACCGTTCCGAATTCAAATTGCCCGAAGAGGCCCGAAGAGCGGCCGCCGAGCGCGTGACCAATCGCTAATTAGGAAATGTGCTCGGATGTGTTCGGAAGCCGATCGGTTCTATAATTGAACTTTTAAATTTCGAAATTCTTAATTACACCAATGCTATTTCCACTTCTGGTGTTACTGTGTCGGCTTTTATGGCTCTGGGATATATTTGAGAAACTACCGTCAGTTTGCGGATTCACTCGTATAGAAATAAATGAACAGAAACAATAGAACTACTGATGGACGAATTGATCATAATTTCATCGTCTACAGCGTGGAGACTAATTACTATTAATTTTATTGGTGTACATTGTATCATGTAAAGTGACTGATAATGTGAAATGGTTGCATGAGAAATGCTGAAGATTGAACTCAGTGGCGTGTCATCAGAGGCTACTGATAGTTACTGATAACATTGTATTCAAAGAGTGATAAATAATAAAAGATTCAATAAAATTGACTGACGATCCAGGCTATGCCGAGTTTTTGAGTCAGGGATACTTTATAATTGAATTGAGATGTAAAAACCTTAGGTCAATAAGAAAATGAGGATTAAGTTGTAAGATCCATACAGACAGATTTTCCAGTCTTCTTACACAGCACTGGTGTGAAGGTAACGTACAAACATACAACCAGACTGAATGATTCTTACAACAAAGTACAGAACGTAAAATATATGAGAACGAAGTCAATTTGAGTGCTAACGGTAGATACATTGGATTCAAAATAAAATTGATTAGAACATTCCCACAGTATTCTCACACATAACTTGTGAAAATGATTCGTAAGACATTTATGTCACTTTTTCTTGTAATCTATCAAAGTATAAATCATAATTTTTGTGTTAAAAATGTCAGTTACGATGTTGGACTAGTTTTTTTTTTGATGTTTTGTCTGTGAATGTATTTCTTTTTTTTATTGATGGACTGTTTCGGTCTAGTATTTTGGAAAGGTATTTTGTTAATGAAGCGAACGAGGTATGTAAGAATCGTAGCTATTGGCATTCCATAGTCTCTGCATACACCCATGGGAGACAGGCGTGAGTTTATGTATGTATGTAAGTATGTATTTTGGAAAGGTTCCTACTTAAATAATAAAACTGTAAAACCATTTTATGATATCTTAATTGACTTTAAATGTCTGCTTATAATTATATTACTAAGCAGTATATTGAATTAAATTCCTCATTTGAAGAACAAAGCTTAGAATTGTCACTGATTTCGAACTAAAGCTTCATCATATTAGAAACACAAAAACCATCGTCAAGTCCATATAAACCCACCATCTTATCCCTAAGCCAAAACTTCATCAAAACCAATTCATCAGTTTTTGTCATTAACTAACTAACATTTGTCTAGTCACACAACAAAATCTAGATGTTAAGATTAATCTGTCAGTTCGTAACGTCTGTATTTTTATCTAGCCAATAAATATTATACAGTAAGATAAGATCAGATCAGCATATAAGTTTATTTATACTAGCAGTATATGAAGGTATACCAGTATAAAACCTCTGCAAAGGAATTAAGACTTTGTCGCAGGATGGCAAAGTTAAAAAATGCTGGTTTAGTGAAGGTTGAATTAGACTTCTCAACAGTTCAGAGGTAAAAAATGAGAGATTGAAAGGTTTTAGTTTCAACTATTTAATAGTACACAATTTTGTTTTACAGATAATTTTGATCTAGTGCTGAAATTGAGCAAACTTACTCAATTTCAGCACTAGATCAAAATTACTACTAGAGTAGTAGACTGTGAGAGTAATCAAGAATAAGATGAGATAATATTATACAATATTCTAGTCGAAGACATTGTAGGCACTATAACTATGAAATGACTATTTTGGATTTGTAACTGGTGCACACCAGTAGGTATATTATTCATTTTCCATCCATAACACATTAATATCATACATACATACACTACACATATTCTTCCAAACACACATACATACACAAAACCCCACCCTAAGAATGAGGGCGGAAATCCAAGCGGTTTGTTACAAATAGCGCAGCGGGGTCTCTGCTAGCTCCCTTCAGTCACGGCGTGATGGTCAGGTTGAGGGGAAGTACAAGGGATATTTAGGCACCATATCCGGGGTATTTCTTGTGTTTAGTTATCGTGCACTTGAGTTTTACGGTGTGGAGAACTTGGTCTGCGTGTGACGGGCGACGCTGCCTGATTGGCTGTGACGGTTCGCAAACATTGCGCGCATGGTGTACTATTGTGCTATTGTAAAATTTTCCCTTGTCATATTTTGTTAAGCGGAAATTCTTTTTCATTTGGTTTTAGAAGAACTGATGACGGTGCTTTTAGATTTGTGTCATAATAAATTTGTTCAAGAAAATTCAACATTTTCTTTAAGGCTTGAAGTAGTCTTCATATGTTACGCTGTCCACAATACAAGTAAGGCTGAAGAACATTAATCTACACCCGAAAATCAGAGCAATATCATATTCTTTCTAGTCAGAACACACACAACCATTTCTCTCCATGTTTATCTTCACTTATCGCAGACAACCTACTCAAAATGTTCGTACAGTAATTTATATTTTTACATTTGCCCAATATTTTATGATATGCCATAAAGTAATGTGTATTGAGGCTGCTCGGCTGCAAGATTTACCCTACAGGGGAAGCGTGGGCACTGCGCAGTGACATCATCCGACCTTTTTGGAGCAATTGATGAGTCCTACATGCAACAACTGTGACACAAGTACCTACATACATATTGAGATGATTGTACATACACGAATATATGGTTATTTATGTATGTACGACCTTAATGTAAAGTTTCTTTTGTTGTGAAACAGTATAATTTATTCGTAATCGTAATATATGCATGGACGAAAAAACTGCAGGGAAATTGCCTATGTATTGTATTGTAATGATGTTTTGTATCTGAACACTTTTTTAGATAAGGAGCTAATTTTAACAGTCTTATTCGCACTACTTTTAATACCTTCATCGCATAAGTTCTAAGTGATATAACTGTGTAAAAAATATCGTCGAAAGATTCCAAATATAATCAGATTAATAATCGTCCGACAGCAAGACTCATCCAAAACGCTTCCATCATCTGTGGAGCACATTTTTCAACGACAGATTAAGACGTCGACGCCCCGTGGCCATCAAATGTACCGAACCACATCAAAACACAGCGGGAACACTTATTACTGCGAAAAAAATACCTAAAACGATCCCTTTTGTAATCTATATTTTGATTATATTGAAATAATTGAGCATTCAGAACAAATTGGTGGAATATTTTTTTGAAAAACATCATGAGGAAAAAATGGTGAGGTGTCTAACTATGATAGATGCCTGCAGGTTGAACTGGGATTAGTCGATAGCAGGTTACAATGGGTAGGTACAATAAACAATAAACTGATCAAAGCACATTTTACGTTACAGTAACTTTTGACCATGCAGTGGCACTGGTATGCACGGGTACTTTAGATTTAGTAACCTGTAAACAAAGACTAGGATTATGTCTAGTGTATGAGTATGAGCTTGATTTCTATCACAAGTCAGCAATAACATAACTATTTTTTTTTCTTTCAAGGACAGTACTGCTGATTTGTTTTAAAGACATTTGTTTCAACACGTCAGTCTGGGATGACTTTCAATGGCATGTGATGATAATGTTTGTCTTCCTAGAATGGGGAAGAGCCCAAATGTTCTGAGGACATTTGAGATTCATGACCTTTCAGTACAAAGGAGATCTCCAAAAATTAAGATAAACTTTAAGAAGTTTAAGAAGCATTATAAAAGCCACGTCTCTCCTTGCAAACAAGGAATAATGTTATTCTTATAAAGGAAATAATTACGTTGAAACGCAATGATAATAAATTTCAAACAGTTTACGACTAATTTATTAATAGAAATTTTGCGAGCGATCCTTAGGACAGTCGTAAATAAGAAAATGCCGGACGACCAATGGGTGGCCGTAAAATTTGCTCGCGCGACGCGATTGGTCAGCTGTTGGCCAATAAAAGCACGTTCCAGATTTGAAAGCGACGGTTTACGACCGGCAGGCGGCGTCTTTTTGCTGTTTTGGCGCCAAAATTGACAGCTCAGTCTTTAAATTCGAGTTATAGGTGAGTTTGGTCGGGATGCATTTTACAGTTAATTAGTTAACCGGGTCCGCGGGTGATTGGGCACGATTTCAGGACCATTTGTGAGCTAAAATAATACTTGACTCAATGTCAGGATCCTCATTTGTAATAATGTTAGTTGGGGTTGCCAAAACTGCACCCAGCTTGAAGACCTGTTGGGCATCAATCATTGATACTTCTGTGACTTTATATTTGGCTGGGTGTTAGCTAATAACTTGAAAGATTTAACGTTGATCTCAGCATAGTTAATTTAAGCCCTCAGTTCCCACTTCCCAGTAAACACAAAATAAATCTGAATGAATCCCTACAAGCGACTGTCTCCATTAATTAAAAAGCTTGACTGCATATTTACACAGCGTCCATGTCATGCAAAGTGATGCTGATATATAATGTTGTAAAGCAGTCAGACTAATGAGTATGCGCTTGCGCAGCCTATGTGCATCACAAACGGCCGGCGCTGGTATTAATTATTAATAGAAACGATTTTATTGGTGTTTGTTGGGAATGTCCTCAGGTTTATGTTCGAAGTAAACAGTGATTAACATGCTGTGTGTGAACTTTGAGATTTACTTGAAATACTGGTTTTTTATCACAAGCTATTTTTTATCTAAATGATGGACATTTGAAATTTCACATGTGTATTCTATTCAAGAAGAGTTAAACGTTTAAATCAGCGCCGGTACTGAAAACCAGCGCCGTGGAGTGGCCTTTGAGCCCGGGCCACGGTATTAAGCTGAGCTCCAGCCTTTTGCGTTGCGACGCACCATCGGTTTTTTATGTATACCTGTATTCTTGTCTACGTGTGTGTCGTGGCGTAATAAATAAATTTTTCTTTTTTTCTATCTAATCCTCTATATAGTAAGTAATATGAACATATTATGGAACCAAATATACTGAAAAAGATAATCTTTATCCAAAAGATTTACTAAGATTAAATTTTCTTTCCTATTGATTAGCAAGTCCTCGATCGCATACAAATTCCTTACCAAAAAAAAACACCAGCTTTACGAATCCGTGACAGACCCGTGACGAATCGTCTCCATCCAAAATCCCTGCTTTGTCCCCCTATCTTACTATTTTATTATTTCTGCTTATACCCCATACATAATTCATGGGAGATACCCATATTGCTGTGTCGAATTATTGTTATATCTGGGTAACCGTCATGAATAGCAAGTTGGACTAATTTTGTAGATCGTTACACTGATTGGTTCGTCTGGCCATTTTTCTTTGTCTGTAATTGGTGTCAGTTCATCTGGAAGGAAAGCTTCGTGATGATGTTTAGTATTTGTGATGTCATCTTGTCTCTCTTTATTGATTTTTGCTTTTTTATCGTCCAGGCTGTCATTTATTTAGACGACTTTATCTAAATTGCTGTCTACAATAAATTCTATATTCCAATTCTTATCTTCTTCATCTCTAGTAGTTACTTGTAAATGTGTATCTATTTGGAATCCATAAACTATAGCTATACCGTCAATTTGAATACTATCAACAATATACTGAATGTGTCTGATTACTTCAGCATCCCTTTTGTCTACATTTGCAAATATCCCACTCAATTCCACCTTAACAACTTCTAAATCTGTTATTTTAAAACCTCGTAAAATAAAGCAAATTGTCCTGCTGTTCTTGGTTTAACACCCTCAAACATCAAACGAGGTTCGCAATAAAACATCAGATTGTCAATACTTTGGGTATTTTTTTAATGGCCGTTTCCCCTTCAAGATTAGAGACGGGAGTGCTGTAAAGAAACAATTTTCCGGCTTTCCTCCCGCTCCAGGGGATCCCACTCGCTTAAGAAGTACCCAGAGTACATGATAAAAATGCGATATTGTTGCGAATTTTCACACAGAATATTTTCTTTTATATTCTATGAGAATTTTGTGGGTCGTCGTGATGATTTTTACTGGATTTTTCCCCTTTTTTGTCTTTCTTTTTTTTTTGTTTTGTTGTCTAGTGGTGGTTTGGGATTATCTGTCTTTGTTTAAATGTTTGCTAATATTTCTGTTAATTTGTGTATTGTTCTTGTTTTTATTACAGACCTGCTTATTAATTTTGAAACAATCAGAAAATTATATCATAATATCCTTTATCTAATGTTTCACCCCTTATTACATGAGACGCATAACATAAATAGTGAAAAGTGGGAACTATATTGCACAGTGGTGGCATTAAGTGCTGTGAAGGCACCTCTGCCTACCCCTTCGGAGATAAAAGCCGTGATGTTATCTAAAGACAAACCTATCCCATAAAACCCCGTGGAATGGTAACCGTTATGAAAATAAACTCGCATTAATTTCAAACAGAACATTTTATTGTTTAATCCGTTCAGAAAATAAAACTATAAAATTATAATCACATTGACATACAAGATGTAACGTACACCAATTAGCATTTAATACATTAAGAGTTAGATTTTAAGAAAAAAATATAGCACCCGAAACCCGGAGTACTACCGTATCATATTCTAAAAACCTAACTTAGACAAACAACTACAGAAAAATTTTAAATGTTAAAAAGAACTCATATACAGACAAAAATAACTAATAATTGTTTTAGATAGAATTAATCGTCCCCAAGTTAACATGTGTAACTCTTACATTAGTTAAGTATGGCTTCCAATGTTAACAATTGTGGAAAATAATAATCATATAACACAAACAAAACAATTCAGTCTCAACGCCCAAAATATTTCTTAAAATATTAAACAAATACGCGGTCAAACTGCCGCTGTCGACTCAAAAACCAAAGCAAAACTTCGGAAACATTTCATTGAAACAAAATAAACTGTAAAATTTTCACGCGATGTATAAAAATACAGCGAAACTTATCATTTATTTATACTTTAATATTAAAATCGAGAGGAGAATGGGGATAAATGTACACATTAACGTTTTAATATCGGCAACACAATGAACGCCACGATTAAATTTAATTTATTCTGTATAAGCATCTAGTTCTCTATTCATTAACGCACATACATATATTATCCATACATGATAATTGCTCATCTGTACATTTGTAATAAGCTGACGCCGAATTACAATGAGATGTACATAAGTCGAGCAAATCACATGGACATTGTTTACAACTAGCGTATACTGTGTACGTATTTTTTTTTACCTTTTTTCACTAACTAAGATGTAGTTAATGGTGCTATCCCATAGTAAACGTAAAATATCAACTATTTACGTATCATGTTTGTATTTACTAGCCAAAAACAATAACACTCTAGCAACTACCACCGTTAAATCAATTACAATAATTTAAAACTCTTAATTAATCCTTATTATCTCACTTAGGCAAGTTAAAGTTGTATTTTTACGTATACTTCGTTTTCCAATAGGTTTTTTAATACATCTAATTACGTTTTACATCTAAGCTCCGAAATGCTAATATTTGTATGGCATTGTATTAACTGCCTCAAGACAAGAACAACGGCTCTCCAACTCAAATACCTTGAATGTATTATTTACTTAAAAGTAGTTATTAGTATACACATATTACAATCAACGTTATACGTATGTTTTTTTTCAATCGTATACATAAATTCCAGTGCAAAATAATAGTAAGACGGACACAGGCGCGTATGTCCAGTCAGCGTAACACTAAAGTAGAAACAAATCGAAACGTGCTTGTGCGCAAGTCCGCGACATCAATAAAATATACAAAACGGCGTCTTGTCATTTGTCATAGTGTTGTATCGCACCCGATTACACCCCTTCACTGTAACGTTGTGATATGAAAAATAATTTGGAAATTTTCGTTCATTTTTTATGTTTGCTTTATTTACTTTAATTGAATCGTACAGTGTTAAGAGGTTGGCCAATTGCAAAAACGAAGATTTGTTCTAAAGGAACTTAAACTAGCGGCCGATCCTTGACCATTAGGCGCGAGCCTGAGGGTGTCGGAGCGGCCGTGAGCGTGCAGCGCCCGCAGACACTGTGACCTGGCCTGAGACCATCGAGAAGCGGAAAGAACTGGTGCTCAGGTCACAGTATCGGCAGACGCAGCATTACAACAAGGGAGGCGGGAATTTAAAACTATTTTGCGAGCACCCCCTTTTTATACTTCGTTTTTGCAATGGCCAAACTAAGAGCAGGGGTGCACGAGATAGCTCGTGGTAGAGTTGGGTGCAAGCTGGGGATCACGCCTCTGAATCAGATGGGACTTGGTGTAGGGGGTACTCACGACATCGGGGGTGGAGGCTCCGTCGTGGCTGCTGTCGGGGGCGGAGCGCGGCTCTCCGTTGGTGTCGGGCGGGCGCGTTGACTCCCGCTCGTCGATCACCAGGTCTATTGGCATCTTGCCCTTCAGGCAGCTGATGTAGCGGTGGCAGAAATTGTCACACAGCTCGTGTACCTGCGAAGAGGAGAACCGTTACAAGCTGCTTGCTGCTAAAGTTGCATGGAGCCTAGTGTCGCTGGCAATCGTAATATCAATCACTATCTGTATAGGATATAAATTTTCATAACGACCTGAGTCAATATTTCTGTAGCTAATAAAACTCACTACTCAGTCTAGTACTAGTTAAAACATTATTACAACCGTTTATACAGGCTAATTTATTAGTTACTACGACACTAAACCATCGTCGTTCCGCTCGCCTAAACTTAACCTTTAAACTAACATCAGGATACAAAACTAAAAAGTAAAAAAAAATACAACAAAAATGGAATACATTTGGAACCGACCAACTGTCACACGCGTGTAAAAACTCTAAAATGAATCGTAAAACGGAAAAGAAACACGATTTTTTACCATTCCTACCTCCGAAGGCACCCTGGAGGGCTGATTATTAATTTTGTGCGTTGGCCTTATAAAGTTTCATAGCTATAATTAACTTAGAAATTAACATAGAGCTATAAAATGGGTAACGAAACTTTTAGATAGCGTTTACACGGTCGGCAATAAAATATCGGCAGGTGTAAGGGGCATTTGAAATTGTAATTTTACTTTACAATTTTGTCGTACGACCGCTATTGTGTACTAAGCTTAACGTCCTATGTTTCGGTATAAGAGATTTGGAATAATTCAGATACATTTTACCATATTAAAACACATACAATTCTATATTTTTTATTTAGTTAATGTCGCAGTGTTGGCCGTAGTGCCTAATTCCACCCTTCTTTTTTTGACGTCTGTCAAGTTTTAATTATCTGTGAATTGTATCATAGACTTATCTTTTTTATCCCTTTACAGCGCATGCGTGACCACCATACTGTGTACGTAACGTCACTAAAACATGTTGTAATAATATCTAATATTCATCATCAAATAATTTTGGAGTAATTAACATGTCAACACTAATATGATGCATTAGTATGCGGGGGATCATAATTCTAGCGATGATAGAATTAAGAGCTGTCCACCCCCTTGATTTAGACGTCGTTAATACAACGTTTATATAAATATAATACACATCAAAACTAAAAACAATGTAAAAACATAGGAAGAATTATGAGATTCCTTTGCCTAGAACAAAGACAATCTTTCATCTTTTTTTAATTTTGACATTTACTGTCACAGAAACCACCAACAGTGTTGCAAAAATACTAAAAAGTTTTTAACTGTTTCAAATGTAATTTATTGTACAACCTTAGCCATAACTCATAATATTAATTTTTATCATCGAAACTAAGGAAGAAACGTCAGAGAATTTGAAAATAGAACGGTACGACGGAAACGGAAACGATGCTCCCCGTTGACAGTTAATTATGTTTCGGGATAGTAATTTCCTAATCGACAGGTTTTTCTAAATTACTCGACAACTGACGAGACGTGAAAAACATAGGAGCCGCATCTGGCAGTAGACAAAACTGTAACTTCATAATTTACATCTTTATTTTATAACTGATATCTGTAACTATATAAAAAGCTAAGTAGTCCATAAAATTGCGCATCAATAAAAATTTTTTTTTTTTTTGTAATGGCTTAAAATCATTACACGATCAGCACTGGAGCTGTTAGGTCTCTCTTCATATATAATTTAAATTAAAAATGACATAACGTCAGCTTATCCTGTCGCACCCAAAACTCTTTCCAGAAAATTTTAAATTTGGAACTCAGGATTAAGAAACGGCGTCTCACCGATACTTTTTAAAATTGAAATGAAATGAAAGGTGATAGTGACATTTGGAATAATAAGGGATTTTGAATGTAGAACTCAGATGTTTTTTTAAACCGAACTTTATTTCCTTTTGAAATAGGAATTACGCGGGATTATTTAAAGACTGAATATTGTCAATTTTAATTTTCTTATTTTGTTTTCTTTAGAGAATAAGCCTTTTTGGTCTTAGGTAACATGATTTAGTATTTGAATCGTGTCAGGTAGTTAGGCAGGTGACATGTAAAATGTTGAAATGTCCCGGCGACTGCCAGAAGTGTGGGCTGGAACCAGAAGTGGGCCACGGTCGTACAAGTGGGCAAAACAACTGGTACAGAGGGTGAGGTTTTATGGGTGATTCGAGCATAAACAAGTATCTCTGTGCTTTGCTCCAGAGTGCAAAGAAACTATAATTGCTTCTCGTTTTCCTACAGTTTAAATAAAGAAATCAATTCGAATAACATCATTAAAAAACAACTTTACCCTAAATATCTTCCGTACTATATTATTATTTGCTAAGTCGGTCAAATTCTTCAATAACTATCCATTCCACTAACAGCTAGGTGCTTCTAAAACACGTGGGCGCAATCACTAATAAAAAACCAAACATTTTTATAATCTATGCTTTTATTTTTATTTAATCTGTGCGTTTGACAGGCTGAATGCGCGGCCGCCATCGCTCTCCAAATGTCACATTATCGAATTTATTTTTAATAATGGCGGCTTTTATTTTTATTTGCTGTTTATATATTTTTTCTCTTGTAATTCAAACGTTATTATGTCAAATGAAAAGTTTTGACGGATCTTTCCTTTATTTTATTGTGTACGAACGATTATTACTAGATAATTCTGGTGTTATTACAAGCAATTTGTTCAAATGTTAGTTTAGTGAAAGCTTTGTAGTATGCGATTGTTGAAATTCCTACTTTTTCCAGAAATTAAGAAGAATCTACATTAGCTTCAATAAGTTTACGTCTGCATCTCATTTCAAAGTTACAAAGCTGTATATTCAATAAACAAAACACCACTTAATCAAACTACTAATTAAAATACCAATTTAACGTGTGAAAAACTAACAGTAAAAGAAATACAAGTCGCCCCGGTGTCATATAGTAATCCACCAGTATAACGGTTGTAAAAACGGGTCGGCAGTAAAACGCAGGGTTCGAGTCCTGTAAACCAACAAATCTGACCCCTCGTAAATCAGTTAAGCGCGTTACAGATAAGGTTTTACGATACGCAAACGAAATATGAAAAAATGCTTTAAAATTTTGTCGGTAGGTGGTCAGGTGAGGTTGAAGTGATTTTCGATATTACTTTTAGTATCGACAATTAACTTATTGCAGTCAGTTTCTGTCGTATCGTCCATTTAAAACTAGTTTAGAAATCAATTTTCAATAAAATTGATGCTTGTTGATGTTAAAGCTAAGAATATGTATAACCACTGATTAGTCTATGGCCATAACGAATCTCAAACAAATAAAAAAACAAAAACAAAAGGTTCTCATTTCAAAATTACTGGATGGATTTGGACGAATGAACAGCCAAGAAATGCCGTAATCGGCCAATTTCGATATTCGAAAATTCGAAAAAAGAACGAGTCTAATAAAAGGCTGACATTACCGAGCTACATCACATAACGTAATTAGGACACAGAAAGACGGCGCGACTAAAAAAACGCTCGTAACGACGACCAATCGCAGAGCCGATCGACCGAAAAGGACTCAACATCGAGCAATGTCGCCGGCGGCCATATTTAAAATATTAAAACATAAATCAAAAACGTTATACGATATTTTCAATGTGAATATAATTTCGGGGAGTTCGTTAAAGAGATGGCCAGGTTCAGGAATTTTTAAAGTGTCGTTTTTTGTCTAATGCAATAACATTACACCTCATTACCGACCATAGATGTTCTGTCAAAAAATACTCGACTGCATTCAAAAGATCTTTATAAACTTGATCTTTTTACCGAAAAAGAGGTAAAAAACTGAGCAATTATAGTAAAATGGTTGTAAAAAACAGTGCACTTAACGAGATCTCATTGTACGCGAGTTGGGCCGTTGGAGGCTTTTTTATTTTTAATTATTATAAAAGCTCAAAAAAACCACATCACCTGTGAACGGTGTGTAGTGAAGCGGAAACGGATCGAACTAACGGCATCTTTTTTTAATTTTATTCGACAAAAACCATGGACGAGATGGGAGCCGACATGTATGGGATATGGACAGAGGAAAAAAATAGCTTTTCAGATCACAGAGACAGGTAAACGTGTCTGTCTGCATCTAACTGACTTCCGCTAAGCTGAGCTCGGCTTTCATTGCTCGGTGTCGAAGCATACTTTCTATGCAAGCTGGATATTGGTCGCCAGTGATAACTGTTTCTCAGATGTCGCGAACTTTGCACCTTCTTGTCAAAGAGATAAATAAACACGAAAATGTTTTGACTGGTTTAACACACAGCACCGACTGAGATACTTTTGAAAAACCACTTCACTTCTTTCTCACGAAAAAGGGCCAACTCGCGGACACGAATTTAAAAATCGATCATCCGTCTCGATGAATTGAACGATTTTCTTCAATCTCCGCGCGTCCCTCGCTATTTTGAATTTCGAACAAGGCATTATTTTTTATTTTATTTTTTTCCAAAACGGCCTTTGTCTCGCCCTCCGGCCTCCGGCCTCCGGCCAGCCAGTTCCGTACAGCGGTATCGCATTACACGTTATCTCGTTACAGCGGCCCGTATTAGTGCGTACGGTTCGGCCGGACGTATCCCCAAACACAGCGCGACTTAGACGCGGTGCGGCGCCCGATATTTTATGGAATCCGCTGTGAGAACGGCTGCTTGAGGTATCTCGTTTCTCGAGATCGTTCGTCTTGATATAGACGTTAGTCAAACTAGTTTCGTTGAAACGTGACCATAATATTGACAAGCTAAATTAATTCCTCGCCGGGCGACACCGCGCGTCGTAAAAACATACCGGAGATTTGAATTTTATGCTCCTAATTAATGCGACCGAGCGCAAATTGTTCGATCTGATTGCGAATAGCAAAAAGCTCGCGTCCCGTCGCGTTACCGTTACGTTGGAGAGTATAATGGCGAGAATTGGCGATGTGACACACGCAAGAAGCCGAACCGGTCCAAACGGAACGCGCCCAAATGAGAGATAAGGGAAAAACAAACAACATTCGAAATGCGAACGCCGATCCCATTCACTCGCGCGCCGACGACACCTCGCGCACTAGCCGACGTTTAGTTTTGCTAACTCCAAATTAGGTTTGGACATGGCCTTATGTCTCAAATAAACTTTCCATTTAATACTGGAGGTGGATCTGCCCGTAGCATTGACTGTCCTATTTTTAGACCGAGAACAATTCATTCTAACGAGAAGGCAGTATGAACTATGCCCTTAGACTGTTCTTGAAGACGTTTATCAAATGTCAAGGATCCCTATGTAGTTTCAATGTGACTTCAAATGTTGAACAATCAAACAAAATGTTATGTAGCTACTCGGAGACACAATACACGAGTAGTATGTTCCTAATGTATTCTACATCATAACTGTTGCGTGAATTCTTAATTACAAACATATTTTTAAACTATTCGAAACGTGAATTTGATTAATTTAAACATCGAACGGACAGTGCGTGCAGTCGTTGCGTGCCCGGAGATCGATACGATATCTCGATATAAAATCGTGCCTAAAGATAATCGAAAGGTGTTATTTTTTCAAAACCGGTTCGAGTTTCGATTCCAAATGTATTCCAATAAGATAGTATATTATACTTACTTTTTCTAATTCTAATAGATGAAACCGTAGAACTTGTATCGCTTGCACCATCTGGAAAGAAAAACATCGTTTTAATCTCATAGTATTAATATATTGGAGTAGTTTGTTCCATTTCTAACATGTCGTGGGAGTGTTTGAATTATTATTTACCTCTATAATGATAAATTGTATCCTCGATATTAAATGTCACATGTTACTGTACTTTTTTTGTGGTAATTAGTGATGTCACCAATTCGAAAAACGACTTTGTTTCGTCCTCTGAATGAAAATGTGGCTTCTAGTAATAATTTTAGAATATGTTGATGATAATAATCTGGCAAAAACTCTGCAATCTTAGGATATTTTGTTTATTTATGTATATTAATAATATCGAAATGGATGGTTGTATAGTTGAGGCCGAATATTTCTGTTTATACCTGTACCTTTAGGTTGAAACTTGATACACATAATATTGTCTATCGGGCATCTCACAATGCGAACTGAGTAACAATGGACAGACAATGTATGGCGGGCTCTCGCTGTGTAGTGAAGTGATCATATTTGCGTTAGTTATCGATAGTTATGATACTATAAAACAGCTTGCAAATAATTTATCTTAAAATTAATCTTGCTATTATTTCTACACACATATTTCATTTCATAACTACGTAATCTCTCGATCAATTTCAAAAGTTCAAAGCCAACGTATTCCCTTGAATTTACATAATACACACATATAATAATAAAAGAACATAATCACGGGCCTCAATACGAATGCCATTCGTACTAAGATCCTATCGACTATTGTTTGATAGTGTTTGGAGATCTAATCGGTAACTTTTTTCAAATCGATATCTATCTAAAAAAGCAGTTAATGCCGTTTTAATAGCGTCTTGATTTGTTTCTGATTGCCACTTGAGGACGCTAGCTGAATTCTAAAAGCGATCTTGGCTTATTTCGTTTTTGATTGATGATTTTACACCGACTTCGAGTTTTAATTTTGTGCGTTTAATGTTTTGAACAACATGGCTGTAGGTATATTAAGTTGATACTGAGCTACTATTACATGTTATTACGGATGAAATTGTTGTATTTCCGGTCGAGATGAGAGTATCATGTGTGGAAAATTGGTAATAGTTGTAAAAACGGTTTTTGTATAACATTAATCTAATGATTACTGCTCACTTACGATTAGATTAATAGTGAAATGAATGGTTTTATAACTATGAGAAGGTATTTTGTAATTTGTGTTACATTTTGTGCTAATTTATGGCTGATTTTTATGGGTTATTTTGTTTTAAATCAGTAGCATAACATCATAACATCACGCCTTTTTATCCCCGAAGGGGTAGGCAGAGGTGCACATTACGGCAGTTAATGCCGCTGTACAATGTAACACCCACTTTTCACTATTTATGTTACGAGTCCCATGTAATAGGGGGTGAGCCTATTGCCATATACCGGGCACATTTCCAGACTCCGTGCTACTACTGAGATTTTTTTTAAAACCCAGTAATACTTTGCCCGACCCGGGATTCGAACCCGAGACCCCTTGCCCGGCAGTCGCACTTGCGACCACTCGGCCAACGAGTCAGCTGTGTAGTTAAAAGTGATCCCACAAGTAGTGGGAACATCTGTGACGCTCGTGGCTGCAATATCAATTAAACAGTCCAAAGCGCCACCCTTGGCTGTTTGTTCAGACGTTCCGTTGACACAGGCGACACCAACAGATAAAAATGTGTTTGACTTGTTTCTGTCTTGCCACTGAGACGAGTTTGTTTGGAAAGGGGAGACTCTGAGTGTACCAATGTAATCCCTTTTGCTTGGAAACCCACATTTCGGTTAAGGGAATCGGATTTTAAAATTTTAAACTAATTTTTCTTATTGGTAGGCAGTATGTTTGAATTTTTTATAGTTATTGAAATAGCTAGAAGTGCGAAAATAATCTATTAAATATGTCGATAAAAATAATTAACAGTTGTTTAACACCAAATATAACTTTATGTTGCATTTGACTTATTAGTATTTTTTTTAGTGTTAAAACGAACTTAACACTTAATTAAGTTATAACGCTCATATTCCTAAAAGTTGCACTAAAAACTCATTTAACGAGAAAAAATGAAACTATCAACAACTCAATTAATAAAAAGAAATTACACAATTAACCCCATTTTATAAGTTTATTGTTAATAATAATAAGCAATAAAAATGTTAAAGCCGCGATTCTATATATAAAAAATTCAAGGGATTAGAGCGACGTCATACCAGTGAGTGTTAACACGATATCGTTTACTAATGAGTCGTAAAATACAAAACTATTCGGTTCTGTTTACCGACGCTACTGCAGTTCAACTATGTTTAAGGAAGCTTAAAGCCTCAAAAGGCTGTGACAGACCAAACACAGATGTGACGTGGGCAAACAACCTCCACGGGTCGTAACCAATCGCCTCTCTAACCAAATGGGTCAATAAAACAGTCGATTCTCTGTTGGTTTTAGTCAACTTTAGTTTTTAGTTGACTCTAGTTTGTTTCGATATGGCGCGTAGTTATGTGTGTACATCACTAGACTGACAAACGTAAGCCCATGTGTTCATCTTTTTTTTCGAATATTTGAATTTATTTTTTTGAAATTCGTACTTTACCAAAAGTTTATAGACTGCCAGTGTTTTTAACTTTTTCGTTTTAATTTGAAAAGAGGTTTTAATTAAAAGCTCTATTTTAAGGTTAGGACCTGGGCCGACTCTGGGATATTCCATAAATACGCCATGGTGTGAGGGACAGAGAGCAAATGGTTGCCAATTACGTACAATAGTGCACTCTGCATTGTATTAACGACAGTTGTGGATAAAGAGCACCACCTGAGGCTGTACGCTCGGTGAATGTCTTTAGTTTCTATACGCTTGGGACGCGGGTTTACTTGCGTTAGGGTGATATTGGTAGTGATGTTTTTGAGAGTATGTGTTTATTTACAAAATTAATAATTAGTTTTCTGAAATGTGATATTTTAAGTATTATGTTACTGGGTAAAGAATAGGATACTAAAAAAATGAGTTTTTTTTTAATATTGTGTTTTTGTTCTGCGCTTTTAGAAAGGTTTATGTAAGACAGGGACAATCTGGACTTTATTTATTTATGTCTACAAAACTATGTACATAGTAAGTACTGCCAAAAGCTCTTCAAACTACACACATACAAACATTCTTCGCGGCATTTGATATAATTATATTTTGAAAAACTTTTAAATAGGCGACTTCATTAAGTCGGACGTGTCATGTGGCTCTCAGGAGGTCCCAACAAAAGCATCGTAATTATTACCACATAAATGTACTCCACGTCAATTATTTCAAAAAGTCAATAATAACCCTAAAGAAGTAATTTTGTTGGGTGTCCATTGTCAGTTAGCACAGAGGGCTAACCGCAAACTTTTTGTGGAAAAAATATATTACGAGATACTTAAGCTGTTCGTACTTGAACTAATTATGCAGTAAGTAGTCAACAACTATTGCCCACTGTGCAGTTTACGTTTGTTATGACTTTTGTCGTTTTGCGGTTTTTTAACTAAAAACTCAGTAATATACAAGTTCAATTGGACGCTTTAAAAACAGTGTATCACTAAAATTCTCGTTTTGGAAGAAGCCAAGTACAAAGATAAAGCTAAAAACAACTGGCCCCTCAAAAATAAACTGTGCAACTAGGCAAACAGATGCGTCAGCCAGTGGCACCACATGTCAGCTTCAGGACAAAAACACAACACGATAATTCACCTATTTCGTCGAGTGAAGTTTGCTCTACGCCCGGATGTCGCCTCGTGTTTGGCCATCTTATCTCGAACCTGGTTAAAACTCCTCCATGTGGATGAATGACGCTTATCATCGCTCCACAGGAATAACACTGACAGCTTAGTTTATAACCCCCAAGCTACTGTTTCGAACCAGCTTTAAATTTCTCAAATTTATGAGTCACGATGCGTTAGACAAACAAATCAATCCGTACCAGGCTAGGTACGTGCGTAACGTTGACAGTTGATAAAACGAATTTTCGGTAACAAAGTCAAATAATATGAACGTCGCCTCCGACCGGCGCGATTCGTAATGCCTTAGATTTTATTTGTTAAAAATCGGTTAAGTACCCGTGTCGAACCGCGGCCGTGGGTGGCCGCCATCTTACTTTTATTATTTCACTTTTTGTCCCAGCTAGCCGCGGGAGGCACACGGTGCGATTCAGCTTTTTATGAGTGACAATATAATATATTTTTTAATCTTATTTCCCTATTTTGTTGTTCTCAGAAATATTTCTCGTTTACCTGTGCTTAATTTTGGACAGCTCTTTAGCTAATCAAATCGTAAATTACGCTGAAATGTTCCTATTTTATGGGGTATTAAAGTTATCCCACGTTTTATTTGTTTTGAGGTCTATATGAGTAATAAATGTGGACAATACTTACTAATGAGTCGACCTCAGGGTCCGCTATGTAGTAAGGTTTCTCTTGGCGTATCTGTGAAAGAAGGAAACATATTTATTAGAAAATTTTCACAATTATAATGAATGTAAAATGAGGTTGTTGGGTACTGGATTAATGGCAGGCGCAGTCGGGTCGTAATGCTTGTACGTGGCTAATAAAATGCTCGCTCGCTTGGCTGCGCGCGCGCACGCACCCTAGATTAAGAATATAGAGTCGACAATTTACGGACTATAAATTATAATAACTCGATAGCTCCAGACTTTGTAGGAGATTGTACTGAGGACTATGGTACAGATAACTGTGAACGTGTTTCATGGAGCTGATATAAAATATAGTAAGGAAAGACTTTTATGTGATGTAACATTGTCTTAATAATGATTTACATGTTCAATTAAACGTAATATCCAAGTTACCTATAACAATTGTGTCAAAGTCAAAGCATTTATTTCAATTAAACCGTAATAAGACAGTTTTGAAATGTCAATACTTGAATTGTCCGTACGTCTGTATGTCAGTCAAGCTAGGCGCTTTGTAAATACATAGTTTTAGAGGTAAACTTGATACCAATCTAACTTCACATACTTTTCAATGCGAGCTTATCTTTCAGCCTAGTAGGTTTAATAATCTGTCCGATCTCCTTTATAATCTGTGGCCATACTTAAGAACGCTTTTTTTCGACATTTAAACCCCGTGTTGCCCGGAAATGCGATACTATCATGCACACCGAAGCGGCCCGATTTTTTACATCTAGCAACACAGTATATATGTGAGTTGCCAACAATAATAATTAAATCATGACTATGTACTAATTAAATTTACATGACATAACATTTCCAAAACTTTACTAATTTGCTTCCGACTTAGATTTGTAATTAAAATTAAATTTTCTCATTATTCTTTTGTTGACTCTTGTTTGTTTTAGAACGGCTTACTGTTTGAGAAAATTGTTTGAAGCACATAAACATTTGGAGATAACACATAATATAACGCGTTTTATCTCCCACGGGGTAGGCAGAGGTACACATTATGGTGCAGACAGACTGCTGAATAGCAATGCGACAGTCGACACTCATCAAGTAGTTATGTGGGTACGCCGAAAACATAGTAATTATTTCAGTATGTCCCACAGAAGATTTAAGGTACAGAGTACGTAAATGCAAATTTATTTCGAAACCTAATCATCATAAGAAACAAAGGTGTAAAATCTAACAAAACAAAGATCCGAAGACTTACAAACTAATAAAATTAAACACAATACAGCTATAGTTATTTTAGTGCAAATAAACTTAAGAGAACAAAATAATGCTTAGACAATACATTTAGGTTTAAACGTAATGCCTAATAATATTGTTGGGTCTAATTAGTACTTAGCTTCAATTGACCTAGCCAGACAATAGGAATTAATACCGATTATCGATTTTAATGATCGTATTAATGATTTAAAAGACTCTAACGTTGATTAAAATATTTCTAAAGTTGATAGCTAAGTCAATTCTCTTGGAGGAATCGGACATGTTTGAATTTTGTAATAACTGTGAAGGTTTGTTTGGACGTAGATTAAGATTTTTAATTATAAAACAACGCAAGGGCTTATAATCTCTGAAGGGATAGACAGAGATGTACATAATCTATTGATGAAGCGTTCTTGAGGGTCATATGGTATAGAAATTAGAAGTATAGCTATATTACAAGATGAATGAAAAGAAGTAGTCCTTTCAAAACTGCACTTCGGAACGGGTTACCTAGTTACCTAGCTTCACTGAGAGACAGACTGACGGACAATTCAATGTATACGTTTCAAAAGTGAAATAAACGCTTTGACTTCGGAATGGTAGATGAAAATAAATCTAGTGAATGAGTCAATTTTTTTGTGATTCTCTATTTGGCTACAATCAGTTTTACGTAATAGTTTAATTATACGTCCTATTAAACAGTAACCGATTCTACTGTTTTCCTTATTTTTTTATAAAACGCAACACACAATCTTTTATGCAAATTTTTATACCCTAGCTAATTGGTTTAGGAATTGATAGCCAATTATAGTGAACCATTAATTTATTTATTTTTTTTTTTATTTTTATTTTTTTTTTTTAATTTTTGGTCATTTCTATATCTATTAGTAAAATTCGTTCAAATCAGCAACTTTTTAATACATTTTTTTTATAAAACAAAAGCTTTGTTTTATATTTTTAATGACGAACTAGTTCAAAAATGACATTACCTCTACAAAAAAATTATTTAAAAATCGACAAATCGTTTTTCAAAAGTAAATTGTAAAGTTTAACAATTATGTTTTTTATGTTTTTAATTAATATGTATAATCAGTTTTATTTGTTTAATCAATAATTATTATTTGCAAGCGTATTAAATAACGGCAGGTGCGTTAATTTATGGCCGTTTGCCGTTTCACGATTATGACGCACAGTGTGCAAACATCAGGATGTATTGGAAAAAATGTTATTTAATTAATTAAATTTTACACCTAGCACTTCAGTGACTAATAAAAATAAGTATGTAAATGTTATTACTTAATATCATACGAAATAGTAAATGTTATATAAAAATTTTACTTGATCCAAAGAAGGTGGAAATATACATCGACTATAAGACTGAAAATGTATTTTTTTGTAATAAAAATAGGTACAGAACATTTTCGAAACATATCCTACTATACTTAATAGCCTCCTAACTATCTTCGGACACAAAATCATATCAATAAGTTCGCTTCATTGAAACGTAAAATGAAAACAAACAAACTCACTATCACATTAATAAATAATTAGTAAGGATTTTGTTAAAAAAGGGTTATTATATATTTTAGCAATAAATATCAGATCGATACGAGAGACATTTTGCAAAAATTATAAAAATGACAGTTAACCATTTAGCACGGTCAAATTAAAATGTACTTTACACTGAGAGGTTTAAAGTGCAATTTGTGTTGTGTTTTGATCTTATCTTTTATGATATGCCTATTAAAATGTATGGGTCGATTACGATGGGACTTAAATGTCGTATAAAAATTATACATTTTACCCGACTATTGATGATTGATACGTTTTCCTTGCAATTTTGATTGGCTTTTAATTACCTTTTTTATTTCAAATAAAACCTTTTTCTATAATTATGTGAATTCCTATTAATTGTTAGTCAAGATTTTTTGTTGTATCGGTAATGATACGTGTTGGAACGGTTTTAAAATGTTCTTTTTCTATGGTAGCAAAAGGTTTTATATTTATTAAAATGATCACGAACTTAATTTTAATATATTCACTTATACTTCAAAGATTTATGTCTCGCGAAAAAGTCTGTGTAAATAAAAAACATACCATTCCGTTTCGCTGTTAAAGTTGAAATTTAATTGATGGTGCATATTAATTGATACCACATTGAAACACATAGGTTTAATTGCAGAAGTGTTTTATTAATTTGATTCTAAAACATCGCCTTAGTTCTAAAGACTGATATAAAAAGTTTTAATACAACTAATACCATCCCACCTTGAGCCGTACATGGCCACAAATCATAGTGCCCGGTAATGACCGCCGTGCACCGGGTAGCGGGTTCGATCCCGCCCACGACATAATGGTTATCATTCCGGTTTGTGTCATTATTGAACACAACAAGTTGTTATTTGCCTCTAGTTCAACATCAACCACGGATATGCTAGAACACAGTGGGCAAAATCTGTTCAAGTGCAGACAAAAAACTACATATTTATTTTTATAGGAATACTAAGAATGTTTTTGTTTACATTTAAACTAGTAATGATCATTATATCGGGCACTAAACAAACACGAACAAACAGTATAATGTTGACCACAAAATGATTGTAATTTGACCTCTTCTATAAAAAAGTGATAGATACTCTAATAAGCGTGGGTTTGCTGATTTAAAATCTTTTGGGTCACTGATCTTTGTATGAATCATACGTTAAAATCTCAGAACCATTCACACCTTCTACTAAATGTTACGCCGTATAATTTTATGATGCAGTCTTGCTTATATTAGCTAGAACTTTTGTCGTGAAACTTTATCGTGATTGTGTATAATTCGCATCGTGCTACAAATTGAACTTAGATTTCACTATCAACAAACGACCATTGCAAAGCTTTAGTGTTATTAAGTAATCAACCTGAAGAAAGGCTATGTTGATGGAATGGAGTATAATACAAATAACTTAGGAACTTAATAGAACAATAGCTTGGAATGTACCTACATGAATACAATCCCAATAAGAAGTATAGTATGTTCTTCTCATACATTTTGATTACCGATGCAAACAACCAGAAATACCAAAAGGCATTCGCCAAGATACCCTGACCCCTTACTGCTGAACCAACGAGCCAAACAAAATTATTTCGAGCACACCAATTTCATTGTACTCTCTATCGCTACAGATTACTTCCACGGTACCACATTTCATTCTTCCACCTTGGTTCAGCCAATACACTAAGCAAGTGGCACACATACAAAGCCAACCTTTTACATACAAACATGTCATTATACGAGTAATCGTGTCGATGCGTATCACTATAATGATAGACCAAAGTTACCAAAATCCAACCAATGGCGAATGCACGATCGAAAAATATAACAAACGTAAATATAGCCCCTCCCCGCCCCGAGGCAAGGAAGTGTCTCATTTAGGGGGGCACCGACCCATGAAGCAAGACCAAAGCCCCTTTGGACACAAATTAAATGCTAATAAGACGATCGACTGATACCCAAGTCTTGGAACAACAATTTTTGGTAACTATACGAAGATTTTATGGGTGTTTTCAAACTGTGATAGTAGGTATAGATGGTAATGTGAGCATTTATGTTGTGTATAGCTATCTATATGAAGCTGAGTACATACATGGACGGTCGTAAGTGCTTTTTTATCTCATCATTTAATGTTTTTTGGTTTTTAACGAGTGATGATGATTCATCACAACACATCGATCAAAAGTTCTTAATTTTTAAATACTAAACTTGAATTAAATAATGAATGCAACAAAAGCTCTACTCGCACGCATCGGAACGCTTAATGCCTCCATTACAACTGACATCGGAACAAAAAATGTCACGAATTGTTAGGTGTCGATACAAAAATCCCTTTCGAATCGAGTTATTGCATCGATATTTTTTTTTTATTTTAATCGATGCGTCGAACTGTATTCTATCGATTTAACTCGCAAAAAATACAGGACAAAAGCGTTTTATATCTGTTTGTCCCGTAAAAATAAACAGGCTGTGAACAAAATAACTTTTGACTCGACCCAAATATCTTTGTGATCCGACAATTGTCGTTTTCTCTATTCATGACGTTTACCTGAGTCTCATTGTAACCCCCCATTGTGCACTTTCAGTCGAAATGGTATTGTTTGTGTAATTGAATAAATACCTTCGCAGAGTGCTTTGTGATGCTGTAAAGGACCAGATCTCATGTGCATTTAACCATCTTGGAACAACACTCAAGTTAATCGATTAAACATTTTTTCCACAGAAAACTGGAATCGGGCAGTGTCCGAGTAACACTGATTTTAAGCACCGATTGCCCGCTACCTGGACTCACGAAAAAACTACGGAACTCATCATTAAATTCGTAAGGTCCCAATCGAGACGTCCACGTGTCTCAATGAATATTAAACTCTATTTGACACAATTTAAAGCACATTATGAATTGATGGACCACAGGCATTTACAGCGATAAGTAACGGAATAACTGCGGCACCAAAATCGCTACCAAACGTGGTACCCTGTAATTTGTAATAAAAAATCTATTTATGAGATAAAATAAAGCACCGAGACGCTACCTAAGATGCCCGGCGATCGATCTCGATGGGCTTTTTAATAAATCAAGTAGTTTCGAGCCATTTTGACGCTTGTCAAAGTTAAACGTACGATATAGAATCGCGCGTACCGTGCGCAGGCTTCAATGTTAAGTTATTCTATAATGTTCAGAGGTCGAGTTTTGTAATTTAGTTAAGTCGCCTCCTATTTAATAACATTCTTGTACGGCCGGCGGTCGGCAGGTGATTTTTTTTCGAATTTTGTCTTAAAAAACGGTCTTTCGTCCGACCTCGCTACTGAAGTAGTTCGAATTTTAAAATTATAGTGTATTAATACACGTTCCTGTTACGAAATTTTTATTTATAGTGCGCGCGTCTCCGTGGTCGCTGGGACTTTGGGTCGAGCGTGCCACCGCTCTAACTCTAACGCGCGTCACGCCGCGATTGTTTTGGCGACCGCGACCGCTCCGCATTTAATCACCTGTTTTGACACAACGACGTGCGAATATATTTATTTGGTTCGCTTTACTGCCGCCCATAAAAGGACGTAATGAACAAATGTCTTTATGGTATACTTGTAAACGTCAAATATCAGTCATTTCTCCTTGGCGAGCACAAAAAACGTCATAAATATTCTTAACAAAATGGCTCCTACTGAATATTGTGGCCATAAACGTAGCTCTATAAAATGAGGTTTGGTTGTTTAACTTTTGTTCGGGCTCTGTGTTGGAATTAAAAGAACTTAGACGCGGGCCCGACCTTTTGTTTGCGTAGTGTTTCTTTCCATAAAATATATGTAAATCATCTAGAAATTATTCATAACTAACTGGAATTTATAAATGTTTTACGGTTTGTTTTTGTGTTGTCAAAAAGTTTGTGTGCCAGTGGCCTTAGAGCCAAACTTGTGGAGAGGTCACTCGGAGCGTATTTCGCACGGCGACGAGACGCTCACGCTCACATATAAAACTGTTGCTCTAAAATTTTTAAATAACGCTTCTCGTTGCCTGCCGAGCGTCATCCCCATTAGAGAAGGACAAAGCCTGAAGTGAAACAAGGATGGGGATACAGTGGAGCGTTTTTCATGCGTTTTTTGTCCCGAAATCCGTGCGTTCAAAAATTTTATTTTAATACAAGAAAAGTATTCAAAAGACACGGGGCAGGTAGAAGCGGCCGAACCGGGGTATTTGCTTAGTTTCTTTTTTTCTTGCACAAAGAATTCAAGTTGATTTATGGTCGTGGTGTGTGACGATTTGTGACCTGTAATTTCTGATGTGAGTTTTGTCACTACGGATCTGGGAGCTTGATTTATTAATTCACGGACCGTTCGTCAGAGGGCGTGTTCCGGTTTTGACAGTTGTCAGTAACATATAATTTTTAAGCGCTCAAAATGATATTTATATTTTTCTCAGTGTTTTGTTTTGGACCGATTGAGACATTATATTAAATACTGTGAAATTTTATTGCAGCAATTTGTACGATTTATTTTTGTTCTGAGCAAATAATTATTAGTTACACAGTGCAGTCGTAATTTTTGTTTGTATCATATTGTTTAGTTGGCTAGTAATGACATTTCTTACAATTTTGTCCACGTTGTAACGATAACACGCTGTGTGCGAATCACGTGTCCTCATACGGAGGTATCATACACTACAGTTAGTTACATAACAGGTCCCGAGAGAGTCGTTTGGACCCGGAAGGTCAGTTTTTCGACCATTAACGCGATCAGAGGGTTGGCGTGGAATTAGTGGGAAGTAATAAAGGTGGTAGGTAATTACCCACTTCGGGGCAGTCGGTTAAATGGTGTCTCACTCGTTCAGACTATTACACTAGTCGTAAATTTGTGTTAATCGTTTCATTTTTTGTTTATACACACTACTTACTTTGTAGGTGAGTAAATTATAGTTACAAAATGTAAATAAAAGTCTACCTAGTATGCTAATCAAGCACTTCGTTTGTTTACTTATTCTCTTTATAATTTCAAGTAGTCTTCAATTATTCAATAACACATTAACGGCAAAAAAGATACATTTCGGAAAATCAAAGGAATCATGCTAAATTAATTCCCATCTCAAACCACTACGTCAAACATCTACTGCGATCATGATTGACAATACATTTGAAACATCTAATTAGCATCAAGAGCTTTCATCTTCAAATATCAGCCACATCAAAACATGCTCAGCAGTTTCGGAGTTGGCCACTCACTTACGTATAACTAACACCATTATTTACGTGTTCGAACGCTTAAGAAAACAGTAATACAAAAACTGAATTTATAACCCTTCAGATTTCTCATGACCTCACTTTGAACAAATAAACAGACAAACAGACGCGAGGCATGGTTTCCGCTGAAGTGCACTCTACGCACGGTTTTCAAAATAAACAAATACATTTTCAAAAGGCAATATTTTTAAACAATCCTTCATTGTACACCGGGATATAATGAAATAATAGTGTTACCCCAAAAAGCGATCGGTGCGCGTGTTTGTACTAAAATAAACGCGTTTAGTCCGCACGCCATTATGAATACGTAAGCATACGCACCCCTGGTTTGCCTCTTTTTTTAATCAACCCCTCCTAAATCCCAGCAGGCTAAAAATTAAAGTGTAATGGTGCAGTACTTAATAACTTATCTGCGGGTTCGCTGTGTGTTTCGGCTTTTGTTAATGTAATTTTTCAAGTTTAACTTTTCAAAGGGGACGGGAATCGATGTAAACTGCACTCCGCGCCAACTTATTATCGGACGAAACTCCTGAACGTTACTATTAACATTCATTAATACTTTATGGAGAGAAAACACATGTTTACTATTAAAACATTCTTATTATTTTACAAGCCACTTGCGTATGTAGATATTTAATCTTTTTAATAACAAATTTATGGCGCTTGCACGTTTTATGTTTAAATAAATGCTTCTACTATTAAATGTTAATTACAGTAACAGTCAGTGCATTCCGCGCTAAAACACACTGCAGATATGGTTAAGTCGTTTCTTCTGCATTAAACCTTAGATATTGGTCAATCCAGTAAACTTTACAACTCGCATTTATAACCATTATTAGCTCTGAACAAATTAGAAAGGAAGAAAACTAATATCAAGCGCATTACCGCGTTAACCCCTAATCATCGACACATTGATGAAACAATCACATGGCCCCCGGGGTCTCAGACCGAAGGGTTAGGCGCATTACTGGACGTAATCTTGATTGATCTGCTACAAATAATGTTGGTTTCGCGCGGCGTGACGTATCCGACCCCTTTCTGTTTTCTTTGTTCACAATATTGGCTTGCACTGAGAGGGTTAGATGCGCTTTTCTTGTCGTGTAGTTATTGGGAAATAACAGAATGTCCGTACGTAGAGGTAAAATGTCTTTGGAAACGAGTTGAAAGCAGGTTTTTTGAATGAGGGGACAAAGAACGCTACAAAGGACGTCCAACTGTGCACTTTAAATGAATGATAATAAAATAAGAGTACCAAGCTAATATTCCTCATTATAATTTAGAATGCTGATTGAGTCACGTCGTGCGTCGTAATGACAAATGCATGTCATTATGCATAAAAAAACTTCACGTTATTCATAACTATAAATAAACAAAGTTAAAATAAAAAGAATTAAACGATCAAATAAAAAAAATGGCGCTTCGTGTTTTCGCGCCGAACCCCGTACAATATGGCCATCAAAATAGAATATTCCGCTACCACAGACTACAATTACATTGGAATAGATTAAAAATAATTACAAGTTCAGTAGCGTAGTGTATCATTTGTGGCGGGGCAAATTCAGCGGCAAATTAACGGCGAAGAAATTACAGGGTTTTAAACGAAGTACTTGATCGTAATATTACTTGAAAATTGAAATATTCAGAGGGTTAAAACGTGGCACTGAATAACACTAATAGGTACCTATTTAATTTTTCACTCGTGTACGTGGAAAGGTGTTCTTTTTTAATGGAACCGGGATTCAAAGAGTTTTATTTTGTTTTTTTTTAGCATTTAAACTTGGATACTTGTTTTTTTTTTGTTTGTTTATGGCCAGATGAATTATTTTGTGAATGGAAGATTATAGTTCATGTGTGGGATAGTATACGATAACTATTATCCAAGGCTATGTTGATAAATTATTATTATCTCATAATATGTCTTTTAATTCCGATTTAATTATTTTATTTTTATTTTGTTTATTTGGAAACTCAACAGATTATTAATATAGTTACATGAGTTGGGAATACACATCACACTATCAATGCACAGCCTTATGCAGTTACATGAAACAAAGAATATATACAAGCTAGTAAAGTAAAGTCGACACACGCTGCACAGTGATAACGAGATGATGAAAATTGTCACTTAAGCCAATTACAGAGTTTCACGACATTTGTAAGACTAGCTCAACCAGAAAGTAATGTAATGTAAGGGAAGATTAAAAGGTAACACAGCACAATACAATAATAAGGTGCATTATCACATCAGTGAACAAACATACAAAATATTACTATGTTGATACAAATCATTATTATGCTGACAACCCTAGTAAGTATGACTTAGATTATTATTAATCCAATAATTAAAAACGCTTAGACTATTGAAATATTTATATATATAAGTAACTATAATCAATTATTTACTAAGTGTTGAACTGGCTCATGGTATAATCTGAAAGCATATAATCTGAAGATTAGCAACAAACATCTTTTTACACAATGATTGGTGATTTAGATAATTTTATTATTGATGATACCTATTAAAAGAATTAAATAAAAAATAAGATTTTTTTTAAGAATTAATATACAAAGACGCTGAGATAGGAGGACGGGGATAAAAAGACAAACCGAAAAAAAATATTCATAACCTTTTTGCAAGTTTTGTAAAAATGTGTATTTTTTATACGAAACAGATGCATCGAATTTAATCTCCATCGGCGATAAACAGGCACGACTTTCGATCTAAGTGGTGTTATGATAAAGTTTATTTTTGATTGTTTTGGTTTGTTTTTTTTTTGTATTGGTTGATCTGCCAGTCGGTTCGCATAAGAGATTATAAATATTATTGTTATAAGACATTGTGATTCATGGTAGGATTAAGCATCATTTTGAGCCCCTATCATACATGCATATGTTTGTACCACTGTTTACCCTGCAATGAAAAAGCGGTCGAATCTAATGCATTTAGACGTTTATTATTAACTAGCTACAATAATAGGACGTGTGTAACAGAAGTAGACATTGTTTTTAGTATTCTTCACACAGCTATTATAAATTATTTTCTGAATTGAGAAATAGGTTCTTTAAGCCGGTACACGAGCAGATGGATCATCTGATGGTAACCAATCGGCATCGCCCATGGACACCTGGATTACCAGAGGCCTTACAAATGCGTTACCGGCCTTTTATGAATTTGAGGATTGTCGGGGATTCAGGGGTTGGAGAGATTGATGATGGGAATAATTGGGCCTCCGGTAACCTCACTCATATGACGAAACACAACGCAAGAGTTGCTTCACGTCGGTATTCCGTGAGGCAGTGGTATCATTCCGGTGGAGCCGGCCCATTCGTGCCAAAGCATGGCTCTCCACTACTTAAAGTTGTCTTGTAATTAAGAAA
The DNA here is from genome assembly GCA_038387885.1 of Spodoptera picta. Classification (NCBI taxonomy): domain Eukaryota; kingdom Metazoa; phylum Arthropoda; class Insecta; order Lepidoptera; family Noctuidae; genus Spodoptera; species Spodoptera picta. Next base: position 1,544,424 of record JAZHFQ010000384.1, on the reverse strand, counting down.
ATAAGATTTTTGAGTCTAAATTTAATATTGATGACGCCTAATTGTAAAATGGTGGATTTTACATACTAATATTGGTATTTTCTAAAGGGTATTTTTTAAGGGGGGACATCATCGAATGACTGTTTCCGCCTGGGTGTGGCGAAAGGGAATGTTAGACTCTTACTGACTAAAAACCACCCCGTTCCTACTCCTGCACGTGATAGTGAGATTCGTAGCAATCAATGATCATGCCTATATTAGTAGGTATGTATTTAATTCTACAATAAATATCTTATTTGTTATCAACGTTATATTTCGTTACTATTTCCAACACGAACCACGCTCTACTTTATGTCTGGGGGTAAAAACGACCAATCATCGCTGCAACATTAATTTCAATAAAAGAGGGTTGGCTGGCTTTTGTCTATGCCACACCATAGACTACGGAAGTAGTTCTGTCGTTTTTTTTTTTAACTGCAAACTTTATTGATCTGTATTTATGGTGAGAATTTTTGCCAAATGTTTTTATTTTTTAAATGTGTTAATTAAATGTCTATTAAAGAATTTACTACACTCTTACTGAACCTTGCATCCTACATTGAGAGTTATTTCCCCTGTTTGTTACGATCCCTAAAATTATGTTAAATTGTTCCTATAAAAAACAAATCAAAGTAAACACATGAATTTATTAAAACCTATACAATAATGATGAATTTAAACAACACCATAGGTACATTGTACCCTATGTAGGTAAAACTCCCTCTAATCCCCGTCAGCTGCTTCTGACTGGTCGCTTCTCCCCATTCTACCCTTCAAATACCCTTATTTACACCAAAACAAACAATGACCCATCCATCCTTACAATTCCTTTCCCATAAGAGGTCAACTTATACTGGATAACCAACCAGTAAAAGCTGAACGGTTTTTTAAAACTGTATAAATTGAGTGAGGTTTCAAGTTATGCTGGTTATGATGGCTCCTAGCTGAGCTGTCAAATACATAATGAGTGTATTTTTTTATATTATTTCAGTCCAGTGTCGTTAAAGCGATCGATTCTGTTGGGAATAATGTTTTGTTTTGGTGTTGCCAGTTTTTGTGACAAGAGATAACCATAACCGTAAGAAAACGAAAGAGAAAAACAATACAAAGCATTTTGAACTTTATCGACACTAAAATAAAGAGTCCAAAGTTTACTATTAAAAAACTCATCCGTTATTAGTGAACTTAATTAATTATGAACACTCCAATTACTTGAAAACCTTTTATCAAAACAGTATGAAGGGTCAATGACACCGAACAATTCGCTCGTTTTCATCCAAACCAGTATTTGTACGGTACTTGAAATTTAAAAATGGAATCAAAACGTTCGAACTTCGAACAGCCGTCGAGAGTCGGCAGAAGTCGGTAAGTGTCGCCGACGAAATCGGCCGACGTGTCGCGAAGAATGCGCTCGAGACTTTGTAATTGCACACCTCTTTATATACAGGTGGTTTCGTTTTATGATTTATATATTTTTATCTTACTTGTTCTTTTACTGGTTTTAGTCTCTCAAAAGTATGGGATCCATGACAAATCCAATAAAAGTCCTTATCTATTTAATAAAAAGGAAATTAATTGTACTGTATGAATCAAGACAAGCAAAATACATATTCATACAACTATGTACACTAAAATTCAATTCAACATTTAGGTTCTTAAAGAACTTTGCAATATTTATATTCAAGTGTCAAAAATTTCCAATCTTTCCCTAAAGCACCCTATAAACAAAAGCTTGCACCTAGTGTATTTATGTCATTATTAACCGGTGCGAATTAATACTCATTTAGCATCCATTTTTATCGCGAATGCTCTGCGCATGCACAAAAAGCTCATTCCTCTAGCACGGCGCGGCTTGACGCGCCACCGGTTTTTTACTCAGTTGCAGCTTTCCACCGAAAATGGTGCGCTAATCATTGTTGTGGTATCATTTATATTTGTTGGGATTTGTTACTTTTGTTCATAGGAAGTATTGTGAGAAAAATTGGAGATGGACGGTGGAAATTTTTGATAGAATTATAGAATATATCAGACAAGTTTCAAGTCTTACAAGATTTTTGAAGAGCCTTTCTTTCTGCTTGTCTTTTTCCATCTGCGTGGTCCTTACCAGGTTCAGGTGAATATAGAATGATTCGTCACGAAGTTCAAGATATAAAGTTTAACATTATTAAATATCCATCTAATAAATAATGTATATTTTTCGTACCTACCAATATAGAACGTTTAGGTAAAATTAAAACACCCTTGAGATTACCGAAAAGCCTCTGACCAATCACGTCGGCTCGCGTTACGATTGGCGTATTCAAATTCGGGAACCCTTGGACGAATTTAAATTTCGAACGCGTCCCTTCTGCGGTCGTGATTCGTGTTCTATTTCCAAAATCTCTACCATCCGCAATGATCTCGGATTGTCGTCGTATTTTCTTTATTTTAATTTTCTAGTTGACGTCATAGCGAGTGATGAAAGAGCATAATGTTTAGTTCATCGGCATATTAATGCTGCTTTAAACGGACAAAAACTCGACGCGAGTCGGTCGACGCAGCGTGTCAGGCACTAATTGAGAGGCGCACGCTATCGCATGGTGCAACCGGCCCTCAATCAGTAAGCAAAGGTTAGAAAATTCTCTTAATTACATATTTTTATTTATTTCTACCGATGACCAGCCTTTCATAAAATTGCATAGATTATCTGTGCTCGTAATCAGAATACATTAATTACTCTTTTTACTCAACGGCCTTTTTATATCGCTTGAAAGGAGCGCTTTCTTAAGTGGAAAGCATTTTACATTCTTTAATGTGTGATATGAAATAGGCGCATAAAATTAGAGCTCTGTTGGGGACTATTTAGAGGGAAATTGGATTGAAGATTTTAAAAGACTGTATGAATAACATAAACAATATCGACTTGAACTACCGAAACAAACGGTACAATAACAAGTGTTGTTGTTGTGGCTAGCGATAGTTGCGAATCTAATAAATATTGTAACAGCTCTCGTTATCATGACAAGAATTCATTAGCCTCAATAATTGTGAATGCAGCGCCAAACGCATCTAATCAAATAAATAATTATTATTTCTTCAAAGAAAACGTTTTATCGTAGTAATAACCACTTTCACGGAGATGCCACAATAATAAAAGAGAAAATGCCATGTGCCATAACCTTGTAACAGCGGCTGTAAATTTTATTATCGACATTTTAAAAGTATGCTACTCGCATTTTCGCATGTGACTTGAGAAACATTCGTTACATAAGGGGTTTTTGTGTTTATCACGTACGTGGTCTCACTGTGTAATTAAATGGTCGCATCAATGTTACGCGACCGTCGTCGCGGGTAATGCGTATTAAATAGGTGATATCCTTTACGCTCACGCTAGTGATTACGCAAAAAATGCAACAAAGTGTAATCGTCGATTTGCGATTGCTGTTGTTTTCTTCGGCTCGTCGAGGCCAAACGATGCACGAAAATTAACTTGAAATCTTGCGGAGCTCGAAGCTTTCCCACGAATCTGGGGTCGAGTGTATCTAAAACCCAACAATTTTTATCAACAAACGAACCCGAAACAAGATGCGTAAGGAATTCCAAACGGCAAAAACCACTCGATGGGGACGATAAAACGAAATCGCCGATGCGTTGTCGAAAAAAAAAATGCAAGTGCTGCGTGCGAGCGAGATAACAAAAAACGTATCGTATCGCGGTTCCACTCTAGCGCGCGCAGCTAATGAATACTGCGTGGCGCGCTGCGCGGGCGCAGCTGCGCGAGCGGACCGATCCGCCATTTCCATTATTTATTTTATTTCGGCGCGAAACGTTGAATTGGATCAGTACGACAAAGAGGTTAAATTGCGCGTCCAAATCCCATGACAATTGTCAATTATAGCGTTAAACGGAACACGGACAGATGTAAACAAACAGACAATGCAGTGTCTTCTGACGCCGCGCGTCACAATGCGTCGGACGAGCTGTATCTGTGGCGCAGTGTGTCGGTTCACGGGTCGGTTGCTCGGGGATTGATCTTGTATGTTCAAGACTCCGTGCTAATCCTTTTTGTAATGCAATACAGAACGGAGTGTAATGAATGGGATTGCACGACTATGACATTTCTAACACCTCATACACTTTCGAAATTCTTTACACGAGAGCATACATCGTGAAAATGAACGTGTTTAATGTGTTTATAGATAAAGTTGGCATATTATTTGTGACTGTAAACTGCACTATAAATCTGTACGAGTTACCGTACTAACACTTCTTTACTAACCCGACTTCGTCTGATTGCAATGAAAAAGTACAATCCGTGAATGTGAAAAAAATTCAATGACGCATAAATCTGTCTAAACTTCGCATCTGCAGATAGATCATCTGTCTGCGCGTGCGTGTGCCCATTACTATGTTTTTTCCTGCGGCGCTACTTGCCTCGTAATTATAAACCCTGATTATTAGCACAACTGTATATTCTTTTATCGTTTAACCCGACATAGCAAGATCGATTACTTGTCTATATTCAGTAAACTCGCTATAATGGGAGAAATACTTAGAAAATGCCAGTTGAAGGTGATTGACGGCGATCAGTCTGCCAAATAGCGCTTTGTAATAGCATCGACTTATAGCCAGCAACCAACGTACCGGTGCACCTCGATCAAACTGATGATGCTGTAATTTTATAATTATTTTCAATCACTGTCGACGTAACAGGGAAAGTTTAATAATGAATGGCATAAACATGAAACTGATATGTTTTTAGACCACTTTGCATGACTGCATGCGAAATGTTACAAAAGTAAAACGCACCAACACACATATTTTACAACTGCTATCGTGAGATGCATTTATGATAGCAATGATTTATACCATTTAGACCCCCCAATTATTTCGGTTTCGCTTGACTAACTTTATGCTCAAACGAAACTCAGCACTATAATTACTAGAGCAATACAATTATCTATTTACTTTAAAAAACAAACAAACAGCTGAACACGTTCCAAGACAGAAACAACGCACTTGATTACGGTACAGGTGAGTACTTCACGATCCCGCAACACCAACCACCATGACGGCATACAATAACCAATAAAAATATACAATTAAATCGGCATGAACTAATATGAACTCGATACGGCGGAGTTTTGTGTGAACTGTACTAAAAAGCGTTGTAATGAGAACATCGGTGTAACGACATCGATGCACGCCATTCAAACATTGCACAACAACAATGAACATATCGAAACGTGAAAGAAAACTCGTTAATTGACAAAAAATATGTCTTTTAATGGCTTGGATTCGAATGGAATCGTTTAAAGAAGAAATGACATGATTGCAATATTGTAACAAGACGGTTTAATGCAAAATAATCGAATCAATGTAAGCCTTGATCGATTAATTTAATGTTAAATTCCAACAACATTCCTAAACAACGTTATTATTACAATTAAATTAGAATTATGTTTGGCTATTTACATAAACTAGAAGCTAACAGCTTTATTTTATCACAGCTGCAATCAGTTCCAGACAGGTCCAATCTAACATTGACTAATGAACTAATCAGACTAAGACACCAGCTGTCAAGCCAATGAAGCGTTGTATTATGACGTAACAATGAATAACTTCAAGGAAAAAATAATAAAAAACGTAACATATCGTCATACCAGGTTCCCCTCACTATCATTAGTGATGTGAACAAAAAAACATTTCGGAATCGATTCCCACATCGATAGATCGTCTCCCCGACAATTGTCAATTAAAATTCCCGCAATTAAGTTTTAATTACATCTCATTATGCTTTCCGTTTCTATAAAAATTTCTTGAATCAGTTATTTAGCGGAGACGTTGTTCGCGATTTTGGTTTTAACATTTTTTCAACATGATGGCTTCATAATCCGTCTCGTAAATGGCATATCGTTTGCGGAATAGATACTTTAAAGTTTATATGAATGTCAGATTTGTTCATGAGAGGAATTGAAGTAGAGAAACAATTTGTACTAATTTGAAGGGAGTCTGTGGTGTAGGTTGGTTAAAGAAACAATCAAGTGCATGACGTCACTCAGAGCTGAAGAACACTTAATCCTTGTCTCAATTGCCTCATTAATCCACCGCTGGGTGCTCTTTACTACCAATAGCCACGTCACACTTGACAGACATTAGAAAACATCTCAATCCAGCAATAAACAAACGAACCATTCAAACTATAAAAATTGACTCACTGTCATTCACAGAACGATTAATGACAACAAAAAGAGCTAAACTCATCGTCGGTACTCGAGCATCGAGTATCGAGCGTACTCGGTCATTGCATCAACACGGTAGTGACGGCTAGTATCCCTGATGGCATGACAGTATTACAACTAAACCGATCGTCCACCGGGAGGGCACTATATCAATCATTTGGCCCACAATCGCACCGCACGCCACTTAAATAAATTTATAACATATTAAGTACGTTGAAAATAAACACTTTACGGTTTATGATTTATTTCGTGGTATGAATTATGAACGTCACTTATTTAGCGTAAGAAAGAGAAGGGGATATGCGTTTTATCTCTATCTATTGCGATTTCACGTGCCACAGCTACCGATAAACGTTTTATTATAGTAATTAAAGCGACCGATTAGATTCCGTACGTGTTACGCGTCCAAACATTTGATAAATGTGTCATTTTACACTGTTAATATGTTTGTGATAGTAGCGTTTTTATGTTTACTGCCAGGACGCCAAACGTTAGATAGTGATTTCATAAGGAGTTTCTTTTCTGCATGTCTTTGAACAATAGACAATGTAGCTTTCATTACAAACGAAAACAATTTCCTTCATAAAGAAATAGATTACAGTCGTCTAGACTGTAATCTATTTCCCTGAAGTTGAAGTTATTTTGGTTCTTCCCTAGAACGTCAATATTTTGCTCTGAGAAGCACTGATATAATAATACGTTATCAGAGAGGAACCTATGTCAATAAATAAATAAAGTCTGGTCAGTTCCATGACACTGACTGACTGCTGTATATCATTTATCTCGGCGAGGTCCCACGGGTCGCCGCCGTTTCCACTTATAAATACAATTTAATTTCAATAATTATAATACAATAAAGTCTTTGACTGATAAATTATCAATATTTTATCACGTACGATAGAAAACTAAAATAACAAGAAACTATTATGAACATTATTTTATTGTAATCAAAATATCTAAAATGATCAAAAATAACCCCTTTAAGGATATAAACTGAATAATAAACCAATCAAATATTAAAAGTGAAATTCAAATTGCACGTCGTTACAAAGTCACATCCGGTGGAACCGAGAATGTGAAGACATCAAAGTTATTTTTTAAATTGCATATCAGCCGCAACATGTCAACAACTATTGTGCCTATTGTTGATAAAAAATGAAAAACCCACAAAGATATCGCGGTAACATAATTCTGTTACAAATTACACGGTATTTGATTGTCGGTTTGTACAGATTACCAGTTTTACGAAGCCCCGAATTGTTACAAAATGACTCCATTTTCCTTCCTTTTTTATTTCATTTCAATAATACATATTAACCGATCTGCCTCGTCATGTTATTATAGGTTCTCGTAATGAAATATCATTTTTATAAATGTAGCAACACTTTCTTTATAATGTTGCCATTTTAAACAAGTGTCCTTCCAGGAAGTTTGTTCACATTTGAGAATAAACAACGTTTTTTTGTACTGGCAAGGGATTATGGTTGAAGGGACGATCTTTTTTTGTTTTACAGCCGGAGTCGTAAATCACGCTTGTCTTTTGAATGTTACTTTATCAGCATTTCTCACTCTTATTACAAGGTGCTTTGTTAGTTTTATGGCCTGTGGATCTAGTTTGGAATTGAAGAGGGGACGCTTTAGAACCACGAATGTTTTTAAACCATTAACTCACAAAATAAAGTAAAACATTTCAACCAAACATCGATTCAAAACTTATAAGAAGTTATATTACGTTGGTCAAATAAAACTTAAAAAGTTAAAAACTCATTCATCTGTAACGAAATAATTTCTTATCAGGAGGTAAATGAAAATTGAAAGAAATACACGCATCGAATCGATTATAATCATTAATTCAAGTACTCTCGACTCGATTTAGAAAAATCGATAACAATCCTAATAGCGAGACGCTGTGCGTAAACAATTTGTAATCGATACTACGTCGTATTTACTCGTGCTCGAATTTACCATTACTAATTACAAGTTTATAGTTATTAAAGGATTATGCAGGAGAAATTGTTGCTACTGATTTACTGGGCGCCATTTTGAACGACGTTTTAAAATTGGAATGAATATGCAAAGTTGCCAGAATGTTGACTGGATTTTGCATTTACAAACTGGTTTAGGGAATACGTAGGTGCAGTTTATATCTTATTTATTGAGGACTGCTGTTTTATAAAACTCCTACAAACGTTCGATGTAATTACAAGAACTCCTTTTGAAAATATTATTGAATATTATTTTAAATTTTCTATCAAGCAACCCCGGTGGCTTTTTTTCCGAAGGGCAAAGGCAGCAGGTGTTTCATTCCAAGTTATTCAAGCTGCCTGTACGGAGTAATTCTAGTTCGGTTCTTTGAATCGTTTTTATGTGTTGAATGGTTTAGGGGACGCTATTTTAGTCTAGACTATTCTATTAGCAAAAATATCTTACTTCTGAACAAACTTAATGATTTCGCGTGTATTTATGATTCAATTGTTGATCTTTATTAAAGGTTATATGTTTTTCAATTTACAACCTCCATGCTCATGCTTCTGTCTTCTGTGTCAGTTAGAACCTCCTTGGTCATGAATTATTGACTATTGTGTGTATTGATTTATTTACCTGTTTACTGAAAACTGCAATGTCTTCATTGAAGGATTCTGATGAACACACGTCACCCCCCGCCACGCCAGGGTCTCGGGGGGTACATGTGGCCAACTCGCACTTCTCGAAGATCAGCGCCAGCAGGGGGAACAGTGGGTGCCTGGAAATTGGTGTATTGTTAACTTAGTACATTTAATTTTGACATTGACACTAGTGGCTGTATGACCGTATTCCTACATTCGTATATACCTTGATCAGTAAAAACGAAACTGTCAAAATTGTTGTTGTTGACCATTAATTCAAAATTGGACTTAATTTTTAAATAGCTCTTAAATATTATTAATAAAGTGAGGAATACGTCATGTTTCTTCAAAAAAAGGTGGTAAACGTTAATAAAACTAAAGAGATATGGTCCAATTGCTAGCGGATGACCTCTCACGCGACTGATCAGATGCTGATATTCAGTACGTGACGTCGATTAAATCTTTATAGTTTTGCCACCGTACGGGGTGGGGTCCCAGTGATAGCGTTATTTGAACTTACACAACTGTTTATCAATGTATGATTGATAGGCTGGATATCCAGCAAAAAATACTCAAAAGATAATGAGAATGATTAGCTAATATTATTGTGGAATTTCTTATCGAAATCATTTCCTTATTTACAAATTATTTACTTTAAATGAGACATAAACATCTATGGAGTATTCTAATAAGAAAAAATTGCATTATTAGCGCACTACCGCAATAAAATAATGTAGAACCATAGCGTAATGGCGTGTATAACAGTCAGTAGACCCTAAAGATTTCTTTTTTAATTAATTTCCGTGTAAATACGCCATGTAAAGGTCAACACTATAGACATAGATTGCGTTTTTTGTCCTACCGAACTAACGCGGTAAAATTTATTGCATTTAAAGTGCAATTTATATGTATTTATTAGTAATTTTACGATAGCTGTCGAGGTTTTTTGAATTTTTAAATGTTTTTGTTGTACTATCGTAATGATTAGTGATGGTATAACACAGATTGATTTAAAAAAGAAATCCTGTATTGTCTAAATGAGTGATTTTGAGGAAATAAATGCTGAAATGCATTTTATTTGTTTCTGAAAGTTTTGTGGCATTTAGGCTGTATTTTATATGTAAATGAAACATAGAATAACGACTAAAGAACTGTAAAAGTTTCTACATTACCATTGCATTAGTAGGTACAGTTTTCAATTATTTCTAACAATGTTTTCTGAAGCCAATAATATTAGAAGCTCGCAATAATGCGTATCCAGTGCCAGACTCAGTTATGTTAAACAAGAACATTATAATTTCCTTTCATTAACATTTAAAACCATTTTATAGTTTAACTTTGCACAACAATAGATTTCCACGTCTATAATATAGATAACGCGTTTTTATTTCTTCTTGACCAAGTTCGTATGTTCATTAAAGGTTCAAATAGGTAATAAGGCCTTGTTTTAGTATGGAATTGCTTCTATAGCGGCTAATAAATGAATGTTTTTTTGTTAACTATGTTAAAGTATAACGACAGATTATGCATGCTTCTAAAAACAGTACGTATACATGTTATATACCAGTGTTCTTAGATAGTATATTCTAGTGTAAGTTATTTTCAAGCCACCGTTAATAACAAATAAATCCTTAATTTAATTCCTTACTTATTTATAACATAACATCATCACGCCTTTTATCCCCGAAGGGGTAGGCAGAGGTGCACATTACGGCACTTAATGCCACTGTACAATGTAACACCCACTTTTCACTATTTATGTTACGAGTCCCATTTAATAGGGGGTGAGCCTATTGCCATATACCAGGCACATTTCCAGACTCCGTGCTACTACTGAGATTTTTAAAAACCCAGTAATACTTTGCCCGACCCGGGAATCGAACCCGAGACCCCTTGCCTTGCCTTGGCAGTCGCACTTGCGACCACTCGGCCAACGAGGCAGTCTTATTTATAATTGGAATAAACTAACGTACTTACAAATTGGGTTTGGAAGACACATTAACAAAAATTAAAACTTGAATAAACCAACTTGTCTTTCGCATTGCATAAATTGTACCACTAAAAAGTTATTGTGACAAATTCTTAAACATTTTGTTACCTTTATAGAGGTAGACATGAAGTGGAGCGCATAAACTCTGTCCTATTGTAACCGCCAACCCTAACAGTGGGACCCCACCACTCGCTCTCAATGGCGCCTAACCTCAAGTTTCTTGACAACTTTTGATCAGATAACATTTAAGATTGCCACAAATGGATGGCTAAGCGTCAAATGTGGCACCTTTATGTCCTTTATCAAACATCTCGAGTTGAGACTGATAGCCAAACTTTGGCCAAAGATTGGGCGAAAGTTTGGTGTTGTTTTAAAGTGGTAACAAACATTGGGTTGATTCTGACGCTGTACTCTGGGGGATGGAAATAGATTTGAAGTTTTGATAGTGGAGAAAATAGAAGCTGAGTTTGTTTCGAAGGGTTGGATCCACTCTTTGATATTACTGGAAATAAGCAAGTAGGTGTCAAAATCAAAATTGATATCTCTTTGAAATATTTATTGTGCAACTATACGTATTACACGAAGATGTAAATTAGTCTCAGACATGTAGTTGACAGTTGAGGGTATAGTATTGATTGTAAACATATCCCAGGTATTCCATTAAGAGTGGCACTTCGGAAATGGACCAAGGCTTGCAACCTTCTATAAATCTTACCTGATGTACATACATTCATAGCATGGTTAGTAAACTAGTTACATCACACTAGTTAGTCAATCTGTAGATACAGAAAATGACATTATCTGGACATTATTCTCCCAAAGGACATTTTAGTCTTAGAAGGCATCTATTGTCCTTGTGTCCTTTAGAGGCAATCACCAAGTAAATCAATCACATCGTCAGAAGAGACTAATCCCCAATACCTTGACCTATCCTCTCAAAGGACATTAAGGACCAAGCTATAATTTTTACCATAACCTTATACCAAATACCATCTGAAAGTCACACGTTACCACTCACCCGTAAATAGCGTCTTTGTCTCTCTTGTGGACGAGGGGCTCGCCGGGCAGCGCGTGCGCAGGGGCCGCGGGAGGGGGGTAGTGGACTGGCGGTAAGTGGGGGTGAGACAGTCTGTGTTCGTGGTACATCGCGCCGCCCTCCATGTAGCCTCCGCCGTGGAGGCCTTCGTCGTACTGTTGGAGAAGATCGTGGTTAGATTGAATAAAAGATGATGAATGGTGACAGAACAAAGAAGACCTACAAAAGAAGGAAAAAGAACTAAGAATAGAATAATTCTTCTAGTTTACATGTGTAGTTCCAATAATGTATTGTCAGATTGGGGTTCGAACCCAGAACTTATTGCTATGTGGTTACATACACAACCACTTAATTAAAAGGCAGTAAAGAGTAAAGAAGAATAATAGGAAGAGATGAAGAACAGAATAAAAATTCTTAATTACTATGTATTGTAGAGTGTACCTAAGAATATTATACCTGATGATCTGCTCAGTAATGTAAACAGTTTAGTTTTATAATAGTGAATAATAAAAGATCTGCATACTGACCGACCTTCATTTAACTAACAGTACTCAGGAAAATAGTGCAAAATTAACTTAAAATAAGAATCGTGTGTGTATAATTATGTAGTTACAGCACAGTTTCACAGACAAATTGCCTTTATATCTCCACATACACGTACAAACAAACCTCATCCTCCTTTTATCTTAAAAAAAATCAGTTAAAAGCATCAGACCAGGCATTATACTTCCTATACGCCACATTCCTCTTAAAGCAACAATTAAACGCACGTACAAAGGAGTTAAAAAACAAAAAAGATCGACTTGAAACGTTGAATATTCATTAAAAATGTTTAAGTCATCATGATGGCTATCTAACATCAATGGCGACCCTCAATTAAACACCATAGGCTTTTAGAATGCGTGCCTGTGCTTTTAAGCAGATTAGAAACGTTTAAAAAAAATTGACAGGCCCTCTTGTGGTTCTTTTGTGTACTATTCTATAATGACAGATTAAACTTAAGACATACGTTGGCTGTATGGATATTGTTTCGTTGTCTATCTTAATATTGATTTAAGAAATAATAACGTATTAGCTTTCTTTGTTTGAAATTGTCTTTTAGAATCCTTGATGCTCGCAGTCGCAGTAGACGGTAAATAAATTCGTCAATATCTATTGCAATCATTAATTTTGAAATTTAAATGCATCGCAGACATTTTGTTTTTAAAAATAACAAAAAGTTCGATGACCTCTGACACAAAAATAGATATTGCATGAACCTATTTTTGTTTCTTAATATTTTCGACCATTAAGTAATATGAATTTTATTACAATTTAATTATAGGAGAGCTTCGTTGCTTTTGACGGGTCGATAATATTAAATTAATGAAATTAAAATTATTATTTTGATATATGAAATCCAAAATGGTCGACTTGTGCCATAATTAATTATAATTAGAAGGTTCTTATGAAGTCAATATTAGGATTTCTATTTGAGAATACTTTGAATTAAATTAAGTATGAATCCGCCATGTTTATTTATAAGTAGGTGTTTATTCTTTACAATAACAAATGAAGTAGCATTCCATTCCAATATAGTATGGGTATAGTAGGTATGCAGGAGTTATCAGTGTCTATTTTATTTCCGCATTTCAGTCAATAAGACGTTTCTTAATTAATTTTAAGTTCGTATAAGAAACAATTTGAATATTATATTAAACGCAGAAACGGTCAATTGGAAAAAAAAAGTAATTTTTCAAACCTCTTCCCATAAATTTTGAGTGTTTTTTCGCATAAATTATTAACAATAACTTGCACTTATTTTTGGAAGACTATTGTTTTTATTTTAGCATGTGTTCACTACGATACCACAAAAAACCTTAACCGAATCCTATTCGAAAAATTTTAGATACGCCCCAAACACCAGCCATAGCTGATTATGCTAACGTGTCCCTTAATCTAAAGATGCATCAAAACCTTCTTTAGATACCCATAGTACGTGATATCGTCCATTTTGTACTGCCGACCCATCAAATAGGGTGACGATGCGTTTTGCGTCGATCGATAGACTTGGCCGGTCATTACCGCACCTTTGCCTGTTATTTTTTTTTACAGCACTCCAATGGCGCGTTGTCAGAAATTTAAATGTTTTAATTTTTACTAATTGAAGGATGGTTCGGTGTTTGGTATGTAAAAGTTAAAATGTATTAAGATGTTTTAGTTTGGGTCTTTAAAGATGAGACACTAATTATGTAATGAAAGGGTATTAAAGTTTACTATAGCAACATCTCGATACAATTGCATTATTTTTATCCCTAAAGACTTTTATTTTCTTTTGTTTTTTTACTGTAAAATGTCAAACAGCGTCCACTTTACTCAAGTGACGCCATATAACGACACGCAAAACGGATACCGAATACTTTTCTAAAAAAAATATCTAAAAACTAAAAGAGATTACTTTTAGTTTTTAGATAGTTTAATTTATTTTCTAATTACGAAACCGTTGGCAGAGCGTCCTGTTTACGTTTTACTAAAAGAGTACGTATGTATGTGTGTATTTATATACAAAATACGTATTTGTACGATATAATCTAGGTCTTGTTACCCGCTTCTCTCAACACTTAGTGCCAAGTAAACAATACGTAAAAGTACCGACAGCATAACAGGTAGGATAGGTATTACCTAATATAATGATTCACTATAAGCTTATTATTTTTGAAAATATGTAATTTACTTGTTAATGTGTTTTGGGTGGGTAATTTCAATCAAAAATTAACATTTTTAATAGCTTCGATTTGATATTATCGTAAAAAAGTAATCTACTTAATTTATTTTGTCTAGTAGGTATCACATAATTGTGTAGGTATCACAAAATTGTTAAGTAGGTAGCATAAGTTCACCAGCCAATTTAAAAAAAAACATTCTAAATTCTATTTTTATATTGTTTTCAATCAATTTAATACTCCAATTACTACAGAGACCTCATGAAGGACCTTATGAATATTACCAAATATAGAAATGTATTAAAGTCTAACGTACTTCGAACAGGTAATAATAAAATTGCCCTTAGACCTTTGCGATACACTACCTATTAGACTATCCAAGCAAACACCATTAAACGTCATTATCGCCTATATCAAGAAACTTAGATTTCATTGCAAACCATACAAATATAAAGGAAATAGCTCAGTCAGACGACATGCCAACAACACAAGTACTCAAACATAATTTATAATGTTGATAACCACCATTAAAGTAAAGGACTTTATTTTCTGATAAAACCCATTGTTTTGCTAACCGTACCTGCGTGAGTTTACTGCGCATTCAATACGTCACTTTATTAGAACGTTACTGATGTTAGGCTCATTGTAATTGTTTTTGTTGTGTGCACGTGATCACGTCGTATCGGTTTTACTAGCGGTTTTGTTGTTGACTGTACTTTTATAAAGGTGGGTAGGTACTTGACGGTTCGGTGCGTTCGAAACCGTTATTTTTGAAAAAATATGGAAAATTCGTATTTTTTTTATTATTTGTTGTTTTTTAGTTTTGCAGTAAGGTGGTATGCGCTTTTTTTCTGCGAATAAAAACTGTAATATTACTTCTTAAATTGTATAAAATCTTTAGTGTTACAGAAATTATCGATTATTACATATTATTTTAGAATTTTCTACTCGTTTTGTGATTAAAATTTCAATAGAAACCTAACAGCATTGTCCTATTAAGACCCAATCAATAGTCAATCTTAAAATATTTATATTCTAGCACTTTAACGACTAAATTATACAAAGTGAACGGAACGAGCTACCAAATTGTCAAGCAAGGCATATCTTTTATTTAGATCGTATGAATAACTGCACAGAATAAGGTTTATTTATTCCAAATTACATGAGATTACGCTTGTTTACCTCGAAAGGATAGGCAAGGAGTTATCTGATATTGTTAAATAAGTATTGTTAGCAGTTAACTATGTAAATGAAACATGGCAAAAGGGTATAAGTCTGTTGCCACTGCATCATGTCAAAGCATTGGAATAAGTTCTGATGCAAAAAAATATCTATAAACAATTTGATTGACTCAAGTTGCCTAACTGGTTTAAAATGAATAAACCTAAATATTTAGCTCTTTTTTATAAAAATATTGAAAGCAAAAAAGTCAGTTTTATATACCGTGTAGTCAAAAATGTGTTTAGAAAATGAGTAAGATTCATATTACTAATTAGAATGACCATACTTAATAGATACTGAATTACTGAATCAAACCTAACATATCTTAGACTTTAGTACATTGCTTCATCAATAAATTATCCATACACCTTACATAACAAGCCTACTAACCATAATAACAATAATTAATCTCAATAAAGTAAGTCAAAGATATTGGCACGCGATGTTTTTCCCTGCCCTATACACTCTGTGGGAATATTTGACATTTTCTCGAACGCATAGATACGGGCAAATGTATTATTTATGTATTACTGTTATTTAGATAAAGTAGTGATTGTCATAGTATTGCAATCAGAACGTAAATATGTCAATAATTTTACTGACATTGTTTTTATCAACTTTTTTTGCCCAAGGTTTCTGCAAAAAAAGAAATGTCCCTAAAATATTTGGTCACCATACTTTTTGTATAAGTTTTTTACTTTCGTATAAGAATTCAAAAATCGAATGCAATCTTTTTAATTTGAATTTCTTTCCCGCCATTTTTTTCAGTTTCTATATATATCAAACATAAACTAACACTAACGTCATAAAATCATTAAAAACTATATTTCTTAGACCTAGAACACGACCTAACTCATCGCTTCACCGTAATTGGTTGTCGAAGGACTCATTACAAGCCGTAATTACCACCGAGCATACATTAAGTCATTAAAAATGTATATGTATGTAATTTTACGATGTACCTAGCCTAGATTGGACAGTATGGCCTTCTCGGCGCCGTCACCCTACCTTAGGTATTAGACAAATTGCCCAGGGTACGACAGGGGGTCTGATTCCCCAGTTATTATGAATAAACGGTTTTCCTAAATGTATACTTTTTAAAGATGGTTCGAACGTGAGGTTGTTCATATTTAAAGAGGTTCAAATGGAAAATTGCTTGAGGGGGACGTAATAAGTTTTTGAATATCGAAGACGGCCAACGATCTATCGTTTCTAGAAGCGGTATTTGCGTTGATATTCTATTGACGTGTAATCATATCTAGTAATTTATTGCTGTGTCAAGGTATGGTAGGATGATACTCATTAAAAATTAAAATAAAAGCTTGTAATAATATTCGCAATAAAATCTCAAAAGTCAATAATAATAAATACCTCTATCAACTGATTTTTTCTCGATAGTTTTCCAAGTTTCCTAATACTCGTCTTGATGATACTTATTTCTTGAAGATGACAATATTAATGATTATTACCGACACACGTATTCAACTAGCAACCTTCATTATTAATGAACGACGTAAGCAAACCAATCGTAGAATAAATTAATTCTAAGAACCAAGAATATTACCTCTACTTATTTCCAACTAAATAATAATTTTCTTATTGTTTTGTCCTGTTGGACTATTTCCATGTATTATTTACCTTATGTTGAATATGAAGACCTGATAGATAGCCTGGTCAGTAATTAATTCTGCTAGCGATTGCTTTATCTAAAATACATTCACCTAAATCTGGCTGACCTAATTGGCAAAAAGGCCAGGTGCCAAATACACAACTGTCAGAATTATTAAAAATGGTAACCGCATCAATTGTAGTTATAATATTCTGTGTGGTTTGTTCACTTTAAAACGGCTGAGAATAGAATATATCCATAAAACTACGAAAATATGTAAGTAATCACACATTGTTATAATTCGTATTATCCAATTTTATACTTCAACACGGTAGCGTGAATCGTCATGGGATTATTTGTTAAAAAACCCAAGATAATAGTAATATAACATATCATTAGTATCACAGATATTTTTACAACACTCAATGGCCATTATCTAAAGATTAATAAATAATCTCTTTGATAAAATTCTTAATCAAAAATACAATCTTTTACTGTAGGCCATTTCTTGACAGCTGTCAATTATGACATCAACATTGTTTTGTTTAATTAGGTACTATATTACTTTTAGTAATTATTGCGCATAGGTACCTAAAGCTTTTGTGATTTTTTTAGTAGGTAATTAAAATATCAGTTTTATTTGAAAATTCTCTTTATTACCTAATGTACTTAAGTACCTATGGCTACAGACCGTACATAGACGGTGGATACCTTAGGAGGTGTTTTATCATGGACATATACCTACATTGAGTACTTAACTATGCTATAAATACAATACATAAGTAACAATCTAAAAGGATCTTTAGCTCCAGACTTTTCAAAAGACATTTGTGTTGAACTGAGTACGTAATTCATGAATGAAGCCTCCAATAATGGACGAACAACAATTACTAAAGTATGACGTCACACGACGTGTAAAGACAACACTACAAGAGCACGATGTTTGCACAGTATTAAGCAGAACCATGACGCTTTTTCGCTGAATTGACAATCAACTCGATTTAAATGGTTATAATTAAGCAACCGAGCTTAACCAAACGTATATAACCGTACAAAATCGCTGCATTAACTATTTACAAGCGCTCGACAATAATCGGCGTCGTAAAAGTCGCTTTAAATCATAATTACTTATAAACTCAATCGTACATTCGTATGACACGCATTTTGAACTCTATTACGATGTGATAAGGATTATAAAAATGTCCTTTAATAAACAAATCGTCATAAAAATCTTGGTGACCGATTTTCGACCTTATTCTGTAACCGAAGAGGTTATGATTCAGTTTTGAGGTTATGTTTGTATTGCGCGATATGAAAATGGCGGCCAAGTTAGGTATTTTTATTGGAGCATGTTTGAAACAATGGATGTTTGTGAACGCCTAAAATTATTTTGTGTACGTCGAAGCTCATTTCGGACTTTTGTGAATTTGATAAACGTGTTGGAGAACTTTAAGATTATGTTTTGTCGGATTGTGTACAAAATGGCAGAGCCATTAAATGTTTTGCGATTGTTCTCGAGCTATAAAAACGCCAGGCAGTGAACTGAATAGGTTCATTTTAACTTGTATTACAAATGAAACAAAACAGTCAAAAATCTCAAAATCCCGCTATAAATGCTGTCATGGCGCCAAGAAAATTTAGCCGCCCATTTTTCCAAAATGGCTACCGTGGAAAGGCGCGTTCCATTCATAATAATTCGACAACACGCACTGATCTTAGTGCGATAACAGAACTACGCCTACGTTTGGGGGTGATACTGCCTACGGGGGTGAAATTAGCGTTTGTTTGATCGACATTACGTTTGGTCGCCATGAAACAAATTAGCCGTAGGGCAATCGTGGAATGGAAGCCATGTTCAATTTTCTAATTCGTTTCAGTTAATAATAAAATTAGGCAATATGATTCTGTTTCTAGAAATCTACGTAAACTGCCTTACTGAGAAAAATATGATAACTTCTTCTTAGACGTTCTTGTTCTTACAAATATTACCTATTTATTTTCTTTATACTCATGAAAGGCAAAGATCTACATTAATTCAGCCATTCTGACAGAATCAAATTTAGAATGTTGCTTTCTTTTAAACAAGAAACGATAGACAGTCATGTATTTTTTTATAAAGCGGTCTATTCATGGGTTCCGTTAGATTGTCAAAGAGAGTTTACTTCGAACATGTCCCTGTCTATGTGAACGGACCGATAGCCGGCAAATTAAATCATTGTAACATGTCCAAGAGTCGGTGGAAAATACGTACGTATTCGCTTGTTGAGAGAAACTGTTTATTCTGAAATCTGAATGTTCTCTATGGTTTTAGTTCCGTATAACTGTGTATTTATTTTCTTATTTTTAGATTTCGTTATTTTCAATCAATCTCCAGCTGCTGTGTTCTTCATTGAGGAATGTTATCCTTGTTTAAAGCATCACCTAAACCGACATGAATAATACAATTTCAAATATCCACATTTTACAGTCCAGCACCTTGGTAGAAAGTATTTCTACCTAATTTACATTATATGGCCAACCATCCCGACCTCCAGCGAGGCCCTAAACCCGTGTTCTTTCTCGGCCACAATCAATCTAAATAGTGACGGTCGTGGTGACGTAACTCGTAGGCGGTTTGACATTACACATGGCGGACATTCTCATCTGCTCACTCACACTTTTACGTCAAACCCACAGCACACACGGACAACTTATAAATTATATTCCCATGACGTTTTAGGTCACATTACATCACGTAGGGAGCCAATTAAAATGCTGTCCTGATCATATTCACACCTCACAACAATTACAACGCTGGCAATTAATAAATGAAATAACTCTGGAATTGCTAGCAGTAAAAAATAGTAAGGGATGTCCGTTTGGCGCTCAGTCTCAAGTTTTTGTTCGGGAGACAACTGAGGAGGATTTTCGTGTGAATCTTCCAGGTTACGTTGAATGCCTGCGCAGTCTCGGCGTGATGTCTTCTGAATTTCTTTTGCTCAGGTCATAAATTCCAACGCAACGACCTCATAATTCAAGCTCCGCTGATTGTCTGTTTTATTTTATTAAAAAAAGCTGTCTGGATGCCCCGTCCATACTATCAGTAAGCACTTCGCTTGAACTATGAACAGTTGCTTAGAAATTGTCTCATTAACAACGAACTCATTCAGACTTGTCAGTCAGTCGACAATCTCAAACGGGAGGCATAACAATCAATCACCGGCCCCGGTCCAATTGCTTCACTCCAAACGGTGAGGCCAGCTCACAATCCATAAACAACATTTTTGTCAATAAAGTCCATAATTCATAAATAGTTGTGTAATCTGCGGGCGCTAAGAATCGTCCGGCACAAAACGTGTAATGACTACCTTTTGACGGCTCGAGAGCCGGTTCCAAAATTAAATGATACGTTTTAAAAATGGAATCGCTCTGTCCCGCCTTTTTTCCATCGAGATAACCTTTAGTCCATTTGGGTTGCCATAAAGAAAAAATAAGCATCTTAGCGTTTTAATTTTTTTAAATGACATTCTTGTGGTTTTTTCTCGCTGGGAATCTTACAGAGTAATAAGTTTACGGAGCGGCCGGTTTTTGCGCGCCATACTGTTTCTTCGATTTGTTCCTTTAACACTATCAAAATATGATTAAAATTTTCGACGGTCGCGCATTGTCGTGGGCTCAGCGCATAAGTCATGCCGTCAAACACTGATGAGTTCAGAACCCTGTTGCGCTAATTAAGCTCGCTGTTATTAATCGCTTCAGTTATTTAAATTTTGCTTGAAACACCCGTGGGGTTATCGTTTTTTACGACTTGCGGTTACGAGATTAGCGTAGGTCGATTCTGAGAAGTAAAAAATTAACTCTTTTGCGGCAACAGATATGAGTGATATCTTCAAACGTTGTGGTGAACTGAGCATCTCACGTTACCTTTGGTACGGAAAGCGCTTATATAAAAAAGTAGATAAAATTAGACGAGGTTTTCGAACGCAGGCGGTTGGGGAAGACAGAACCGTCACTTGTACCCGACGCGGGGTGGGACATGATGAACACCACCCTTAGCATCGGGCGTCCTGCTCGCGCTCGCCTCGCCTCGCCTAGCGCCGTCGCCTTGCCTTGTCATCTGGCAACCTATTCACACGGCTGAGGGGCCACCAGAACCGATTCGTAACAGTGAATAATGCATAAGAATAGCATACAATAACTAATAATAATAATAGACAATTGCCATATCAAAAAACACAAACCTTAATTCCCAAACAATACTTGTTAAAGACATAAATTCGGCACAATAAAAATGATACATTAAAGTGAAGTAGGTAGCAATCACTCAGGTGTGTTTTTATGTATTTTTTAAATTGATAGTGGTAAATCAAGCGTCGTTAGACGCTGCGAGATGCTCGTATCGAATTTTACTGCGTCCCGTTCGACTCGAACGTAATACGACCATAAAACTTAGAAAAATCTTTGTGTATTAAAATATTAGCCGGCCGAATTGAGATGTGCCAGCCGAGGCGGGAATTAACGCCGCCGCAGCGACCTCTTCAATTTACCAGCGACACAACATTATAGCGGGCGCTAGTCATAAATTCCGCTTCATTCATGATACACACAGCGTAAGAGACCAAAGAATGCTCCATGCGTTTGTTTCTCGACCATAAATACTAATAAAACGGCCTCGTTACGGGGACAGTTCGAAAATCGGGCACACGACTTCTTAACGACACCTATTAGGGATCTTCTGTCTGGTCGATTTAATTGAAAAATTGTATCCAGAGCGTTGCAAGAGTTGTATCCGACTCCCGCGCCGGATGCGGGCCCAGACGTCCATTATTCCATTTGCCCATCCGCATGGGGACACGGCGGCACGACACCGACGCGACAGCGCTAACACGTGTCAATAAACCAATCGCGCGCCGTATCCGAACGCTGCGCACCTACCTTAATTACTGGCAACACTTCACTGTTCTATATTTGAATTCGAATCTCGTAGGGCCCGTTCTAAATTCGAGTTAGGTTGCTCCGCTCTCGAGCCGAATCGCTTCGATATCCATTCTACGCCTAGAATGTTTTTCTTGTTGCTTTTTTAATAATAGAACTGTGAGCGATGCCGGACTCGAATTCGGTCGATTCGCGAGCAGATTTATCGTTCAGAAAGTACCGCGGGGGGAACGTTAACACTTGTTTTAAGGCCGCAGATGAAAGTTTTACTTCTCATTCGATTTTTAATTTGAACTCTTTAAACAACAGCCGCGGTAGAGTTCGTCTCGCGCGCCTTCAATCTGTATCAGCTGACTGCTGGCTGCGTGTGTTTACAGCTTATCAGAGACGCGCAATTAATTTTTTTATTACATCAAAATTAATTTTAAGCGACCATTAACCCCGCAGACCTGCGATTAACTTAACAAATTGAAACTAATATGGCTCGGTTATCGTAATTTCTGCGTAATATGAATATCTTAGGTCTGTAATGTAAACAGTGAGGTCAATAGCTGGCACATGAACCGCGGCCCGATAGCCGTGCCCTCTTATCGTCTGCTGCACTCCAAGGGACAGTCCGAGACTCTCTCCCAGTCAGATTTCACGTAAATACGCGGTCGTTAAGATAACGATTTCCTTTCGACGCGACGGCTACAGTATCTTTTTGCTTTTATTCAAAGTATTAAAATAAGGACATACTTAACTACTTAAAGGATTTCCATGTTAATAATAAAATGCGCGAGCATGCTGCGCCTCGTTAAATGCTCAGACTCACATATTCTAAGAAAATTCCAATTTCGAGTGGCCGATAGGGCTCCGTCGGGCAAAAAGTCCGAAAAATGTGTATCATCATAAATAAGGTTGACATAAAGCCGCCCACGCGCGTCTTATTACCGCGTCTGTCCGTTTGTCCGTTCGTTACCTCTATTGTGGCTGTGAATGCGAGATTAGCCACACCGACACTCGTGATTGACTATTTAAACTTCGAATTCTGTGAGTGACGCATTTCTGAACCGAGCCGAGCATTTCTTGTCTTTTGTACGATCGCGGCTCGGACGCGTTCGCTTTAGGTATTTGACTTTTGTATAATCTGTATAAGTGCTACGGCTGCGTTCAGATTTATGTTAAGTGTGTTACGTACGTCTGTCTTATAAATAAAATTGTTTCGACAGATAACGTTTGTAAGTGAAATACTGTTTTTATTTTTAATCACCCGCGATAGTCTAACAGCGGCGTGTCAACGTCGTTAACACCGACAAATACTTGGCCGAAGAGAATTTTTAATTTCGTCTAAAATGTTTTATCAAGATTTACAGACGACGCGGGATCATATGAATTGGGCGCGCGTCGACCAGCCACTGGCGGGACTCGTTCTTGGCAATAATTTGGCCATCGCCCCGGTCGATGTGACCGAACACACCGGCGACGAAAACAACCGACGCACGGTTAACTAAATAAATCAATAGATACAATACGCAGTGCCGAGCAACACTAATCTAAAAGATAAGCCTCACTAATTACCAGTAACCGGCGACTATTCATCTCGCTCCGTCCATATTTCTAAAAAGTGTCACCGAAGAAAAGCACGCGATAAATGGCCTAGTAACGGACCGTCGTGATTCCAATTTCAAACCTCGTTATCGCTGGCCGAAAAAAGACGAGGCTGAACGAGATATCAAAAAAGGATTCGGAAAAAATTCAAACAACAAGTTTTTAAAAATGGAACGTTCGATTCGTACACACGCAGCGGCTGGCGGCTGCGCCGGCTAGCGGCCAGCACTCGACGGCGCATTGTTCCAGCCCTTCGCACGGACCGCCGAGTCATGTTACTTCAATTAATATTATTTAATCTGTATCTAGATCCCGGCGGCGTGTTAGAGGAATTATATCGTTTCGGGAGTCACCGCGGTAGGATTTGTCGATCGCACGATAAACTAGTAGTGTTTGATCAGCAGAAGAAATAGCGTGACAAGAATATGCGAGTAGGAAACATATTTCGATATGAGCATCCAAATAACTGTCGCCAGACGGGATCGTGCTGATTTACGACATGGCGTTTGATGGCGTATAGTATTTTGACTAGAACGGCGCGTATCAATCAGTAATTCACGGGGAGTACGCGTAAAAAGGATGTCAGTCGTTCGGGCAACAATAAACCCTCAAATTAGCGATGGCGCGAATTACCGTTGAATCTAAAGTGCGCAATTAACGCGCGTCTACAAAGAGCCAATTCGAAAATGAACAGCGATATTCAAATTGAAAATGGAACGCGCAGCGAATAAAACAATGAGAAGCGGGTACCTGCTCACTGCTCGGTATGCGCTCCGCGAGCCACGAGCCGAGCATCTAGAGCTCGGCCGCTCGGCCGACGCTCGGCCCGCCGCGAATCCCAATACAAAAATGGAATCGAACAGCGAAATTTAAATTACAAATTAGTGGGTGCGTTTATAAAGCGCGTCGAGCATCAGACTGATTCCAATTGATTTTGATGTCAGAATTATGTTAAGAGCGAGCGTCTGATAGTGCGCCAGCCGCACATAGAGCTTGTGAATAACAGGACTCACTAAAAGCGCAGCTAGAATGTCGTGCACTATCTCGGCACACACATGTTGACAAACATAGGATAGTACCTCTATATTATTATGCTATCAATTTATAGCATACCTACATTAGCGGATGCAATCATAAATCTAACTATTATAAAATAACAAGAGTGCGTCGCCGTTCATTACACTGGCAGTGTGTACGTCTGTCGAGAGAAAATCGTGTGCGCCATCAATATTGTTCATTATATTAAAAGCTGGGACTGTTTCAAAACAGTTACAAGTCGTACAATCGTTATCGTTCACAAGAAATAAAACACGGAACGGAATAAAAACGTGCATTACGTCACATTAGTGTAATCTCCAATGTCCCCGATCGTTTCCTTAGATCCATTAAACAATACTGATATATGTGTATTATCTACGCCCACACTGGTGGCTGGTCTTAGGCCCTGCGGCTCAACAATCCGGCTCCAGTAAATAGCTATATTTCTGGCCATTAAAAAGTAATGTCCCGAACTGGTCCCTCCAGTTTTTTTTATTTTTATTTTATTATATTAATATATCATATTGTCGTATACCACGTTATGTAATTCATCAAACATTATTTATATGGTCAACTTGAGGCGCTTGACCGTTTTATATTTAAATTAAAAATGGGAATTTTATATCGTTTGTGTTTTGTTAAATATTGCGGTTGGTATAAAAACGATATAGTGTGGTAAAATTCTAAGTTTTCTAAGCGAAATAATGAAAAAAAGCAAAATTCTTAATAAGGAGTTTATTAATGAGTTTAGGTAATGTTTAAGGAGACTATATAATAATGTGCATAAATCTAGATTTTTAGAAGATAAACAGAGTATTCCACGAGAACGAACTTGCGTCGGTAACAACATTCAAAATTGAGAATTTCATGTTTTGCTAGCTTTACAAATGGGTTTCACCAATTAATCTTAAATGTAGGATGCTGTTTTTATTGTACCTATAGCAAGTCTGTGTAACTTTCCTAATGCTTTTACTAAGAAATTATGTTATAAATCAAGTTGGAATGTAGCAAAATGACACGGACAATAAGAATAAGATGTTTAAACTATCATATTTTGATGATTTATTGATGCGTGCACAAAAAGGCCTAATCATTTACGTATAAATTCATACATTACTCTAGTTTCTCTATTAACATCATAACAACTATAAGCCGCAATGAAAAAATAATTCCGGTACACAAAAACTAGCTTAATCGATGCACATTATTAATGAAAATATAATAGTACCATTTAAGCCGATAAAAATAATCGTAAGTGGCAACACTCAATTATATTTTATTATCTATTTCACTTCCCATACGTCGTCATAACTTAGCTGTGGGTTTCGCAATGTTGCCAGTGTTTAAAAAGTCAAAAACAAAAAGCAACAGTAATGTTGCCATGTTATCTTATACCTTAAGCAATGGTGGGACATTTTTCAACACTTAAAACATAAAATCGAGCGTTTTTTTATCGCGTAATGTGAACAGAACTGCCTATACAATACTGGTGTTATCTTTACTGTTGAAATAAGTGCCAATAATAAGTTTTAATGTTTTAAAAACGGCCGAAATGCCCGCAGGTTAAGGCTCAAGTTTAGAAAAAAAAAGAAAATACAAAATGGCGAACAGCAACATATTATATTTGGAGGGAATTAATTGCGTTTGTTTTAATGTTAAACATCAGCTGTTGCACATAAATAGTATCAATCATAGGTAAAGTGATCATAGGTGCATAAATAGAAATAGGTGGTTCCAATCTTTAATTTGTTATAAGTCTGTTGGTATTTGTTTTAGTTTATATAATAAATTGCCTATATGAATGCCACAACCTGAGAAACTCTAGGTATCACTTTAATTCTAGTGTCTAGTAAAGATTTCATGAAATGAATTAGACAAAAATTATTAAGAAGCTAATTTACACCTACACAATCATGAATGTGGTTTCTATAGTGTAACTTTGTAATTGTCAGAAGTTATTGTTTATATTTTCAACTAGCGACCCGCCTCGGCTTCACAAATCTTCCTTAAACTGTCAAACACCAAGCGGTCACCGGTGACCGCAACCTATTGTTCTATAATTGTGTCTACAAAACCGGTACTCGACGAGTTAAGAACCACTCTATGTATTAAAAAAACGCATAAAAATCTGTTGCGTAGTTTTAAAGATCTAAGCATACATAGGGACAGACAGACGGTGGACAGCGACTTTGTTTGATACTATGTAATTATTTATCATTTACGAAACAAACAAAAAATCCTACTGAATTTTGAGAAAACTGATAAAATCAGCTTTCAGTTTCTGAAAATATTTTACAAGAAGTATTTTGTTATTCCTCTTTTCATTTTACACAATTATTTGATATAATCTGTGTACAATAATATAGCTAATACATTGTTTCCTAAATGCATCGGAAATCTAAATAACTTAAAATTTTTAATTACAAAAGTTTAATGATTTTGCCGAAAATTTTATGGTTCATAAATTGTTTTTACATTCCCTCATGCGTTGGTGAGATTGGTTAAAAGATAACATAAAATATTTTTTATTTTACCACTTTTATTGCACTTCAAATGGCCGTTTGGATATTTCTGTCTTTTAACATTTTTACGTCGAAATATTCTTCTTTTTTAATACTTTGAGTACTAAACTTCATAGTATGTTGTTTACTCATCATCTTAGTACCTAAACCATAATGATTCTAGGTTGTAGAATGATCAGCTGTTTCAATTTTAGCTTAAAACTTTACATTCCACCTCCTACAATATTAAAACCACTTAATTATTTTAATAAAACTAATACAATCTACATTTTTTGCGGATTTCGTAAAAAAAATTAGACCGTGTGCGTCATCACGGCGGGAGCCGGTACGTATTTATTATTCATAGCGGGAAAATGGTAAAAATTGAAAATAACTAGTGTTACGGGTAATATTGAAGCGTATCACGCTGATACCAGAGATACTCGTATTTTTATAACAGGAACAAGTCAACACACCGTATCCAGTACACATGTTATCAAGTTATTTAGTGGGCCACCGCCGAAACCAGCAGTATCGCCGATGACGGACTATTAGTAGACAAATTGATATCCTTATCGGGTATATCGTAAAATTTACGATTATACCACCGTTTACAATAAACGGACAAGTCTTGTGCAAATATAATTTGGTTCAGTTACGTGTGAATTAATTTTTGTTAACTTTATTGCGTAATAATCTATAATTGCAAGGAATGGCGCCTTTTTATCGTGTTTTGTTTACCAATATTTAGTGTGGACTGTAAAAGTACGCGACGGATGACTGATGATTTGTATTTTGTATTTACTTTCAGATATTAATATAAAGATTTATTGCAGATTCGCTTAAGATTATATCAAAGCTAATTTTCATCAGAACAGAAATTAGATAAGCGTAGCTTTTAAATGAGTTGTGTTGTGATAAAATAAATTACCTTATAATATAATACACAGTATCTTCAAGCTTAATTCCTGAGATTTTGCTCAACAACCGTCGGATTTACAATCTGAACACTTATAAATTTAAATTCATTTTGTAAAAAAAATGTTCTGTAGACGTTTTGGAGTCACTGGCCGATTTACTAAACACAATGAACGGGTCATCATTGTAATAAAATATCAAATAATGAATTATAATTGCTATAACATTTTTGAGAAGAACACTTATCTTTCCCGTCGCTGCCTACATTTTACGAGCACAAGACTACCAGAAAAATGAATCGTTTAAAAATAAATACAAAATAATTTGAACTCAACAATATTATTAGATAATGTATTTTACTAACATGTTAATTATACTGTTTCATAGTTTATGTTGGATTTTTTGCGATATACTTTTTTTGTAGCTCTCCGTAGCTAACTAAGTACAAGAATTGTAGGAATTGTAGAGTTTACAAAGCGTTATTATTAATCCTTTATTATTAATATTTTATCTCGTTTGCTACTATAGCGATTTAAATTGTAAGTTATGCAAATATGTATCGTCTTCAATTATCGCTAGGTCATGCAATTAATATTTAAGTTCTGTATAATACAGGTATGCTAGTAACGTTTGATGCACATTAAATATTATAATATTAAATGTTTTATATGTTTTTCTTCTGTGTTTTGAATAATAAGTAAATTAAAAATGCATATATTATAGGTAAGGTCATGAATTATTAAAACTTATTTTTACACCTTTTTTTCTATAAATTTTATTAATAAAATCCATGACAATTTTGTCGTAATAAGCCACAGTACACTTTGACTTAACGGTACCTAACCAAAATATCAAAAATAAAGAATTACCTACAATTCTCTTGCGAATAAGTATTTTCTCCGAGTAGGTATAATTTGTATCCTCCTATAACTAGTTCTATGTTCTCTAATTTCACATTATCGCCACAATATTGAACACAAACATTTAAGAAAAGTTTTTCTGTGTTTGGTAACTACAATAAATTCATATAAATATACTTCTAAGCTACACTGATCTAAATTTATTCGCCAATCAAAACAATACACACAACGCATACTACTATACCAAATCATATTTTCATTATCTATTTTTGAAATTTCTATGAAACATTTATTTAAATGATTCCGATAGTGTATCTTGGCCTCAAAACGAATGGTGATCGCATACCATCAAAACTGGGCTAATGCTAAACGTTACGCCATTATATGATATAATTATTATATGAATTATACGAGTACCAATATGGCGTCAAGTGCACTTAAAATATGTCCAATTAACTTGAATGTAGAAATAGGTGAAGGTAGTAAAGACGGTGTTTTTGATTTATAACTAAGGAGTTAATGTTTTACTGGCCATTTTCTAGTAACTTGTTAAATTTGCTGTAGCATAGCAATGTTCGTACTTATATGAAAATTAGTTATGTTTTATTAAAATGACTTCGGTTACTGGCGTTGTGATATGAAAGTCTAATTTTGAAATTATTTGTCTATGTTTTAAGTGAAAGCTAATGTTTATTGAAGTTTGTTAAACTTCATAGTTTGTTGATACCTATGCTTTAAAAATATTCACAATACCTACTAAGATTAATTTCAAACTAGATTTAGTTTGTTGACTTTCTAACAAAAATATATTTAATTCGGTGTTTTCGTAAAAAATGATGTGCGTCAACACGCCGGGACCACTTTTAGAAATTACTTTATCTTTTAAGCTAAACTTGACTAGGAACTAGAAGTTATAGAAGCACAAAGAAAAGTTTTACGACCGTCGGCGAATCAATGGAACCAATTCTCTATATTTGTTTTTAATATGTTCTCATTATTTATGGCCTAGGAATCGTATTTAATTACGTTTTATTAATTGCTCTTGATTTTTAATCAGTTCATTTATTGCTATTTCTAATAGTAAATTTGCAATAAATACAATTCTCTATAATCTTAATTCGTTTCATATATTTATTTGTAATTTCAACATTTATCTGCTCAGTGAATTATTATTTACCTAGATACAATACTTTTTTAAGAGTTCGATATATTCCACTGATCTTTTTAAATATTTATTCAAATGCATACCTAGCTCGGCTCGCTGCCCGATCTATGCATAATATTGGAATATACTAAATGACCATCTGTTTCGTTAGCAACATCTCCAATATCTACAAAAACATTTTTATTTGACGTTTTAATGGGTTTCCAGTTATTTATATCGCAATTTAATAATAAGACCTATTCCTAAACAAAGACGATTATTACTTTTGCGTTTCCTACACGAAAAACAATACCTACAACCCTAAATCTTTAGAAAGTTTGTCCCCACGAATGCCGTTACACCGGGGCATCTTTGTGGCGCGCACCAAAAAAGTTCTTCTTTTCATTGTCAATTGAATTTTATTGTCGGTTTCTGAGATACTCTTTTGTGTCAAACTGTGCGCTTAAAGCCGCTTGTAACTCGACAGATTTCACCGTGTCCCATCCCCAGAGCCCGTAAGAGAGCATTCAACAATAGACTCCCCGCTGTACGCCATTTTATCCCATTTATTGTCCCGATTCACGAACCGACGTTGCTATTCCGTCAGGTGTCCAAAATATGGAGACTTATTCATTTATGCATCAATCCGATTTATTCTCATGACCGCGTCCACGTCTGGCGAGGACGTCACTGCCCACTAATGCTCCCATTGAACCGCAATGGAATCGCTCATTCATATCACAGTTAAAGGTTTTTATAGAGTGCGAGATACCGTCGTGATTACATTATCACAAAGTGTTTTACGTTCATAATGCATTCATTTCGTTTTCATTATCACCGGTAATGCGTCGGTGGAGTTGGAGCGCGCTGTGAACTGGCATTATGTATTCCGACCGCGTTACTTGTTATAACAACTTCCCTGCTGTTGGAACAGGCCTAATGTGTCGTCACGAACGTCTCACCTCCCGTGACACATGTCTCTATTCTGATTTACTTCGTTTCTCTATCTTATTAGCGTCGTGTGCGCTTAGTACGCGACCAACAAGTGATTATCTGAGTTTATTTTGTTTTGAGCACTTGTCACTGTTATTGCTATCATTATCAAATATCATTATGTTATTATCTACATATTTCGTATTTATCGTCTTAGGCTATCGGCTGTACATCTACCGTGGCTGTTACACTTGCGGTGTGGGTGTGTTGTGTTGTTTGTATACTTGTCATCAGTGTACGTACCCTAGGCTGAGCCATGAAAGCTCGGCCCGAGCCCGGGTGCAAGGCTCCGCTGGCCACCACGAACGTTTTTCGTCACGGGCCCAACCTAACACAACACACTAGCACGTGAACACATACACATCAATTATTTGACACCGTCACAGCGGCCCGCTAGCTCACTAGTGTCATAATGCACTCGCGACGGATGTTAACTAGAGGTTTTGTATGGTTCGATCACGGGACGCGGCGTGGCCGAGCGAGGCGCGGGGAAGCGGGAGGCCCGGCGCGCTCGGCAGTCTGGCGGACACTGCCGCGGGACGAGCGAGCAGGGCCGACGCCGGGGCGTGGCGTACTGCCCACTTCGCGGCGCGCCAATGGGCGGCGGCGCCGGGCGCGCCGGGCGCGGGCCGCCGCGCTGCGCGTGTGTGCCGCTCTCCCGCCCGCCACACCGCGCGCGCGCGTCGACACAGACGGTCGTGCGCGTTTTTTCAACGGTTTTTGCGGCAATTACATGAGAGTTTTCCTCTGTTCGGATTTTCTGTTCTGTACCTAATCAAAATTGCTGAGTTCCTCTCGCACGGAACGCGTTGTGAGTTAGGTATCGGCGTTCGACGGTTTATGCTTGCTTGTGTATGTTTGGAGCGCGCCAATGGGATGACTTTGGATCTTTATTTATTTTAAACATCTTAAGGATGTTGAATTTTATTCAAGATTTTCCTCTGCAGCCAGCTGAATACTTAACAGAATCCTTTTCCTTCTAATAATAACAAAGTGTGTCGTTGATCGGTTTGGCGCATGCGTCGTCACCTCCGACTTAGGACGTAGTAGATAAAAGTGTTTAATGTGAAAACTTTGTGATGGCGACACTCACCCCGTCACCCGCGACCATTCATCGTTTGCATTCAATCTCTGTATACTGAAACGATACTGTATAACATGCAATGGTTACAATCTTTTTGCAAACAATGAACACGGATAGTAACTTATTCATGACTACTTAACAGTTAGGTATACTAATTAGGTATTAACCAAGCTTTGTTTTGGTTTACTATCTGTAAACCAAAACAATCCTACAATATTTTACAAGAAAATCTGAACAAAATACACAAGGGGTCCAAGCGGCATGACGCACACTTGAGTACGACGGGTAGAGTCACTAACGACACGTAGGTAAATAACGACACGTAGGTAAATTGTTGTAAGATACTCGTTACTGTTTATTAGAAAGGCAGCAACTGTTAAAATACATGATCACAAATTAATCTTCAAACTTTGGTAGATTTATTAAAATTCTGTAATTAATTACAAATTTTCCTGTGGTTTCATTGTGGATTTTAATTCTTACTTTGACAAATTAGTAGTAGATGATATACCTTTTAATTTAAACTCAAACAGTTATAAATTAGACCTTTACCTTAAGCATAAGATGGGTGAGTAGGTATACCTACATAGAGGTATATTAATTTCACAGTTGGACAATCTATTTCTGCAATTTTTTCTACACATTGTAGGTATTACAATTGGAATCATATTTTCTATAATCGATCCTTTTGAGCTGTGTTAGTAATTTATTAATAAATCTTCATATAAATAAATATTAATATAGCTCATCTAGGTATCTTAACACCATTACACTTACCTTGTACTATTTCTCATGGGAACACAAATAAAAAGTATCATTGTCTTTAATTAGAAGCGTTCTGGAGTAGAGACTGCGTCTAGGCAAACGTAGTGTAGGGCGCTCTTTAGGTGGAGGATATCTGCAAAGTGGCTGGTTGTGGTTGGATGCGTAGAGCTGAAGACTGAGCTCAGTGGCGTGCAATTGGAGAGGCTTATGTCCAGCAGTGGATGACAACAGGCTGCTGATGATTAATGAAGTACCTGCTTATATCTACTTAGTAAAGCTAGCTAGCTAATTTCTGATACTATCAAATTTAATAAAAAAATATATGAAACTAAAATAGAGAATTTCTCAGTATATTTACGTGAGTAACTCGTTAATTTTAGTTTAAGTATGTTCTCTCTTCAAGCTTAACTTTCAGACATTGGTGCATTAACCTATTGTATGATTTGTATGTCGGTATTTGAGACACAATAGAAAACGCGTAGTGTCTCGAGTAGAAGTCTGCTCCGACATACTAGAAGTTAAATTATAAACTGGATAGGTACATAGGTTTTTTTTAAGGGTGGAAAATCATCGAGTGACTTCTCCCGCCTGGGTGAGGCGGGAGGGAGTGTCAGACTCTTACTGACTAAAAACCACCCCGTTCCTACTCCTGCACTTCGAGCCGGAGCCCCGGTAACCCGTTAGGTTCTCTGCGACATAACTACTGCTTAGGTAGTAGGTATATTCTACAATCGGCCATCAAGAGGGGGGAGCGAAGTATCATTTACTGCAGGAGACTAAGCGTTATCCTCAACCGTGGGGACCATAGCAAGTACTTCTTAGAAGGAGGCCTTTCGCTAATTATAACAAGACAAGTCATAGGTTTTACAACACCGACTTATCACCAGATATGGTGATAATTTATAAGTAGAAAGAGACAAGACTACCAAACTACTACCCTAATATAGGGTAGGACTCCACTCTATTCGCCGTAGATAGTACTCAAAATATTCTATATATATGTATAGGTACATAAAGGTAAGCAAATCAAAGTTTTAAGATTTTTCAACTAAGTAGCACTCTGGGACAACTCCTGAAAAAAATGTAGTCCTACATAATTAAATCTTATTAGAAATATGTACCTTAACACAACTGAAACTTGAGTAGATAATTATCATCACACATATTGTAGGTTTACATAGAAAATCTTACGAGTTATAAGTAGGTACTTTCTAAGATTATTTATTTTTTTATTTAGACGGTCAGCCACATAAATACCTACAGCAATATTGCACTATGAAAATATTATGTTTGACTTAAAAAAGACCTTAAGACACTGTATTCACAATTATAGGTAACCACAGCATGCATATATAGCTTATCTACAAATACATAAAAGATAATAAAAAAAATTGAAAACGTTGAGTATATTAAGTTAAAATAAATCTTAGCAAAGGAAAATTTAAATTAAAGAAAATAAATAAAACCAGTATGAATATCTAGATTATCTAGACACCACTGACAAACGGTGAAGGCAAACATCGTGAGTACACCTGGACTTAGGTATAATTCTAATTATAAGTTTGTAATCACCAACCCGCATTGAGCAAGCGTGGTGATTAATGCTAAGCTAAATCCTTCTCCGTGTGAGAAGAGGTTTTGCTTAGCAATGGGCACTTATAGGCTTTTCATAGGACAACTCCTATAAGCCAGGATCTACAGTAGATACAATCATGAAAACACCGGAACACTGAAGTCTAGCGCGTCTCACGGACAAGAATGTCTTGGTTCCCGCAACGAGGTGAATCAGAAGATATTATAAGAGGAGAAGAAAAAAACTTATAGGCAGCTGTTGATAAGAAAATTGATGATGGAACATCTTTATCGATATATTTACAAGCGTCGACTGACTATTTCTATATTACTCTATAGACATTCCATTATTCCATACGGTACTCACATCCGAGGTGTGTAGTTAACGCCTTCAGATAACATAAAGATGCTGCGATCTTTGTTAATAAATTGTAGACTAACCACGTCTGTTGGTTAACAGATATCTAAGGCCTGAGTATGAGTTTATTTAATGTTTAAAGTAAAACTAGACCGCTTTCGGTGCTCTGATTGGCCGGCTTCAATCTAACCTCTTGTCCGGCCAGTCGCACTTGTGACCACTCAGCCAACGAAGCAGAGTAGGTTTTTATTCCAGGTATTTTGCTCATCGTCCTATTCCTTTGGGAGAATTGGGGAGTTATAGGCCTAGTTAGGTGTTACCTATTTACGTACGTACCTATTTTAATATTAATTAAGAATCATCAACGAATGTTATTATTGTGAATTTATAATGTGAACGAAAATCTACTTAGATAAGTTCTTCATGTTAATTTGTAAATAAGAAATCTATACCTGATACATTGACTGAGCTGACATTTGGATGAATAAGTAGGTAGATGAGTTTCAGCCAACGATATTTTATTATTATTTATCCAATAGAAAAAATTAAAGAAAAACTACGATCTATTAATTTCTAAATTCAATTTTCCGACGCATCGTGTAAAAACATGTCCCGCTCGTTCTAACTGTCAAAATTTAAGGAAAAAGCGAAGTTGAATGGGTTACGAAGAGGCATTTTACTGAAACCTGAATATATTGTTAATAACTAAAAAAAAACACTAAAAGTTAAATCATGGTAATATTATAAAAATGTGAAAGAGTCTGTGTTTGGATGTCTGTCCTTCGATCACGCTGAAACTACTGCACGGATTTTAATGAAACCTTGTATACAGGCAGAGTTTGTGCTTATATAGGTGATAAGATAGTTCTTATCCCGATTAAATACTCCCATGGGATAAAACAAGAATCATGAACTACGCAGACAAAGTCACCGGCAACAGCTAGTCGTTTTATAAGTTGCAGATAACAACTTTGTTATACAAAAGAAAATTGACAAAAAATTTGATTCTAACTTCATAATATTGATTCCGTGTACGGATTCCAAATTTAATTTCATCGCTATTAAAGTAGTATTATAGAAAAGCGGTTTTTTATCAAAATATCTGGCTATAGAATGTTCTTACAAAAGAGTACCGGATTGCTGTCTGCAGGAGTATACCGCTAACTGATGGTTAGAAGTAGCTGCTGAAGCAAAAGGTTTTTGAAACTCAAGTTGCATAGAAAAAACTTTCCTTCATTGACTAAATTGAAATTATATGAAATTATATCTTAAAAAATATATACAAATACATATACATTATACATACAAACGATATAAAAATACAACTAAAAACTGAAATATTAACCTAAAAATTACCATAAAACACTAGATTTCAAGGCCCAGAAAAAATTATACTCATCGCTATCGTGAGGTACCTACAGTGCTCAAAAGACTGGCAGTATTGCCACGTTGAATGGCAATGGTAACCTTTGACCAAGGTAAATTATATCAGATATATGATCATAGGTTTTGATGTCCACCGTAAGGGTGACAGAACACACGTAGGTAGAGATAGGATGAGTTTAAAAATGGTTTCTGAAGAGGTCCCGAATTTGATGTGAGAAATTGAATTGGAATTGTGCAGTGTTTCTTACTCGACCATATGTTTAAATAGTTTGATCTATACATTACTTAAGTATAACACAATATTTTTTATGCTATAAGCCGGTATTTGAGCAGACGGATCACCTGATAACCTGGTAAGCAATCGGCGTCGCCCATGGACACCTGGAACACCAGAGGCGACCAGAGGCGTTGTAAGTGCGTTACTGGCCTTTAAAATGGGATTAGAAATTTGAGGATTGTTGGGGATTCAGGGATTGGGGAAGGGTGAAGGGGAGGGGGGGGGGTAATTGAGCCTCCAATAACCTCAGTCACAAACAACGCAGCAAGTTTCACGTCGGTTTTCTGCTCTGCCTTGGTATCACTCCAGTCGAGCCGGCGGCCTATTCGTGCCGAAGCATGGCTCACGCACACTTAATAAAAACAATAAGTACCATAAGTCTATAACCTATATCGTAATGGACGTTAAGGTAAAAAACCATACACCAATGTCCTACTCACTCATAAAAGTCCTGAAAGATTTTTTCCGACTTTAAAAGCTGAAAACCTGAAATTGAAAATTTAAATATTGTGTGAAATGGTCGATAATGCGGCCGTATCTACAGTACGATGTTAATTATTGCACGGTTGCATGTTTCACCGCGCCCCGCCCATTTTTCCTTCAACGCTTATACAGGGTGCGCCAACTTAAGTCTGAAGTCTTATTGGCTGAAATACGGCTGTATTTAAAACGATACAGATTAAAAATGACCAGTAAATGGCATTGCATGTTATTTTTTACAGATTTTAATAGTTTCTCACATGTTTTGTATTGTTCTGTTATTAATTTTTGCTAGCCTCAGTTATGGGGGAAGTAAGGTTTGTTCTTATTTAGTGAAATACGTTTGGTGATTATTTTTAGTGTTCTAGCTTGTTACTTTAACTGAAATGGTGAAGGCAGTATAAAGTTTTTTCTTAACAAATAAGTATTTACAAAAAGGCTAGTAACATATCGGTAAGTTACATAGGTTTCATGATGGTAAATTATTGGGATTTTTTATAGGATAAGCCAGTAAACGAGCAGACGAAAGACAACGCAAGCGTTGTTTCACGTCGGTCTTCTGTGAGGCAGTGGTATCACTCCGGTCGAGCCGGACCATTCATACCAAAGCATGGCTCTCCCACACTTTGTGATTGTTATCGTTCCTGTTCCCTCTATGACTCAAAACTAGTAAAATTTTTCTCAATATAATTACGCGAGTACTCCAGGCGGGAGCAGTCATTCGATGATATTCCAACCTTAATAAAAATCCGCCGTCTGTCTGTCCCTATGTACGCTTAAATCTTTAAAACTACGTAACGGATTTTGATGCTGTTTCTTTTAATAGATAGAGTGATTCTTATGCAAGGTTTGATATGTATAATACATGAATATTGCACCCGTGCGAAGCCGGGGCGGGTCGCTAGTTTGTTGTAATTGTATTACCTACATGTCTAATTTATTCATATACTTTCGTGTGATATACTTACTAAAAAAAATATTATATTTTTCGGCTTACTCACGTAATTATTTGACGAGGAACTCGACTAGTTTAGCCAGTAGCATCGCGATAGTCGCCGCGTCGCAGGTCGCGAAATGTTACTCATGAACATGAGCCTCTAGCATAGCTTGAAACTAGTCGAGTTTCTCGTCAAATAATTACGTGTATAAATAAATATATTTATATAATTAACAAAATGATTTTTTCACATTCCCTAACAAAGGCACCAACTGCCTCATTCAATACATATCACAAAACTTTATCAAAATCATTGACCAAATAACATATTTTTATTGCAATAAAACTCCAATAAAAATAAAAATAACATATAATTATGTTAAAACATTATAAATAGATGTTGAAATCATCAATTTCGCATTTAAATGTCATAAAATAAAACGATGCGTTCAATTCGCATCGTTTTGAGATTTATTATTTGTCAATTGTTGAAGATTTAAATATTTTAATCATTGCCCGTTGTGTTTGTCGAAAAATTCTTCAAAAACAAATAAAACTGATTGCATGGTTCGTTGTGTGGCTGGGCAACCAGAGTCTCTACAACTTGTCACAGATTCGATCACAGAATAATCCTTTACGTGTTCTAAAAATTGTTACAATATGTTCCTACAATAAATGGATACTACTTTGATCCTTATCTTATACTACCTCTATAATATTATAAAGCTGAAGGGTTTGTTTTTTGTTTGTTTGAACGCGCTAATTTCCGAAACTACTGGTTTGATTTGAAAAATTCTTTTTGTGTTGGGTAGCCCATCGAGGAAGGCTATAGACTATAAAATATTACGCTACGATTAATAGGTGCCGAGCAGAGCGAGTGAAACCGCGCGGAAGTAGCTAGTCATACATAAATAAATTCATACATAACTTCACGCCTGTCTCCCATAGGGGTAGGCAGAGACTATGAAACGCCAATTACTATAATTCCTACATACCTCTTTCACTTCATGAACAGTCATCAATCTTTCCATGTATGCTCGTCGGTTAAGGGTACTTATAATTTAGCCCTTCTTATTATTATTATCCTTATCAATCTATACATATAATATAATCGTAGGAAAGTCTAAACTGTAGGTGTATTGAATATTTTTTAAAGAATACTGAGGACGTTTGTCTGTATGTATGTCCGGGCTAAACTGAAAAAGTACTGCATGGATCTACTTCAAACGTCGGCCCGTCAAATATTAAAAGAAAAAATGAAAATAAGTACTAATTTTGAAAGTTAATAGTCTTGGGTAATCAGTGCAAAGAAACATGAAGGCAAGTAGTGGATTGTCGTTACTGTAGTGGACTTTGTTCAAAAGTCAACATTTTGTAACTTGATGATAATGAATATTGCCATGTGACTCTTTAATTCGTTGGACACATAATAATCTTTATAAATACATACAAAGACGGGTTTCTAAAACTTGCGTCGGCAGTTAACGTGACAACTACGGGCTACCTATGTACTAGCTATCGCTACAATACGAACTACGTAAAACACTCCTACTAAGTACGATGCGTATTAAACAGTATGTATGTAATAATTCATTATATTTACAGCTGAAATCGAAATAGATATAAAACCTTAGAATTAACCTTCTTTTTGCACAACGCAGTGCTTCGCGTCTAAAAGGCGCGCTGTAGACTAAACGTCCTACTACCGCCATCTAGTATGCAGTAGCGGAACTAATTTTGTGTTGAACGGGAAAAATAGTTTTTTCAGTTCAACTGGATTGTCCAACGTAATTTGATACTGTAATTATTAGTTTCTTTTTTATAATTTATTTTATTTTAGTTTTTAATCGTACGAATTACTTAAAGGAAATAATAACACTAGATAACATGCACATAGTAAGCACACACATTTAATTGATAGGTTTTCCGGAATATACGATTAAATAATAAGGAATTTGTTTAATAATAATTTTAATGAAATCTTGTTCTAGATTTCCCTTGTTTGTTTTGACTTGTTCTTAGAAATTTTAATGTATATTTTTCTTTAGTAAAAATTAGGTAAGGACCTAACATTTGCAGGAATTTATCGGTTTTTTTCAGCAGCGGCACCAAGTGTAGAAATTTTGGAAACCTAGCGTATAGCTAGCAGGTTTTCTCTATTGTGATAACCTACTACCTACTAGCTTTGCACCCGTCACTTCGTCTGCGTAATCAAAAGAAAAATTATACGTCAAAGTCAAAGTTAAAGCATTTACTTATTTCAATTAAACCATAATTTGGTACTTTTGAAACGTCAACAAATACAAAATAAATAATAGTCTGTCAGTCAGTCCGTCAGTGAAATTAGGTGAAGCTAGGTGCTCATTCCAAAATGTAGATTCGAATGGAGAAGAACGAGTGAGAAACTCCATTCGTTACTCTTTTTTAAAAAGTATGTTCTACAATGTCTCTGATAAATATTCCAATACTGTACGTATATGTGAGAACAATACAACGGTCTTTGGGACTATAGCATTGTTCAGCGCTACAGCCGATTATGCTTCCGAGTTCCAATGTAATTTAAATATTAATTGGTATATAATAATTATGTAAACGCACATAGCTGACACGATATAGAAAAACATCTTAAAATGGAACCAAGGTGCAATAAAAAGAAATAAGAACAGAGATATAATAGTGATCACACTAAATATACTTCATCACTGTACCTACTTTATATTTTGATAGACTTTCTTTAGGTATAGAAAAGTTTAAGATGCAAGTAATGATGATCATGTTAAAACAAAGAACGACCTACCGATATTTAGGTTTATAGTGCATATACCTTTTTAACCACAGCTCTCATTACACGATCTTTGCCCCATTCCAGGACATATACTTAGCCAACAAACACCAAGAACCATGGTTTGCCTCAAGCCCCGATGAAATTTAAATGAAGTTTAACATAAAAAAACATTTTACACCAAAAATATATTGTTGTATTTGAAAAAGTATCGTCTTAAACGTATTTATTATGTTTGTTTTCATTGAAGCTAGGCTCACGTAGTTGTTTATCGCGAAATTTTCAAAGTTGGCGAACACTTTGACCGGTTTATTAGTGTTACTAATAAGTCGTTTCTTTGACATTTGTTTAACAAAGTACGACGGTGAAAAATATTGTTAGGATGCATTCTGTATTTATATTTCCTTTATTTAAAATCGTTATTTTCTATCGTACATAGATGTATGAGTTGAACAAAAAATATTTGCGAGGTTATCTAAGTACTATACGAGTTACGTCACATGGCTTTTGTTTTCCTGATTCTGTTTTATATTTTACTGATTGTATTTTATCCCCGAAGCAATTGGCAGAGGTACATTTACGGCACTTAATGCCACTGTACAATGTAGCACCCACTTTTCACTATTTATGTTGTGAGTAATAGGGGGTGAGCCTATTGCCATATACCAGGCACAATTCCAGACTCCGTGCAAAAAACCTGAAACCCAGTAATACATTAAAATGCTGTTTAAATTATTACGAACCTAATATCAATGCAACTGGAATTGCTAGCTGCTTGTAGAGGATTAGGAGTTTGATACCTAATTTATTGCATATCAAGAGTTTAAATTTGCATTCTTGATTTCCGTTCACTTTCGTTAGATATACGCAAAATAATAGCCTTGATTTGAGCCTTAATATCTCATATACCTATTTTCAACACAGGAATCTATCTACTTGCAATCTAAAATTTTTAGAGGTTTTAAGACTGTTATGTAAATATTTCTTAGGTTACCGAAGCTCGTATGCTGAACAAAAACAATTCTTAGCGTAGGACATCAACATGTTTTTCTACAGAATTACGTACCAGCTATGTCTAGTTTTTATAATAACTATCGTGAGACATACTAAATTAAGTAAAATCGCGGGTTACTCACGTGAATATACTGAGAAAAACTCGACTAGTTTCTACAATATATCTAGTTTAATAGTATTATAGTAATCTAAGTATTTAACTATATTATACGAATAACAAAGATAAAAATACGGTAGACTAAGTAGGTACCCTGCAAGTGCTAATTCATTAACGTCACAAATTGCCGTTTAAAAGGAAACACATACGGGCTTTGTTGTTCTAAATCCATTAAATTACCTCGAACTGTCATATTTGTCATAATTACATGTCAATGTGTCTAATACCATACCTGTAGGCACACTATTTCTGAACCTACAGTACCTGCTACTTACTTAGGTACAGAATATTTTCGCAAGTCATGAATAGTACCTAATGAATCTAGGTACTACTACTATTAAGGACTCTATTTTAACTTAACATTATTTCATACTTAAATAGATAGGTTTACGTAACTAGAGAATTGAATTCTGAACTTGATTGAAAAAAAATAACCTATACAGTTACTTCCTTGTTCTTCTCCAAGAATCCAGACCTTGGAATGAGCAAAGCAAATAGCTTCAGTATTAATTTTTTTTTGGTTGACGTTCAAAAGTGTCTTCCTGGTCTAATTAAAATAAATTATTATGACGTTGACTTTGAC
Organism: Spodoptera picta; assembly: GCA_038387885.1. Lineage (NCBI taxonomy): Eukaryota > Metazoa > Arthropoda > Insecta > Lepidoptera > Noctuidae > Spodoptera > Spodoptera picta. The sequence goes on along the minus strand of JAZHFQ010000384.1, from coordinate 1,501,668 downwards.
TTTAACTTTAGCATGAAGGCAGATATTAAATATCTACGTTTCTATTGTAAGATAAAAATATCTGGAAGATCTAGAATTATTCCTAGAAATCGCTAAATATATACGTTTTAGGTAAGATAAGAATTTCAAAGTGAATGAAATATAAAATTAGCTCTAAATATATTGTATTCAATTTCCCGCCATTCTAGTCGGCCATTACAAAAAATCACAGACAAATCTTTACGCGGAAAGCCGTGCGTTATTCTCATTATAGTTTTTATTCAAAACCACATTATTAATGGCCAGATTTTGTTCGTTTTTAATTAAAAACTCAGCCGTTTAACCTCTTTGATTCGTTTTAGTTTGAAATAAACGATTTTTGAAGTGTTATGAGTCGATTATGGCCGTGCGGTGATTCGGGCTTCGGATGTTGACTTATATTTCTTTTTTAGGGCATAAATTATACAAATATAGGTATTAAAATATACCTAAGTCTGTTCTCCTAATTTTACAGGGTAATGTTCTAATTCAAATTATGCAGGTAATTTTGTAAGCGTGTCGAGCCGGTGCTGCCGCTGCTGCTGCCGAGAACCTTAAACGGCGAAAGTATAATAGCCTGATTGGCAATTATGCTTTCGAACCGTTTGGGGTTGAAACTTTAGGGCCGTGGGGCCCAAGTGCACATCTTCTTTACAAAGATATTGTAAGGAGGATGGTTGACACTTCAGGTGATCGAAGGGCTGGCTACTACCTTGGGCACAGGTTAAGCATTGCCATTCAACGTGGCAATGCTGCCAGTCTTTTGGGCACCCTACCTCACGGTAGCGATGAGGAAAATGTTTTCTTTGATGCCTTATGATTTATTTTTATTATTATTATTTTATTAAGGTGTAAATATTTTAGTTTTAAATTTTTTTTATATATTTTAAGTTGTATATATTAATTTTTATCTTGTATTGTATATATTTAATTGTGTAATAGTTAATATTAAATTGAAAAATAAATGTATAAATGTCTCATTTTGTAAGTAACATAAATATTATTTGCTTATAAGTACCTATACTTATGCATACGTAAAATAATATAGCGGCTCTTATGATCACTCCATTACAAATTAGACTAGCGGCCATTTTACAACCAATTCCAATGATCAGATAATCACCAAACCATATGTTAAGTACCAATGAATCAATATTAATAAGTTGATTGATAAATATCTAGAGATATTAATTACCCACAGACATTTCAAAAAGTCGTAAACATTTTGTGACTCATTTAGGCTCGTAACAACGATTATTTCACCCATAAAATAATAATTATAATAAGTAACATCCTTTTTCCACATTTCACATTAGAATTTCTAAAAAAAAATGGTATTATGGTTTCATAAATCGGTTTTGTTGTAATTAGTTCGTATTTTTTGACTTGAAAATATATTTTAGTAGACCAGATTATTACGGAACGAGTTCATTGTTAAATTGTAACTATCTTTTTGACAAGAATCGTAAATGTCAGTCTTGAAGTTCACAACTGGCCGCGGTGTTAGTTATGGCGGCCGAAGCACTTGTCATTTTCGTAATAAAACCTCTTTTTTTCTACGAATTAATAGAAAACTTTTTTTGGTAGATGTAAACTAAGAACTGGCCACTTATTTGTGTGTGTTGTAAAGCCGAATTAATGATAGTTTTTATTATCTATCTAGTTATTAAAATCTCGCCGTTCACAACAAGGTTTCGTATGGGTCTAGTCTAGTCTTGACATTCCCGACCAATTTTTCATTAATTAGAATTTTCCTAGTACGTAGGTAAACTTTAAATGTAAATAACTATTAGATACAATAGAAAGATTATACTGTGACGTCACTAATATACCACTGGTTTTGTTTCAATTTGAATTGCCAACCAGTATCGATAAAGTCGTATTTTCCTATTTTCCCGTCGGTTATCGATATACCTGATTATAAAAGAAGGCACGCATAAATAAAAGAACTTGAGAAATCGGTCGACGCATTCACGTGTGATGAGATGGACGACCAAAGAAAATCAGGAACTCATTTTAGATACAAGTTTTGTACACTTCTGTATCTAGAATTCTAGATACCTGTTACCTAACTTTGTATGTAGATATATGTACTTAGGCACGCCTACGCCTACGCCTACTTACTAATAATTTAACACTCAAATGCTAAAAAACATTGCGAGCGAAAAGATTGCGTCGTAGCGGCCCGGAGGTTTAAGACGTTTGCCTCTCATCCATGAAGTTGGAAACCTACCAACGGCAAGTACCAATGTGACTTTTTCCGAGATATGTGTACCTACTTTCTAAGATTATCTAGACACCACAGACAAACGGTAAAGGAAAACATCGTGAGGAAATATGGGCTTATAATTTCCAATTATAAGTTTAAAATCGCCAAGCAAGCGTGGTGAATAATGCTCTAACCTTCTCCATGTGAGAAGACGCTTTGCTCAGCAGTGGGCATTTATAGGCGGTTGATGATTGCGAAGTAAGACACAAGCAAAAAGTAAGAAGTGAAATTAAGCCACAATAAGATAAAATATAAATTAAAATACAAGTTCAAATAAACAAGATAAAATACAGCGTTGGAATTGCAGACATAATCAAACAATACCTGTGTATCCGTAGAACCAGCTTCTCAATTGCATTATAAAACTATAAAATGATACTAATTCTGTTTATGTACTCACTTTTAATACCATAATCTTGTTGAAACACCGCTAAAGTTAACTTCGATCATTAAACAGTTGTAAATCCACTAATATCCATTTTGTTGAGTTCATAATGTTGCACTTGGGTAATCGTAAAAATTGCTAATCCACTGTTAATAGTATCTATTTACAATATTTACTTTATTTATTGTTATAGGTATGACAACCACTTCTGTATACATATAGTCTTAAGAAATAAGAAAGGTAACAATAGGTATTGGGTTTATACAGTCGCCAATATAACCTATAGTTAACCAACTTTACAATTAAGTGATGTCTATATATCTATATATATAAAAATTAATCTCTTTTTCCCTTGGTAACGGCATCACGCGTGAATGGCTGGACCGACTAAATCTTTTTTGTTGTATTTATTATTATTAGGAGAAGGTTATTATGACAGAAACAATCTTAAAAGTCCTATGGGAACGGTAGAAAACGGGTATGCGCGTACGAAGTCGCGAGCAGAAGCTAATAAAACTACAAACGAACAAGGAAATGAATTTTAGTAAACTGAATAATAATATAGTACATTAGCGTATATTTGAACAATTATGTTATAAACACTTATGGATATATAGACAAACAAGCTTTGATTGCTTAAAATCTTTCTTAAGACCATGTATATCATGTAAAAGTTGGTAAGTAAATACATATAATCAAGATTAAGAAATAATCCACACGACACCACACTGCGTTTCAATAATCATGATCACTTTTTAAGAAACACCACTTGGAATGTTTAAAAAAGAAAATAAAAATGGCTGACATTGTTTATAATTTTCATAAAACGACCACAGATGATAATTAAACTTTACTTTAGGCACAGATAATATATATTTTTCATAGAAATAAACTGATTTCTTTTGACTGTAAGGGACTACTGAGCTTGTGGCACTGCTCTGGTGAGGTTCAAGAGTGTTTGTACCAAAACATTGTAAGAACTCTTCAGTTTCAAGACGATGCCACTTGAAAACTATGTAAAACAGAGGTGCTCAAAGATTTTAAGCTTTTTTCGAGGTCAAGGACTGAATATACGAAAAATGTGGATTAATTTTCTGTTTGTGATTTTGACTGCCTCGTTGTCCGAGTGGTCGCAAGTGCGACTGCCGGGCAACGGGTTTGGAGTTTGATTCCCGGGTGGGGCAAAGTATTACTAGGTTCTTTAAAAAAAAATCAGTAGTAGCAGGAAGTCTGGAATTGTGCCGTATATGGCAATAGGCTTACCCCCTATTACATGGGAGTCACAACGTAAGTTGAAGAAAAGTGTGGTATATTATACAGTGGCATTTAGTGCGGTAATGTGCACCACTGCCTGTCTCTTTGGGCATAAAAAGGCGTGATGTTTTGTTATTTTTTGTATCTGAAGATAGTTATAAGTTTGAGAAAGGCTTCTCTTTTCTTTAGAGCATGTGGCTGAAACCACTAGTGGAAAGTTAGTAGAAAATAATATAAAATGAAAATCTATTATTTCAAGTCTCGAGTCTCGTGTAAGTAACAGAGGCATCAAACAGAAATACCACAATGTTAAACCCCGTACAACTGGCTTGTTGAAAAAATGTTTAAGTCATTTACTCAAACCGGGAATCTCTTCCTATGCTAGGCAATCGCCTACGACCATTTTAGCAAAGATATCCTCGAATGACGTCCCAATAAATTAATTATTGATTTTATTACTCAGATTCCGATAGCAAAAACCAATGAATAGGCAATCAATATAAAAATGTTACTTACCTACGAGTCTATATCTAGACTACCTAGGGAGGTAAATAATGATAATAACTGGACAATTGAATTGCAATTATCACAAGTCCTTGTCATTTGACCTTGAATGTTAGATACGTAGGTATAGTTATTAAATTTATAGCTCTATGGTGACAGATCGATACCTATAGTTTATTGAGTTGATTCAATATTTAATTACTTTTTAATATTTCCAGTGAAGGCTTTTTCAGTTTTCAGAAACACCTACGCAGGGAGGTAGATAAGTGTGGGCGAGCCATGCTTCGACACGAATGGGCCGGCTTGACCGAAGTGATACCACGGCCTCACAGAGAATCGACGTGAAACAACGTTTGCATTGTGTGTCGTTGTATGAGTGAGGTTACCGGAGGCCCAATTGACACCCTCCCCTTCCCCAAACTCCCTAATCCCTAAATCCAGAACATATCTCAAATTCCTAATCCCCAAAAAGCCGGTAACGCACTTGTATCGCCTCTTGTTTTCCTGGAGTCCATGGGCGACGCCAATCGCTTACCATCAGGTGATCCGTCTGCTCGTTTACCGGCTTATGCAATAAAAAAAGGTAGAAAATAGAAATTTCTGTTCAACTATCAATGCGCCAAATGGATTCAATACATAAGTATATCCAGATTGAACAACTGACAAAAATTACGTCACATTGTAAGGTCCCCCTGTAAGGTATCCCTTTAGATAAGCCTACCTACTCATTCTGGGAAAACGCGAGTTGTCATAATTATACCAATCCAAGGTTATTTTATAAACATAATATGTAAGTACAACCAAAAACATCTTAAAGATACTCTTGTATATATATTGTATCCTACACATTCATTCACAATACAGACCCCACGTGGAGCATCATATTCGCATTCCCTGCAGAGGATCATTTAAAGGTTAATTATGATAAATATTCAAACGAGACTCATGCGAAATTAGTTAAAAAAGGACTATACAGACATACTTAGGTCTATAGGTAAGATAAGGACCTTATTTGATATTTAAAGACTTCATTTTGATGACTAATTTGTGATATGACGAACATTGTTTTATTTTTATTGATAACGACCCGCCCCGGCTTCGCACGGTTTCAATATTCATGTATTGTATATATAAACCTTCCTTAAGAATCACTCTATCTATTAAAAACAACCGCAACAAAATCGGTTGCGTAGTTTTAAAGATCTAAGTATACATAGGGACAGATAGACGGCTGATAGCGACTTTATTTTATATTATGTAGTGATATCATCTTACAGGTCATATGATTAGTTTTAGTTTAATCGATTGTGATGGCCTAAATAAGTGCTAATGCAGATCTACTTTAATCTACTATAATGCAATCATCATTGTACTTAATATTATTTTCTGTGTTACACTTTTCTCACACAATTGAACCAACAAAACTATGTAACTAGAGAATTGTATTGTGAACCTGATTGAAAAAGAATAACCTATGGAGTTTCTTGCTCGTTCTTCTCCATAGGAATCTACACTTTAGAATGAATTCAGCTTCACTTATAAATTTTTTTTATTGATTCCAGCCTTCCTAATCTTCAAGTTAGGCAGGCGGTAGAAGATCGCAATTGAAAAGTTTATCTGCTAATGCCCGATCTTTATGAAACGTGTAGTCTTTAGATCGGATCCTTACAGGATAGTTGGATCGGATCTAATATTATTTATTTAAGGGATCTTACATAATGCTTCCGAATGCACAGCAAAAACCTTGACAATCTCAGTCAGTTTTCCAAAAGCTCTTGAACCTTACGAACATTTTTTTCGAAGACTTCTAATCTTTTTGCGCCATTTTTTTTTGCGACCGTGCCCTACGACTCTTGGTGTCTATGCCAATATTTTGAAAGGTAAACATATTTATGGACTGCGAAAGTCGTCGCCGACGAGTGACGGAATATTTCTTTTCACTCAACTTGAAACTGCCACATGTGCGTCCATCTTGGTTTAAAATGATACGGATTTAAATTTGGAATTAGTATTTTTGAATTGGTTGCGGTGTATTTTTTTTTCTTTTTTTTTGGGTATTCGCAATTTGGCGATACCGTATCGATTTCTTTCAAAATTTCTTAAGTTATGTTATTTTAAAATGTCTCTTTTTAAGGGTCATCTTACTGTTATAATACCTGTCTCTTCGAAAGGTGTGTCTTGTAATTTATTAACGTTATCCTGTTACTTTGTTGAACGTGAAATTTCAGAGATATGACTTGTATTTATTAAAAAACTAGTGAACTCATCCAGATGGAACTTTTAAATAAAGAAACTGTTAAATAACATAACATAAGTTCACGCCTTTTATCCCCGAAGGGGTAGGCAGAGGTGCACATTTCATCATTTATGTCATGAGTCCCATGTAATAGGGGGTGAGCCTATTGCCATATACCGGGCACAGTTCCAGACTACGTGCTACTACTGAGATTTTTGAACAAACCCAGCAATACTTTGCCCGACCCGGGAATCAAACCCGAGACCCCTTGCCCGGCAGTCGCACTTGCGACCACTCGGCCAACGAGGCAGTCTGAACTGAGGCAACGAGAAATGTAGGTACTAGTCCATAAACAACAGACACTTCTAAACTCGATCTTATTTATGCTGATGGAGCAATCAAGAAACAACTTAAAACTTACAAGCCCTCATCTTGGGTAGTTCCTATTACTTGATTAACCTAAATGTCAATCAGCTTGATCCAATAACATTTAATCAAACCACCATACCATTGTCGCCTCAAGTAAAGGATCTAGGTTTGTATCTGGACAGCGGGCTCAACTGGAACTATCAGGTTGCTCAGATTGGCCGGAAAGTCACTGCCACGCTACGATCTCTCTACAGGTTCAAGAACTTTCTGCCACCAAATATCAAGACACTGCTTGTCCGGTCCCTTGTGCTTCCTGTTATTGATTATGCTGATGTTTGTTACTCCGATCTATCCCAAGACCTTCTGAACAAATTGGATCGAGTGCTCAATAACTGTATCCGCTTTATCTTCGGTCTTCGTAAATACGACCACATCTCTTCCTTTCGCGCTCAGCTTAAATGGCTTCCTGTCCGTGAGAGGAGATCCCTCAGATCCCTCTGCATGCTCTTCTCTATTCTTAATGATCCTTGTGCTCCAGAATACTTAAAATCCTGCTTCCAGTTATTAGGCAGTTGCCACAACCGTAACCTCCGCTCGACGGACAACTTGCTTCTTGAAATACCTTCCCACCGCACCTCTTTCGTTTCTAATTCCTTTACAATAACTGTCATCAAACTTTGGAACGCGCTCCCCCTTAACATCAAAAAAGCTCCTAATAAAATCTCTTTTAAACATCAAGTTCACGAATTTTATTTAAAATCACTGCAAAGCATGGTTTAGGCCTTCGTCGATATATATTTATGTATGTATTTATACCTATATATTTTATGCATATGACTATATATATTCTTTGGTATTGTATAAGATATATGTATAGCTATATTATTTAATATTTACTTTTTTTTCTCTCTCACACTCTTTGCTGTTAGTTTATTCTCCGTACCTTCTTTTTCGCTGATTTTCAACTTAAACCCTAAGGTTGACTGGTAGAGGATGCCATATGGCATTAAGTTCGCCTTATGTGCCATACTAAAATTGTGTACATAAAAGAATAAATAAATAAATAAAAGACTCAATATGAATTACCTTTCATCACAAACAGAAGTAAGTACAAATGTACCAACAAAATTCGTTTCTGAAAAACTATATTCGTTTTAAAATGTAAATATGCATGGCCTCTGGTCCCCCGGCCGTAATGATACGTGGCATAAAGTAGAGCCACGCCCCGCCCCCTTCAATTTGCATGCCTCGCCTTTGGCCAGTTCTTGCTTTTTCTACTAATTATGTTAAACGCACATTCTGCTGTGTAGCTGTATGTTTGTATTTTAGTTAATGTAATGCTATATTTAAATAATTATTTAGTTTATTTATCTGTAATATTGTTGAATGCTCGTTATAGGACTGATTGACGGAGAGTCTCATGATGGTGTTCGTTTTCTAAATCGAGCAAGTTATAATGGCATTTTCTTTATGGAAAACTAGCTTCCGCCCGCGACTTCGTACGCGCAATCCCGTTTTCTCTCGTTCCCATAAGATTCTCAGTATTTTTTTCTATCATAAGAATCTTCTCTTGTCAATAACAAACACAACAAAAATCATCAATTGGTCCAGCCATTCTCAAGTTATGGCGTGACAACGAGAAACGGGTTACATTTTTATATAATAATATATAGATTTCAATAACAACTCTACCTTAACAAAAGAGAAAAATCAGGTACCTAATTACAGAATAGCGTAGTCAAACTTACCTACTTAGGCCCTAAATTCACTGCTGAAAATTGCAACCAAGCTAACTACATTTATTTGTCTCGGACTGAGACTCGTCTATATATTCTGAGTATCAAATGTAACACCTGTTCCACCAAAAACCAACTCACCACAAACTCCACAATTTTAACCACAAAATAACAATCATTTGATGGCTGTCTACGGCGATATAACAATAATAATCAATAGTTATATAATTGACATGTAATCTTGAAGCCCTTTTACAAAATTCAAGGCCCATTGTGTCCAGCTTAGGCAAATAATGGTATTACAAAATTAATATAATCGTCGTCCCGAAAGGTGATTGATTGCGATGAGTCAGCCATTTTGTTTTTTTGTCTATGCTCCAAGTGAAATGGCGGGATGTTTGATGATGAACTGTCAGATACGTTTAGTTTTCACACTTTGTGTTATATATTTTTTTTGTAACTTTTTGACGTTTTTGCGTGACTCTGTCGTTATTTGAATTCTTTGATGAATTCTTTAGTGCTGTTGAGTTAACTGCGGTTGTGAATTGAATGCCTCGGGTAATGACCACAAATGAGACTGTTGGTTGATTAAGTGGTATGCGTTGAATATACCTAGTTGCAGTTTTGAGTTTTGTCAGTAACAATTCGTTGTAACTCTTATAACACATTTACTGGACCACGTCATCGTACTTACCTACCATTATCGAAGTTCTATAGGTCATTGACCCATACTAAGAGCCGAAAGAATAAAATAATTAAACATTTTCAGTTATATTAAATGAATTTTCGTACGAAAAGGTGCCCAAACGCAGGTGCAGGCCACTTGATGGCGCCTCGGGGCATCATTTGTAGCACTGGCCAAAAACGGTAGATTGTCATGCATTCGATGTCAACTCAAAAATATGTCCAACTGAAATATTCATGGAATTATAACAAGAATTATATCTACACGTAAGTAGCAGGGACTTAAAATATTATATCGCCATAATTATAGGAACTCATCTTTTTATTCTGTAGCAGTAGTGAAATAAACGAAGATGCGTAATTGCCTATTAAATTTATTGTCACACGTACTTACCTATGTTGTCGTACAACCCTATTCGATAGGAGGTAAGCCTATGTATAACCTACTAGGCTATTTTATAGAGGTAAGATGTCAATTCGAACTTTCAAAGTGAATTTGACCGCGGTCCGCCATATTATTGACTCTGAGAATAATCTCGTCCAATGACGGGTGAGTCGTGGTGGCCCGAATGTTTAAGACGCCTACTTCTCATACATGGTGATTTTTCCCGAGTTAGATGTACTTTCTGGTATTATTTAGACACTACTGACAAATGGTTGAAATGGCAAAGGAAAAACATCGTGAGGAAACCTGGGCTTATAATTTCTAATTATAAGTTTGTAATCTGCTCAAACCTCCGTGTAAGAAGAGGCTTTGCTCAGCAGCAAATTAAAAACATTAAGCAAACATTTATAGATGAAGGACGGATGAGAATGTGATCGAGCGCACTTCGAGAGTTCATATTGACTTCTTACAGAATAGCCTAGTCGCCACTATTAGATGGGTACATAACTTGGCTAAGTAAGGATTTGTCTAAGAATGCCGTATCACTATAACTAAATCCAGATAGGTAAGATTGAATCACCATTTTAACACAGTTACGAAAGAGGTTAAGAAAATATATAAGTTTTATAGTTTATTCCTTTATTTTAATAGAGGCTTCAAAGAGGTTGAAATTAAAAAGAAAACTGTAGTGCATTTTTTAAATAACAGAGATATCTACATTCTGAGCATCGATTCCCAGATGAATTAAAGAATATTTTTTTAAATATGTTTTTTAATACCAGCTTAGGTACACGTATAACTTAAGGTACTTACTCCACATACCAATTCTAGGACCCACCGTGGGGCGAAGATCATAGGTCACCATCTGATCGACGATAGTGCGTGAGGTGCGCGCGCGCAGCCGCCGGCACCGTTCTTTATCTTTGAATTAAAAGTTTCGTTTGGTATCGTATGAATTTTATTGTTTTTTTGTTTTATAAGTGATGTGGAGGTCATGATTGAATGATGGAAGGTTCCAGTTGACGGTTTGAAGTAAAAAATACTGAGTGATTCATTAGGAATGTTCTTTGAAAGATTAACTCGTGATTTTGTTTAAACATAAGTGGGTAACTTGTGATAAGATGTCGCAAGATTTTTGCTCAAGACAAAGCCCAAAGGCGTATTTGTACTAAAATGTGTCACGCATTTGAATCCGTAATATGTGGCGAGTCTGGTACTGATATTTAAAAGAAAAACAAATTCTCCCAACTATGGGTTGATTTCTCCAACGGCAGATAAATTTTATCAGAGGAATAACTTTGAATAGTTAACAATTCTTCCACATTAAAAACTGTCAACAGTCAATTTTATTCTACAGTCGAGATTTAACTAATGATTGAAAATTCGACCCTTAGTCTATAGCCTAGTCGCGGAGAACCTAACGGGTAACCGGGGCTCCGGGTCGACGTGCAGGAGACGGAGCGGGATGGTTTTTAGTCAATAAGAGTCTGAGACTCCCTCCCGCCTCACCCAGGCGGGAGAAGTCATTCGATGATTTTCCCCCTTAAACAAAAAGTCCATAGCCTACACAAGGTTTGTACCAAAGGTAAATTCGAATTTCATAGGAATGCCACCTGCCACGTCCATCTTTTCGCTACAAGTTCAAAACTACTGAACTAATTTAACAGAGGATCTAGTAATTCTTGAGGAAAGGTTTAACTGACTCTTAAAGATATAGGTACTACATGTAAAACCACTAGCAGAAGCTATTTTAAAATAATAGCAACGGTTTCTGGCAGTATATGATTGGTGGAGCTAAGTAGCGATATAATCGCGGTGCTCCCGCGCACCCGTGATGTTGATGGATGATCTACTGCGTGGATACACGTGCTTAACTTGCTTCTATGTAGGTAGGTACGTAGTATAATGCTGATTTGGGTCTAAAGGTTCAAAAGAGGTGTACCAAACCTAAGATGGCAGTCAGTGTTATATGTCTTGAACTCGGTTTTGATCCCAGAACCAGACCAAGTGCTTACCCGGGTATTATTAAAAAGATTTCTCACTAATCATTAATGATACAGGAATCAGGTAATTGGGCTATACATATCCGAATGATTAAATGTGAAACCTTCATCCGCAGCCTACACCCTCTACAAATTCCTATGGTGATGCACCGTTACTTTAAGTAGATTTGAGTAGGTAAGCCCCAGCTACTCAATATTCAAAAGGTACATTTATAAATGAGAATTCAAATTACCAATAACCCAATACTCAGACCTTAAATTGTCAACAGACAATAAAAATAAAAAATAAACGATTCAAAAATCGAATATCGAACACCTATTTTATGGCGCGTATTTCAAGCTGTCAAATGCATCGATTTTTAAAAAGGTTTGTAACGAATTAAATTAGATATTAAAGGGATTCTTATTTTTAATTAGTTTTCAAAAGTGTAATAGGAAATTAGACATTCGATTATCAACTTATTAAGCAGTTATGCTTATATTAACCGTATCAAAAATAGCCGATTAACAATAAAAATGCAATAAAATATTAGCTATTAAAAATAATGGCCAATCAAATGTTGTATAGTACGCATTTTACGATCGATTCTCGTTTACGACAAGTTTTAAATAATCCGAGAAGACAAATCGTGTCGCGATTGGTCTACGACACTCGTGAGGTGGGTGTACCGAATAATTCCTGTGACTAATATTTTTTGTGGGTAACACTTTAGGTATTCAATTTGGAAATTGGTTCCGTTTAATCGATGCGTCGATCGTGTGTTCGAAATTGATTGGTTCGTTTACTTTTGTAGGTATTTTTTTGTTTTTCGAACGTGCTTACGATTTGGTAGTTGTAAACATAGATAATAAATAATTTAAAATCCGCAAAATAGAAAAAAAGTGTAGTCCAAGGTAAATTCCGGATCGTAGAAGACTTTTCAAATTCAGCCAGAAGTCATTAACTATTATTATACCTATTATACGCGGACGAAGTCGCAAGCATCAGCTAGTAGATAATAAATTCCCAAAATTACCAATTAAGGCGTCTAAAGCCTACTTAGAACTAGAATAGATCAAGGTGGCGCTGCAGTCATTTTAAAGTAATCAACAACAAGATTAAATCTCAAAATGCGCAAACCTGCAAAAGGCGTACAGATAATAATGACCCATACACTCCAAAAGCTTAAAAAAAAATCAAACTCAGTTGAGTGTACAATATTAAGTATTTAAAATGCGTATTATGCTTGTAAATCTGATTCCAAATATTCATAATAATCGTCCGCCAACAACCGTTGGTCCCATCCTATAATAAAGCTACCGACACAATATACACACCGATACTAAAGTCGTAACCTCAATCAAAATGACGATAAACTTTGACAAAAATTCCACGTTAAGCCGTCTTATAATTATCCATATATTTCCAAATCCAAGGCTCAAACTACCTGGATGTAGGGCCGCCATGTTCCACTGCGACGGCGGATAATGAAAATATTCTGCTAAAAACTACTATTTACATGTTTTTTCAGTCAAGGTCAGTAATTAAGGGGGAAATACGCTGTTGATAGATTTGTAGGGACTTGTCAAATTAATGATTAAACATCAACCTTCAGCTTACAATGGCGTAGGTTTACAATTGTAATCAGCTTGTAAACTAAGTAAACACGAACAATGTACTCAAGTCGTAAACAATAGATAACAGGTTGTAATCTCAGGCCAATGTAACAATAATCTTCTTTAATTTGTAAAACAGGACAAATCCGAGAAATTACAGAAATCACACATACCAATCCGAGCAGCAATTATAACCACGCTCACCCACGTCAAAAACGAACCGCGCACTGACGTTTATGAAAGAAAAAAATCCTTAAACCTTTTAACAGAATTGGCCGGCGATAACTCAAGCGAAATGTCCAAACTGTGTAGTAAAAAAAAAGATTTTTCGAATTTCAAACGTAGAAAGTGTTAGCGACAATAGGATTTATTCAAAATCTTATAAAGAGTCTAGTGGGGCCATCGGCTCACAGGTGGAAGGACGTATTGTCTGTTTTTACTTCAAATTCACTTTACCTGGCCATAATATGGGAACTACAAAATGGCTAACGTGAAACGCTTCCAACTAATATCGTTTTAATTTTTGACATTTGTGTTCACCTCCTCTGACCTCGCTCGATTAGATGTTGCGTTGGCATAGATAATTTTAATCTAGACTTTATCGATTTCACAGTTTATCATACTATTACCTACCACTCCCAGGTTAAATGCATAAAAGCTTTTATGATTCATGAAATCCTCTTACTCAGGTTAAATGGCTCTTTCATATTAGTCATCACGACATGATCCGTAGCTCCGTAGGTATTATATTGAGCATATTCACAGAAAAAAATATAAATTCGCAGATTGATTCACAAGACAATATATTTAAATTCTTGAAATCGAGGCCGAATGCAGGCCGTATGAAGCATCCAGCCGTGACAATGGTTAGAAAAAAAAGTTTGTATTCGAAAAAAGAACGAGTCGGAGAGATTCTTTTTTTCGATTCGTTCTCAGCGTGAGATCGGTTTTGGAGGAAATTTCGGATTTAGAAGGCGTCATATGCGGATCGGTTTTTTCGATTTCATTTGAAATTGTCGGACATATGGGCCAGCGGGCGGTGCTTCGTCAAATGTCAAGATGTTATTATTATTTAAATACAAATTGTTGTATAATTATGGTTTACCTAATAGCTTTAATGACTGCATTCAATATTAGGGCGAAAAGATTTAAAATTCCTTGTGTCGACCAGAACATGAAACCAAATTAAGGACACCAACAACGAAGGACATCAACAAAGAAACAGTGACAAATCCTGCTAAAATCATAACTTAGGTAACCTACCTACCTACAAAAAGATGATAAGGTAGTAAACTAATCATAAAATTCCATACCTATGATCAATTCATAAATATAATTAAATAATATTACGCAATCCGAAAACAAGCAACCGGAAGAAAAGCCAACAATTCCAGAACCACGAAACATTTAACCTCAGTGACGTCATCGAACAAATTCCTAAGATTGTTCAGTATGCCCAGGCGCACATCATTTTATATATTATCTTCCAAACTTAAATTAGGCCCATTCACAGTCAATATCTTTTAAATGTTGCTGGCTAGTTTTAATGTCCATCTTGGTAAATTATTTAGTTTTCGCATATATATTTAATTATTTGGTTTTCCTTGAATTTGTTTTAGTGCTACCATGTTTTTGTCTGCTTAATATCTAGCTATGGACGGCAGGTATAACATTCCTTATTATTTTAGATTGACTAAAATGGAGCTGCGTGGGAGTCGAAGAAGGGATTGGGATAACTTAGTGTTAGATATTCAAACTTGGGAGTTATCAAATTAAAACTTTTTGGGACACATCAATAGGTACAGAAACACTGCAGTTTTCCAACAAATAAAGTAGTTTCCAGTTGGGTTTCAGTGATGGAATGTCGATAACATTATCTTCTACATCTATTTTGCTACCAAAATCTCTTCGTACGAAGAATTGTCATCAAAAGTTCTCCGGTTCTGAATTTTCATAATTATCATTAGGTAAGTACCTATCATTAGAAGGAAGACGTCCTTTGTCTGAACAAACTCTACCCCTTTTCAGCGTACCTAACAATGAGATAATTTACAGTTCTTTATCAGTAGACAAACTTCACTGTTTTAACGAATAATTTATAAATGGCATTACATTACATAACATTATCCTAGCCTTTTATCCCCAAAGGGGTAAGCAGAGATGCACATTACGCCACTTAATGCCACTCTACAATGTAACACCCACTTAGGGGGTGACCCTATTACAATATGCCAGGGACATTTGCAGAGTCCGTGCTACTACTGAGATTTATTAAAAACCCAGTAATACTTTGCCCGATCCGGGAATCGAACCCGACACCCCTTGCCCGGCAGTCGCACTTCCGACCACTCGGCCAATGAGGCAGTCAAAGTGACATCACACGTGTTTGTATATATGTACCTAGTTATGTAATTAATCACCTGTGGGGTCAAGTATATTACTCCAATAGGACATTATTCCTAACTTTATAGGATACAGACCCTCAATCTCCGTAATTGAGGATTTCGCAATAGAAAAACGCATTATGAAAGCAACGTGGCTCGATGCGCTTGCGACCACGAAGCGTCAGTCGTTGAACAAGTTACCATAGCACTATAAATTTAAACACGTATTATTTGCTAGCACTGCCTAGTCTAACTTCCTG
Source organism: Spodoptera picta (assembly GCA_038387885.1). Lineage (NCBI taxonomy): Eukaryota > Metazoa > Arthropoda > Insecta > Lepidoptera > Noctuidae > Spodoptera > Spodoptera picta. Next base: position 1,485,585 of record JAZHFQ010000384.1, on the reverse strand, counting down.
ATTTCTATGAAAAATGGATCACAGTTCCCGCGCAAGTAATTAAGTAAATCTTCATTCAATTTCGCAATGTTTCCTGTTTGTACAAAGTAATACTGATTTATGGATTTGCAGCATTAGGTTACCTACGCCCGCGGATTCATTCGCGTGGTCAATGAAAATATGGAACCGATATCACTCTCTGAAGGCTTAAACTAAATATTTAGATATTAACCTAAGTAGATTGACTAGGGTAGTGCCGTCACCGGCGTTACAGTGTGGGCAGCCCGGGTCAGGGTGCTTACTCTTGAAACCAATCTCAATGTCAATGCAATTTCAATCCAATAAAATCTCAATAATTATTCAATGTCAAAACTATACAACCCCTGTCGTAGCTATTCAAATAGCATTCAGAGTACGGAATATAAATCTAAACTCAATACCATTTAGTTGATTCAATATCCACTCAATACGGATGTAATGAGCGCTAGTGTTGCAACTCAAGAGTACGAAATTTCACAATACGAATGTCGATCGATCGGAATGGGATTCAAGAGTAAGCCCCCAGGTCTGTTAGAGGACCCAGTGCCCCATACAGGTGCTGAGGGTGGTCACCGGGGTGATTTTTATGAGGTAAAAATCCCACAGTCTTTCTCTCCAAAACATTAGGCGTCTTTAGAAGGGTAAACCTTCCCTGTCATAAAAAAACCGAACGGTAGGTACATAAATAGATGACTTTTAAATAAACTAATGATTGAACTGTACACCTAATAAATCAGGTAAGTAACTAGGAGTGATCAGCGTGTCCTGTAACACATAGATCAGTTCCTTCCACTCGTCTCTGTCTCTAGCTTTTCTTGGCCCCTCCGACTCTTCTTATATCGTCCATCCATCTTTTTGCCTGACCGTCTCCTTCTTGTAACATCTTGTATACAACTCTGTTACAATTTTGGTCTATTTTATTCATTCATTGGCATATGTCCTGTGCATCTTGGACCTTAGTAATGGTACGCAAGTAGGGGTCATTAACAGTAAATAATTTATTATGCGTTTTCACAAGACAATACTCGAAACTAAATGTTATCAATATTGTCAACTGCACCATTGATCTCTGCTCACCAATACAACTGTGTCAGTACACAACCACTATTACTATTCACAGATACCTAACAATAAGTGCTTACGTACTTGGAAAGTTTCTAATTTAAGGCTAAGGACACACGCCAGGGCTCGGTTTTCTCCCGCAGTTTTTCACGGTCCAGCAACAGCGGTTGCGATTTATCGCCCACAAACTAAGCGGTTGATTATCGCAAGACGGGCGGGTGGTTAAGCAATCAGTTGACTTTCACACCAGCCCTCATTGCGATCGCCCGCCAACCGATCGCAGAGAAAAAACGCGCCGTGAAAATTACTTTAATTTTTTACATACATATCTATATTCTACATGGATTGCGGGCCCGCAACCGCGGCGGGCGCGGGAGAAAATCGCACTGTCAGTCCTTTGCCTAAGTGTTCTTTTGTTTTCTACATGAATGCGGTAATTATTCGCTCCAATACAGTTATAACTCTTTCTAGTACCATTCATCAAGATGTTTCTACTTTAAGTATTGTAAATTCTACGTAGTTTTTGTCCCATTGTCTGACATCCGTTTTCTAATAGATTTATTAAAAACTAGCTTTTCCCCGCGGCTTCGCTTGCGTCACAAAAGGATAAAAAGTAGCCTACGTGACATATACCAATACACACAGCGCTATCTATACCAATAATTTCGTTTTCCCTCGGGAATATCAAATTTTTCCGAGATAAAAAGTACCCTATTATTTAATCCAGACTTCTAACTTTACGTCCGCAAAAATTCAAAGCAATCGGTTTAGTAGTTACGGCGTGAAAGCGGAACAAACAAACAAACTCACTTTCCAATTTATACCTAATATTAGTAAGGATCTACCTCTACACTCATATACTGAAACTGAACTCAATGGTTTGTTTGTTTAAAAACTCTGTATGTATTAAAACTGGCTCTGGTCGGTTTTACGAAAATAGTTCAGTGTATTGGTATTTCGATATATTGAACATTTCGCAATTTCCACGATTTAAGAAACCATATTCTCTTTAACTTTTGTTTTATCATTTTAATCTTCTTCTTTTTACTCATTGGCCGAGTGGTCGCAAGTGCGAGAGCCGGGCGAGGGGTCTCGGGTTCGATTCCCGGGTCGGTAAGTATTACTGGGTTTGTAAAAACCTCAGTAGTAGCTCGGAGTCTGGAAATGTGCCCGGTATATGGCAATAGGCTCACCCCCTATTACATGGGACTCATAACAAAAATAGTGAAAAGTAGGTGTTACATTGTACAGTGCCGTAATGTGCACCTCTGCCTACTCCTTCTGGGATAAAAGGCGTGATGTTATGTTATGTTATGTCTTTTTACTCATCACTCTTCGTGGGACAAAGCCTACTTCCTTAAATATTTCCCTCCTCGCTTATTCATGGTCTTAAGTAATATTCCACCCAATCCGTCTAATATCTCCTGGGCCATGTTTTATCAGGCTCTGTCCAAATGATCGCTGTTCAGAAGTCTATTCTTACTCTTCTTTCGATTTGCCCAACGTTCCTATGGTCTGCTTTTGACCTTACATGGTTACTTGGGTGCCTTTTCCGCAAGGTTAACTTACCTTTACAATTACAATACATAGGTTATTTATTAAAGGGTATCCTAATGTAGATATGGATAATGTGAAGCGCAAGGAAATTCCATTATTAAAAGAAAGAAAGAGAAATTAGGTATTTATTTGCACACCGTCACAAAGTACAATAACAGTTTAGTATAATAAAAGTTATATAACAAAAGTCGGTTAGTTTCGGATAATATTTAGAGGGAAATGAAATATTTTCCGGCTGCAAATCATAGCGACAGGCACAGGGTACAGGTATACTACATGACACACTTACAATTCCCGTTACTAAATGAAAGTTTGTCCACAATTAAAACAGAAATTGATGTAGGTTTTAGAAACAATCACACGATACATCTTCACTCTATGGACACTTCAACATAATTATTCTTCGCAACTTCAACGCCATTAGTGTCTCAGAATGCGGCCCATAGAGAAACATAGACTCATTTTCTCCCCAGCATAGACTCCAGGAACATTAATTCCAACAGAAAATGTCGATTAACCCCTTTTATTTAGAAAGCTCGTATGTCCAGCCGTTGCACGAACATAAATGCAATATTTCATTAAAGAAAAGTTACTAAATTCAGACATAAAGTTAACTTTACGAATCGGAAACAAAGCAAGCAATCTACCTCGGTTAATACAACAATAACGCAATAACAACGCCATGCTAATTAACAAAACCGTCGGCCATTTTAACCTGCCGCCATTTTCTTAAAATATTACCGCGTAAATTAATATTTAAATTGCTCTTTCAGACGTCGAAAACTAATCGAAAGACACTAACTACCTTTTGTTTGTTGTACAAATAAAAATTATTAAGCATCATTTAGTTTTTCTTGTTTAGAAAACGTGTAGGTTGGTAGGCTGGTGATGTGCACTTGGCCGATTAAACATATATGGACTAAGAACCGTGTAATATTCTTTACCCTTGTTAACTGATACTTAAATAATTACGATTTGAACCGACAACGGAATAAAAATCAATGAAAAAAATAAACAATTCGTTCGTAACGAGCCAATAAATGTTGCCATGCACATTCTAATGTCAAATTTAAAATTCAAAGATGGCGGAGCGGTGCATTTTTTCATTCGTAACCCCGCGTCAATTTGACGAAATGTTACCGTCAAAATAACGAATTCACATTAATTTTGTTGACGTTTATCTATTCGATCTCGTTTTTCGACATATTGTGGTCGTAAACGACACCTTTTTGATAGGATTAGCATTTTGTTTTGTCAACGTACCTACTTATTTAATGCAGTGCTCGTAATTTGAGCACTGATGATATATTGCCGTATGATGATCAATTAGATGCTACGGTACGGATGCTAAGGTAGAGGTGGATTGATGACGAAAATGGTGGTCTTAAAACGTATTAGGAATTCTAAGTGTAAAAGTTTCTAGGATTAGCTACTGTAGGACCTAGTACCTAATCCTAGAAACTTTATCCTAGTAACTAGAATATTGGGACAGCCATGTCTTGGCACGAATGGGCCGGCTTGAGCGGAGTGATACCACGTCCACGGCCTCACAGAAGACCGACGTGAAGCAACGCTTGCGTTGTGGTTCGTCGTGTGTGAGGTTAGCAAAAGCTTTTACGTGGAGTACCCTTCCCAATTCTCCCCAATCCGTGAGCCCAAAACAATCCTTAAATACCTAATCCTCAAAAGGCCGGTAACGCACTTGTAACGCCTCTGGTGTTCCATGTGTCCATGGGCGACGCCGATTGCTTACCATCAGGTGATCCGTCTGCTCGTTTACCGGCTTATCCCATAAAAAGTATATAATATAGAAAATAGGGCTTTCTTCTATGTCAATTTCTCAATTAGTGAGTAGGTAAGTACTAAGCATGAATTTGAAAAAAATATAAAAACAGTCTAATCAGTAACAGACCCCAATTAATTCAAACAGTAGTTAACAACTACAACAGGATACACAAACATTAACTCCACATTTAAAAGTCCAAAGTCTACGAAGTCCTATCAAAATTCGTTCAGTAGTTTTGGAGTAACTCGCACCCAAACACACATATCATTGTCATGTTCAAACATTTTTAATACGACCATAGCGGATCAGAGATAGCCCTTTGTAAGCTTTTTATGGTCTATAAAATAATACAGGTGGGGCTTACTACACCTGTACGCCTTGTCTATTATGACACCTTTTAAAGTTAGTAATATGGCCGATCTTAGGAATTATTGTAATAAAATACCATAAGGTTTATTGCTTCACTTTTTGCTTCTGTAGATGGTGGAGCTTCATTTTGTGGCTTCTTTACTTTTAAAGTATTGCAATTAATAGATGTTGTAACTAGGTTTCCTGAAGGTTACTTTCTTCGTTTGTTTATTCATTATCACGTCGAAAATAGTTTTTTTTATGGCATAAGCCGGTAAACGAGCAGGCGGATCACCTGATGGTAAGCAATCGGCGTCGCCCATAGACACCCGGAACACCAGAGGCGTTACAAGTGCGTTACCGGCTTTTTGGGGTTTAGGAGTTTAAGGGTCGTTGGGGATTCAGAGATTGGGGAGATTGGGAAAGGGGAGGGTAATAGGGCCTCCGGTAACCTCACTCACACGACGAAACATAACGCAAGCGTTGCTTCACGTCGGTTTTCTGTGAAGCCGTGGTATCACTCCGGTCGAGCCGGCCCATTCATGCCGAAGCATGGCTCTGCCACACTAGATAAGCAACTCTTGATGAAATTTGTTTTAGAAATGAATAGTTTGTTTTTGTTATTATTTGTTCTCTGGCTTAGTTAAAATAAGATCTCTTATAAAAAATCTAAGGTTATTATAAAGTGTCTGTAGTAACTACAGATAAAGATAAAGATTTTTTTATTTTGCAAATATGTGTTCTTTTTAAGGGGGGAAAATCATCGAAAGACTTCTTCCGCCTAGGTGAGGCGGGAGAGTGTCAGACTCTTACTGGCTAAAAACCACCCCGTTCCTACTCCTGCACTTCGAGCCGGAACCCCGGTAACCCGTTAGGTTCTCCGCGACTGCAAATATGGGCAACAGGTGAAACAAGTGAAAGAATTGAATTTAATTGTGTAAATAGACACTTTTACACGTCAATAAAATAGGTGACATAGGCATAGGATAAGGTCTCCCCCTATTACATGGAACTCATAACACAAATAGCGAAAAGTGGGTGTTATATACATTGTACAGTGGCATTAAGTGCCGTAGATAATGTGCACTTCTGCCTACCTCTTCAGGGATAAAAGGCGTGATGTTATGTTACGTTTTGAATAATATTCTCTGCTGAAGTTTCCAATTAAGTAAGCTGCATAGCAACAAGCTCGCTTTTTATAACATAGGAATAAAAACCATACTTACATATTACGTAGGTACCCTTCAGAAAAAATAAGGGTAACTTACCCATATATCTACGTTAATATATTGATCTAGTCGCTAAAGACTTGATACCAACGTAATTAGTTTGTCTACTACGCATGATTAAACCAACGAATGCAAATAAAAACTCCTCTATAACAACTCTCCTTCATCACCATTGTGTTAAATAAGAAAAATGTATACAAAAAGGGATATTTTCTTTTAAAACATTCGCATATTTCATTATTCTACCATCGATACAACAACAACTGTCGTCGGGTGAATAATTTAACGTATATATTTTAATTTACGAACGATATCTTTACTTTTTTTATACTTGATAAGATGGCGTCCATTCGGTCTTTCGTTCATTACATTCCTTTATTAGGTCAGTTCGAATTATAATTATGATATTGCTTGTCTATGGTGCATCTGCTATCTTGTAATTTGTCATTGTGAAGCCAATTATTTGGCTGTTTGTGACATTATGAGGTCGTATAGTGTTAAGACTATCAAAACTAAAAGGATAGATGTATAGAACTTGATGATGTAATCAAGCTACCACTTTTAAATATACCTATAGGCAAATATATGTATATTGTTTTTTTTCTTTCTTTTTGGCAACGGAGTCTCCAATATAGTGTTGTCGACTAACCTGCTAGTGACGAAATATATATTGTTGTTGGTGTTGCTTGTTGTTTTATACTTTGACATCTCTTTTAAACTCTGACATTTCTTTAGATCATTGACATTATTTTGATTCTGAATTAATTGACATTTCTTTGAAATCTTGACGGTAATTTGACATTGTATTGTATGTGTATTAAATTATTATTAGACTTAATATGACATACTTAGATACTAATTAATTTTTGTGTTTTGTTTTAATCGTGGATATGATATTTATTGAAAAATTGTATATTTTATAATTATATATTGAAAATTGAACTTGTTAAATTCTCATTTTAATGTGTGTATGATATAGATTTTTGTTGTTACATATTTTCTTTTTCCATAATTCTCAAATTAGATTCTATTTTTAAGGCATTGTTAAGACTATGAATTGCCAACGCTAGAGGTATGTACGCCATTATTGTCGCATGCATCAGACCTTTACTTTATTACTATTGTGTATTTTAAATGTTATATGTTTGTGATGTGGCAGTACTCCTTCGAATAAATAGGCATAATTTTGAGTTGATTACTAAGATTAAATCTAGATTTTAATATCATTTTAGGTAAGTAAGAACTGCTTCTATCCTTACTTTACCTACTTGTCTATCCGTACTTCGATTTGGCAGTTCGTCACCTTGCGTAAAGAATAATTAAGTATTTATTAAAATGATGTACGATCGATGAGGACCCCACTTTAAAGTCATAAATAACAGCGACAAACTTTAAATATTTAGGTTAATTGAATATATTCCAAAGGTTTCACTTAATATTAGGTAGGGTTTATACTTATTTTATAAATGCACGCCATTTGCGTTTCTCGAATTAGAAACGTATAAACTAAATTCTACGTAAGTCTCAATTACCTACAATTCAATAGTAAATTATATAAAAAAGAATAAAACAATAAATTATTCTAAGCAAATAAATTATCAAACAATCAGAATATTTAAATCAACTTTTAAAAAGCCTTGTCAGTTTCACGGACTTTTTTCATTGCCAACGTTTTTTTCATGGAACAAATAAAATAAAAACGAATGCAACGTTTCTAAGAAGATTGTTATTTGTTAAAAAAATATATATTTAACTTAAATACTTAGAGTATTTACGTATATTAAATAATCTTCGCGTAATTAAGTGACAGAACAATTTGTTATTGCCCAGACACGGCGCGAATATTTGCCACCTCTATTGTGATACATTTGAGAGATTAGCACACATTATTGAGTTACTACAATCTGCAAAATGTTTGCCTACATTAAAAAGACATCATAAATAAAACAATCTACGCATACTTCTTAAATAAATTCCCCACAAAAATAACAAATATTACGACTTTAAAACGAAGCGACGCGAAATGAAATCGTTTTAAAAATATCAGTTGATTCAAAAAAATGCATGTTTGTGGAGTGTGGCGGGTCGGCGCGCAGCACGCTGCGCCCGCGCACCGAGATAATGTCTCCCGACGAGCCGACGCTTGCTAAGCCCGCTATCTGAAATCTCCTCAGGCCTGTTGTTTCATGTCTTTATCTAAAGAGTTTTCGTTTTAATAACAACATCACATTGTTTGCCAACTAATCCCCACATCCTCGGTTTGTTGGCGGATGCCAAACGGTAGCTGCTACATGACATACGGCTCTATCTTATCATACCCACTCTACAACATATGTTCACTAAACGCCTAATGGAGTTATTATAATTCAAACATTTCCCTAAAATCCAAATCGTTTATGCAAACGTTGAAACATAAATACACAGCGTGTGCTTTTTTTGTCACGAAATTATTATTAATCTGTATCAATGAACCGTGAATGTAATGAACGAACAATGGGAGCGTCTTAAGGATCATTCGGTCTCCGTCCGGCCGGCTAATTTCGCGCCCTTTCACCTGTCAATCACACGTCACAGCGCGCGTAAACGACAGCGAGGAACTGGTATTAGCCTTAAACGAAAATGTTCGTACTGCTATGTAAATTACATTTTATTACACGAAATAAGAAACGAAGCCCGTGATTTAGTTAACGGCTGATAGGGAAATGAGCGAAATTATCTGTGAAAGTGCGCAGCCATTAAAGTTTTCGCGCGTTAATATGTCAATGTGACGTTTAGTTTCGCGCGCAAACTCACCGGCGCGTTCGGCTCCGTCGCCCAGGTATTTCTCGCCGTCCGATTAAATTTTAACCGAGATTAATAACGAGATTGAAACAATTATGTTGACAATATAGCTTAATGTAGGACGTTTTGACAGACGAATGGCGTTCACGGACGTCCAAAACGCTTATAACTGTGCGCTTTACAAACCCATAAATAAGAATAGTTTTTTTCTTAATGGCATCATTGCGTGTCGGCATGCAATACATTTCTAGTTATAGTGCAATGTTTTTGCAAGATTTACGTATTTTTTAACGTTTTTCGTGCGTATTTTTGTTTTTAACGTATTAGAAATGTTTTAGATTATCGTTATAATTTATTATCAGTAACCGACCGGTTATTAATTAACATCTACTGTGGTTACTGATTGAAACTTTTTTCTGAAGCTGTGTTTGAAATATTTATAGTATATCAGTTTCCGATTATTTTCTACTGAGTTATTTATTTACACTTTACGGATATAAAGTGCATATTTGTGCCTATAATTGAATAGCTATTAAAACTAAAAAATAATCTTAAATTTTTCATACATCTCTAGCTTATGCTCAGGTTACTACTGGAACATGAGCGGGTACAACGAAAAACACTAAATATTTGGAAAAGTAATTATACATCTTGCTAACTACCTACTTTATTTTAGAAATGGATTCAGCTAAGAAGAAAAAATATACCTTTTCTATCAGCCTAGATGCGAAGAAAAACATAGCTACCAAGAAGACTATAATACTAAGTAGGCTCGAATCTTACTACGTGCCTACTGCTACTCCTCAGGTCTTACCTGTTAGCTATCTACCGCAAAAAAACAATCCAAAATATTCGCAACATAAATCAACTCAACCTTTTCCTTTTTTTAGAAAGCATATAATTTTTATTATTTTTTTCTTTTTTTTCGATCACGCTGTGTGTGGCAGTAGCCTCCACTCAGTTCGAGTGCGCTGCTGACCAACGTAACATGTGTCAAAGGGTACTTACCGATGTCAACACATCGCTAAAAGCTCCGATATGATAAATAATAAAACAATATGGTGTACTGTTTACAGACCCAATGGAGAAAACCTTGTAAATTGTTTATGACAAGATCTAATGTATTGTAATGGAAATAAGTAAATTTTGAGTTAGTTGTAGTATAAATATTGTTATGAGACTGAAATTGCCAATTCGATTTGAGCAATTGTAGTGATCAATGCTCGTTTTCGATAGTTATCCAATACTTAAACTTATAATAGTTCTACCAAGGATGTTGTTAATTAAGTATTAAAAATAATCGGTATTGCCGTAGATGTACATACTTATATAAACCAGATTGGCGATAGATTGAAGAAGGGCCAAATTAAAAGTACCCTTAACCGACGAGCATACATGAAATGACTGTTGATGAAGCAAAAGAGGTATGTAAGAATCGTAGCAATTGGCGTTCCATAGTGTCTGCCTGCCCCCATGAGAGACAGGAGTAAGGCCATGTATGTATGACTATTAAGTATTATCAGCTTCTCTGTAGAACGATTGTTTGTGTCAGCATTTACAGAGAAGCTATCAACCATTTATCTGAAGACGTACTGGAAGAGGATGAAGTCAAAGTCGAAAGTCTTGACTCTTTGTTCAATTTCGATCGTCAACAACAAAAATTTAGAAGTGAAGCTCTAGCTCATTCCATGGTGTAGATTCCTATGGAGAAGAACGAGCAAGAAACTCCATGACTAAAGAAAAGACCTCACACAATCTATCGAAGACGGTGTGAGGAATGATATGAAAGAAGAAAAAAAGGTTTGAGATAAGATGACGTCTGATTGAAGGGAATGATAAATACGTGTACAAGTGAGTAACCCTGCTGACCACAATGATGGCAGGACAAAAAGAAGACCTCCATACAATCATATTATGATTGTCTTACATTTAATTAATATACATTTTCCATACACTACTCTGACCATTAACCTCCCATATAATTGGGCCTCCGGTAACCTCACTCACAAGACGAAACACAACGCAATCGTTGTTTCACGTCGGTCTTCTGTGAGGCCGTAGTGTCACTCCGGTCGAGCCTACTCAATCGTACCGAAGTGAGAGCCATCGTCCACACTTTTAGGAAGCAAACTGATATTTTGTGTATCTCGTTGATTAATTGGTTACAAAAGCTGCTAAAGATATGTTGAAGCAGATAATACAAAGTATTTATTTATTAATACTTCTTCACCAAAGATAAGAATGAATGGCGGACTTAATGCCTTAAGGCATTTATCTGTCATTTCAACAGAATTTTCTCATAGCCTTCCATTTTCTCCTGTATCCTAAGTACATTTACAAATACCTACATAATTTCACGTCTTTGCGCAACACTAATTTAGGAATCATAGAATTGATCCGTGTGGGAATCGAGCAAGTGACGCATTATGCCGCAGCCGGTTACCCGGTCACTGCACCAGGTGTGCCGTTGACAACCTGCAAACTCCTGCTTATTACAGACACTAATCTTATAATTTTACATACGTAACGTGACTACGTTTGCAAATGTATATTCCTATTAGGTTTGGTAATATAATAGATATCTAACACACAGACTTCGAAAAACGTCCTTTAGTACATACAGTAATTCATCATACCAATTTTTTTTTGAGGGGGGGAAAATCATCGAATGACTTTTCCCGCCTAGATGAGGCGGGAGGGAGTGTCAGACTCTTACTGACTAAAAACCACTCCGTTCCTACTCCTGCACTTCGAGCCGGAGCCTCGGTATATAACCCGTTAGGTTCTCCGCGACATTCATCATACCTATAAATTTTATTTGTTCCACAGAACCGAAGTTGAGCCGTGTTGCATTGCAACTGTCATGTTGTTCATATTCCAACCGAAAAATTAGCCCTACGGGGCACACGAGCCCGTGAAATATTGCAGAAGCCGGGAACTAAATCATTACGGGATCCGAACGATCTTTTATTGCAGTTAATTGGATGAAATGAATGAGTAGCTAAAACAATTTAGTTCTTACTAGCTTTCCGCCTGCGGTTTGGCCTGTGTGTCTTGGTGTTAGGAACTGTGGAGTGGAGTGAGAGTGAGTACCTACTTACACTAACCTCTTACCTATCTCCAGACACCAAAGCCATGTCTAATTATTACGAAAAAAGCGCTTCGTTGAAATAAAAACAAAGACAAATACTAACTGCCTAAGAATTTCAAGACAATAACTGTTTTAAAAGCATACTTATCCAAAAAAGTTTTGACAGGAAAGTCAAACTTTTTACACAGACCTTATTTGCAGGTATTGCATGGTGGCAATAATAAAGTTGCGATAAACAAACAGATGAAGTGCATTAGTTTAATGTAATATCGTGTTTTTAAAATATATTTGACTAAGTACTTGGTTAAGTCCAAGTACAATTGCTAAGCAAAGGTTTCAAAATATTGGAATTAAATAATTTATTTAAATATGGTTAAATATATTGCTTTTTATAAAAATCCTCATACGCTTACAGCTTGATTAGCTTATGTTTAACTGTGATTTCTCGTTCAGGATTAAATGGTGTGATGGTATGCTATCTATGAATTCATAAATGTATGAATGATCTAAATAGAATAAATACGTCGTAGAACAAATTGCTGCGATTTCGACATACTTACCTCTAGATGTAGGACAAAGTTAGAAGTCAAAATCAAAAAAATTAAAATCATTTAGGTATTTCAATTAGACCAGGAAGGCACTTTTGAACGTCAACAAAACAATTTAATAGTGAAGATATTTGCTCATTCCAAGGTGTAGATTCCTATGGCGTTAATCTAAGCGTATGGAGAAGAACCAGCAAGAACTCTTTTTCAATCAGGTCCACTATACAATTTTCTAGTTGACCATGAAAATGGGAGCCCCATTGGGCTAAACGGTGAAGGAAAACATCGTAAGAAAACCTGGGCGTTATAATTTCTAATTATAAGTTTGAAATAGCCAACCCACATTGAGCAAGCGAGGTGAATAATGCTCAAACCTTGTCCGTGGGAGAAGAGGCTTTGCTCAGCAGTGGACATTTATAGGCTGTTGATGATGAGGTACCCAAGTAGACGAAGAACAAAAGGAATATTGCTCATTCACCAAAAGGGCTATAAAAAGTTCCTGTAATTACAATACAAACAGTAAAACTATTGAAGTGTCACGAAGATTCTTTGGACTTCCAACTCAGAACAGATTTAAATCTACAATATCTTCATCTTTCATCTTTAGTCAGTGGGCTAGACATATGCAAGACTAGCTGTTGCCCGCGACTACGTCCGCGTAGAATATGAATTTTAGAACATAACTTTTTTTTCGTTTCAATTTTTCCAAAATAAAAGTAGTGTTACTCCTTAGCACATCAGCTACCTGCCAATAAAAGACTTGTAAAATTGGTCCAGCCATTCCAGAGATTAGCCAGTACAAACAAACAAACAAACAGGCAGACAAAAATTATAAAAAATACATATACCTAGGTAATTTTAATGACCAGTGGGCTATCTATTGAAGCGGGGTGGCTGTTGTCCTAACTCCGTACTCTGGACGACCAATGGAGCCAATCCAACGGTGTGGAGTTTTGTTCCTGATCATCGTTCACTCCAACCAGCTAACAAAGGCTACCTAGAGATGAGGAACAGTAAGATTTAATCAAGATAGCACGGACAACGATTGGAAACAAAAAATGATCAAGATAGAAGTATCTATCTTGGCACTATTAACTATAACATGTTAATTGAGCCGGAACTCTCAGAGCTGGTAGACGAGTAGACGCAACGAGCCAACATTATGCACTAGTAAACGAACGCATTACGCAACGCACTGAAACATGTCGTACTGCCTTATATGACTATAAAACTATCAACGGAAGAAAATGTTCAACACAAACCAGGAGGGTTGCAACCGCCCACCTCGATACAAACAGATTTATCGATCAATTTGTAACAAAACATCAAATAAATCAATCAACACCGCATCCTCACGTGGTAACGCACAAACATAAATCCCAAAAGATTTACTTTATGTAACGCGACCAACTTTTGATGGCCCTATGATTGAATGCGAACCTTCGCGGACAGGTGTCATCGCGACTGGCGACCTAACTGCCGCTGAAAAAACATTTACTTCAAAAATAGAATTCGGATTCCCGCGCTTAATTGCCGGCCCGCCAATGAGCGTGCGTCGCGTGCGAGCGGGAAAACTAAAACATAGAGCGAGACGGAAGGTGTTGTGCAGGAGACTCCGCCCCATCAACAATATGGCGGTCGTGTTGATTGGCGGAGCGCGCGCCTCCTCCGGGAAAGCTGTGAGGGGAAATGAGGAGGGCGGCGAGAAAAGTCGGTCCACTGCGCTCCTGTAATAGCAAGTTTAATTAGTATAAGTAATTTAAATGCTCATTCAATGTGTTGAGTTATGACTGATTTAGTTTAATAGGTCAATTAGGGATTCATTTCGAGATTACACATCGCATGCGTCTTCGCCTCGCGTACTCGGGTACTCGCGACTTGATTTTGTATTTTCAACTTTATTGACCGAGGTTTTTCTTTGGCAAATAGATGCTAGATCTACATGCTTCGATAGATAGTCTAAATGCTTCCCAGAATCCTGTGTAATCAAATAAACGGAAATGAATGCATACTTATTCTCTTGAATTTTGTGTTTTATTCAACTTTTCTCATTCAGTCTGCTAATTTGCTTTCGAGCTTACGACCAGTGTCTCAGTGCAACCTGAAGGTGTTGGTTCCGTATAGGCTATTAGTGTTAGACTGCAACCAGTGTTTAATTCAATTAAAAACTGAGTGTACTCCTAAAATCAGTCTGTTAACTGAAAGGTTCAAAAACCACTTTTCCTATAAAATCTAAGTACTTTTAATTTCATTACGATTCATAGTTCAATTGTCAAATAGTCGCTGTCATAGTTTAGTTTACCCGCACTGTTTATGCAAAAACAACTCCTGGGACAAAGTCTTTAGAGTCGGTTGTTGCAGTTACAGACTTGGCTCGACCGAAGCAGGTAAGTTGCAATAAGTTTTAATTCTAAAACCTAATCATGATCTAATTCCGGGACATACACAATAGACAAATGGAGTTTTTAATTCATGAAATACTTACGTCAAAATATTGGCGATACCATAAATAACACATCGGGATTGTCATAATACTTAATCCTATTTCCAATATTCACTGCTAGACATACTAAGGTAGGACCAAAATAATGAACACTTCTACTTAGGAAGCTCTTTGAAATACAACAGCCTGTTTTAAGTCTAGTATTTCTAAGTAAATACCTAAGTACATTACGACCTTTAGAAATAGCAGGCTGTGGGAACCTGCTATTTAGGCGGGTACCTGAAAATTACCGATTTCTAGATACTTATTAGTTTTAGTACGTTAACTACTTAGGTACATTCAAACCTAATTATTTATTACTGCCTCAATAACCATTTGGGATTACTGGGTTACTGGGTTTGTTAAAAAACATCTTATTAGTAGCACGGAGTCCGGAATTGTGCCCGGTATATGGCAATAGGCTCACCCCCTATTACATGGGACTCGTAACATAAATAGTGAAAAGTGGGTGTTACATTGTTCAGCGGCATTATGTGCCATAGGTAATGAGCACCTCTGCCTACCCCTTCGGGCCATCAGACCCCCACGGATGGGGCCCAATAGGGCTCAGTGGCAAAAGAAGCGGGGCCGTCCTCGACAAACCTGGCGTCGCACTCTGATGTCAACACCACCTTGTCAATCCAATAAAAATGTTGGAATATCTTAAAGGTCACTGATAAATCATTTTATTTCTTTCTTTACTTAAACTCACCTCTTGCCCGAAATCGTCTTCACCATAGGTTAAGTGAAACCTATGGTGTGTCCGTGTTGAGGAACAAAACTGTCACTAAGTATAACTTATCTTGGTTTTGGGGTTCCATAAAAATTAAAGAGATGTTCACAGTGGCGTAGCGTATCTTGGCGGGGCCCCGTATAAAAATTTGTTTGGGGGCCCCGAATAAAAATATTTCTCAGAAGACATTTTCTTTTACATATTATTATAACATTTATTTACATAATATTGTGACTGACTCCCTCTGCACAAAACTATCGGACAATGATTACTTTAGTTTTTCCAAAGTTTCTGCCATGGAATAGATTTCTCTATTATACATAATTATAGTTTTCTCTATTCCATGGTTTCTGCCAACCTTTAAACACATGCATTTTGTGATTATTGAAATAAAAAATAAATTGAGAAGTTTTTATATTGTTGCTTACACACTTTAGGGGCCCCCGTGGTCTGGGGGCCCCATATAATTGATACGGCAGATACGGTGCTAGCTACGCCCCTGGATGTTCATGACAACGGGCAAAAGAGTTGTAGATATCTAATTATCCCGATACGGAGCCGCGGATGGGTTGCCGGAGCTCCGGTTCGAAGTGCATGAGTAGGAACGGGGTGGCTTTTAGTCAGTAAGAGTTTGACACTCCCTCCCGCCTGGTGGGAGAAGCCATTGAATGATTTTACCCCCTCCAAAAAAAAGGTGCCTAATTAAAAAACAAGACTACAATTAACTCGTCGAGTACCGGTTTTGTAGACACAATTATAGAGGTAGAACAATAGGTTGCGGTCACCGGTGACCGCTTGGTGTTTGACAGTTTAATATTATTAGTAACTAGCTTCTGCCCACGACTTCGTACGCGCAATCCCGTTTTCTCCCGTTTTGATTTCTGTCATAAGAACCTTCTCCTGAAAATAACAATTACACAACAAAAAAACAGATCAGCTAAATCGGTCTATCCGTTCTCAAGGTCTGGTGTGACAACGGGAAAAGGATTTCATTTATATATATATAGACTAGTGACCCGCCCCAGCTTCGCACGGGTGCGATATGCATGTATTATACATATAAACCTTCCTTAAGAATCACTCTATCTATTAAAAAAACCGCATCAAAATGCGTTGCGTAGTTTTAACTCGTCGAGTACCGGTTTTATAGACACAATTATGGAACAATAGGTTGCGGTCACCGGTGACCGCTTGGTGTTTGACAGTTTAAAGATCTAAGCATACATAGGGACAGACAGACGGCGGATAGCGACTTTGTTTTATACTATGTAGTGATAACAATAATAAAGGGTTTTAACAAAACAATGAAGGAAATAATATCATAACTTGGTAATAATCTAACACGTTACAAACAAGTTAGGGACCGGTTCAAAACAGGTTGAATATAACGTGAACTTAAGAACTACATCCATTCTAATAACCAGAGATGTAAATTATTTAAGATACAAGTATCTGAAATACAGATACAAGATACAAAATACGTATTTCGGTCTTGTATTTGAAATACTTTTTTCAATTTCCAATTTAAGTATATCTTGTATTTAATTACATTCGTTTTGTACCTTAGTATTTGACAAATACTTTTTCGGATAAGATACTTTTAGTATTCTTTTCATCAATAAAAATTAAATATGATCAGATTCTAAGCTGACATTTTTATAGAGGATTAGAAACATTTATAAAGGATTAGAAATAAAAATTTATAAAAGATTAGAAAGTCTACAAAACCCAACATTGTCGCAAACGACAAGAAATGAGCCAATAATACATCAGGTGTTGTTTTCCTAGAAAAGTATTTTAAAGATACCTATCTTATATCTAGTATTTCAGATACGAATGTCAATAGTAATTTGTATCTGGTATCTGAAATACTTATTTTTAAAGTATCTTGTATTTTGTATTTCAGATACTTTGTATTGGGTATTTTGTACGTCACTGCTAATAACATTATGAATTGTACTTATAATAACATGTAAAATCTAGGTATTCAGTCCGCATATCTGTTACTTTTTCACGTTTAGCTTGTTGGACTATTAAGAAGCCTTCTTATTCACCATAAAGAATCTAAGGATACTTATAGGCCACGGTACACATAGTTATTCAAGGTCGTTTTAACAATTTCAGATTCACCACTATTTGGAACAAACTAATAATATTAAGCTTGTCTTGTCCTCGAAACAAGCAGTTAGTTATCAAAAACCACACATAACATCATCACGCCTTTTATCCCTGAAGGGCTTAGGCAGAGGTGCACATTACGGCCCTTTAATGCCACTATACAATGTATATAACACACGCTTTTTACTTATTTATGTTATAAGTTCCTATGTTATAGGGGGTGAGCCTATTGCCACATAACGCAATTCCAGACTAAGTGTTTCTCATGAGAATTAAGAAAAAGAAAACCAATAGTACTTCGCCCGACCCGGGAATCGAACCCGAAACCCCTTGCTCGACAGTCGCACTTACGACGTCTTGGCCAACGAGGCAGTCACGCAACAAAACTTATAGAAAAAAATACAGATAGAGATGAAATAAAAATGAAACTAAGTAAAAGCGAGACAATCAGACTGAATATTTAAATCATATCCTAAATATTTAGTATTTGTTCGACAATTAACTTAAGCAGGCTAAGATATTCTTGAACAACTTATAGAAAAGAATTCAATAAATACTACCTAATACAAACCATTTTTAAAACGATTCAGATTCGAGAAACAACAAAGTTACTCGTATTTACATCTAATTTTGGACGTAGTCGTAATCCCATTCAAAAGCTTTATTATGCTACATGGGTGTTTCTTCAAAAAACTTTAACTTTTATTTAACAAATCATTATCCTCCCGCGTTGTTAAGCATCGCGGTAACTTATTAGCATGTGTATATTATTGCATTGGGTGAGAGCAGTGACATGGCTCAATTATTTGAAACTAAACTTTGTATTTTAATCAGCAGAATTGTTAACTGTGGCTTGAGGATAATGACGCCGTTAATTTTTTAGTTTTTTTTGGAGAATCACCCACATATACCCATATACCTATATACTCAACAGCTACAGCCTACGGCATCTGCAATAGCAATTGATCATTATACAACAAGTGCCTGTAGACATTCTCATAGCAATAATTACTTCGTGCTACTGCTTTTACACCACTGCGTTACCGTTGCGATACGTAGGCACATATCTTCATACCTCTCTCCCAACAGACAAGCAGAGGTGCGTCATCATCATCATCAACAGCTCTCCCCTGGATGTCAGGATGGCGTCGACTCGTCTATCGTTTAAGCAGAAAGTAGATACGTGAGTTTCTCTTGGGGAGGTTGGCTGAATCAACACGCTAACTACTCACAGTCTTTAATTATGTATGTATGTATGTATGTATATATGTATGTATATGTGTATATGTGTATGAATGCATGTATGTATAGTTTATTGTGCTCGTGTGTAGGTATATATATATCATAATGATGTTTCTTTATGTTTATCATAAATATGTAAGTGTATCTATTTTAATTGCTCAATTAATTCGTTGCTTACTTCTTGCTCACACCATTAACTCTTCTCTACATCACCCAAAGGTCAGACTGGGAGGAAATGCCTGCGGCATTAAGTCCACCTTATGTACATTTTGTGCATGAAGCTAAAAAAAAACAGCTTATAAGTGCCCATGCTCACCAAAGGCATCTTCTCACACGGAGAAGGTTTGAGCATTAATCACCACGCTTGCTCATTAATTTATAATTACAAATTATAAGCCCAGGTTACCTCACGATGTTTTCCTTCACCGTTTGTCAGTGGTGTCTAAATAATCTTAGAAAGTAGGTACATTTATTCGGAGTAGGCATATTGGTACTTGCCGTTGGTGGGTTTCGAACCCGCGCCCTCAAGCAGAGGTTATGGATTGTCAAATACCGCCTAATGTCTCTCCCATCAGACAAGCTGAGATTATAATTCGCTAAACACTATTATTATAGTTTTGTTTTTGTTTCTTCAAATCCTTAATACTTGCTGAAATCCATCATGCATTTTTGTAGGTAGCAGCAAATGCTTTTAATGAAATTGTTTTTCCATAGTAACGTCATAGTAAAATAACTAGTTTCATTGGAACAGGATATTTCACGAAGCCTGAAATGAACCTATCTGGTGTTGAGCTCAGAAGTTACCAAAAACAGTTTAGTCTGTACCTAATAGGTCTATTTTAATCTCTATATTATTATTTTAATTACTTAACTGACTGCCTCGTTGGCCGAGTGGTCGTAAGTGCGACTGCCGGGCAGGTTCGATTCCCGAGTCGGGCAAAGTATTACTGGGCTTTTAAAAATTCTAATTAGTAGCACGGAGTCTGGAATTGTGCCCGGTATATGGCAATAGCCTCACCCCCTATTACTTGGGACTCATAACATAAATAGTGAAAAGTGGGTGTTACATTGTAGTGGCATAATGTGCACCTCTGCCTACCCCTTCGGGGATAAAAGGCGTGATGTTATGTTATGTATTTAATTACTTTTTTATTATTTCTTAATTACTCATTATTATTTTAATCTCTTATAGGTCTCTAATAAGCTAGTCTCTAATAAGGTTTATCATGTCAAACTTGCAGAAAAATTTACATATACTACCTCTACCTCTATATTAACTGCATCTACATGAAAATGGTGTTCGATCCCCAATTTGACTAATTTCACAACACCAATACATGTCCATATATTCCCAAATCCCATTAGCGAAGGACATGAAAGCTACTAACGATCCATCACAAGGCAGTCGCCCTTTTTAAACTCCGTCCAATGACCATTTGTCTGCACTACGACATCCGATAACATCTACACATTAGATTAACTCACACCTCTAGTTGTCCTACATAAAGGACGGCAGATGGGTCGGCTAGTTCGTGGCTATAGTAACTCTTTTTAGCGTGGTAATAACTTCATGGTAGTTTAGAAGGATACAAAGATGGTCTTTTACTATTTATTTATTTATGGCATAAGCCGGTAAACGAGCAGATGGATCACCTGATGGTAAGCAATCGGCGTCGCCCATGGACACCTGAAACACCAGAGGCGTTACAAGTGCGTTAGGTACTGGCCTTTTGGGGATTAAGAGTTTGAGGATCGTTGGGGGTTCAGGATTTGGGGAGATTGGGGAAGGGGAGGGTAATTGGGCCTTCGGTAACCTCACTCACACGACGAAACACAACGCAAGCGTTGTTTCACGTCGGTTTTCTGTGAGGCCGTCACTCCGGTCGAGCCGGTCCATTCGTGTCGATGTCGAAGCATACTCCTGTAGGAAGGGTATTGTTAGCGTTTGCAGTTTTAAGAATATATTTATCATCTTTTAAGTATTCAGTGGTTTGATAGGGGACAATGTTGTGCTGAAAAATAAAAGAGGAAATCAAAGAGATTTTTCTCTTTCAAAGTTATAATTTTCATTTTATTTTATGCATTTTTTTCTTAGATGATGGTATTCAGGCTTTCGTGCCCTTTTCAATATAGCTATGGAACTAAAGTTACCGACATTTGCTTGGTCACCGGCTACTTTCATACTAACTACATACATAACTTCACGCCTGTCTCCCTTGAATCTTATGGCAATTATGCATTCCATAGTCTCTCCCAAAATGGCAGAGACTATGGAACGCCAATTGCTACGATTCCTACATACACTCTTTCGCTTCATCAACAATAGTATGGGGTGTACTTGAGGATATATTAAAGAAAGATAAGTAAGAACTGAATTGTAAGCAGAACAGGAATAATATTGTCAAATCTTACTGAAGGAATAAGTAGATAGAACAGAGACTCCAAAACCTTTCAACCAAATTAGGCAAAAAATGTCGACTCTCAGAAATGTTACTAAACACTGCAAATCTAAAAACTCCTTTTGCCATAGAATAGAATATAAACAAACTATTATAAACAGATATAGCACATGTTAAGTTACCACCTACAGCGTTCTGCCTAAGGTAGAACATAAATCAATCGGTTTCACCCCATTTTGACAGTTCCAGCCGCCATCTTGAAACGGTGGCACCACTATTCACTTGTGTGGTCTCGCACTTATAACAGCAATGACAAAAGTCGCCCAAAATATAGATAACAAGTTTTAACACACATTTTGGGATAGAAAAAGAAGTTTTGGTAAGGTACCTTTTTATAAAAGGAACAAAATACCGTTAAAGAATGTTTCAAACCAAAATTTGAGTAGCAGCTTGACAGTCGCCGCGTCGCGGGTCGCGGGTCGCGGAGTGCTGCTCATGAAGTCAGAGTCAAAGTCAAAATCATTTATTTCAATTAGGCCAGAATGGCACTTTTAAACGCCAACAAAAAAAATAAAAGTGTACCTATTTGCTCATAAATATGAGCTTCTAGCAAGGCTTGAAACTAGTCGAAGTCCTCATCAAACAATAATAAAATAAAAAAAATAAAAAATATTTTTATTGACAAAAAGCTTCACATTACATATTTATATGGCTCTGGACCCCACACTAGGATTCCCTGTGTCGTGAGGCCCAGTCTCTTTCAGTCCGCAAAACGTTATAATACAAATGAGAGACAAAATAAAAAAGAATTATAAAAAAAAAAAGGAAATTAAATGAAAACGATAAATTTACAGTATTCTTTATATAATACTAGTTATGGAAGTGTATGAATGTATGTGTGATTTTTAGGTTTGTGTATCTATGTATAAGTATGTGTGTGTGCGTGTGTGTGTGTGTGTGTGTGTGTGTGTGTGTGTGTGTGTGTGTGTGTGGGTGTGTGTATGTATGTATGTATGTGTGTGTGTGTGTGGGTGTGTGTATGTATGTATGTATGTGTGTGTGTGTGTGTGTGTGTGTGTGTGGTGTGTGTGTATGCGCGCGTGTTTATAGTTGGGATATGTCGGATGAGATGTAATACCAGTGATAACTGTTCTACTGTGGGATATTGAGTATAGCCTCAGTACTAGAATAGCTAAGATTCAATAACCAAATTGTGATTTTTTTCTTGCAGGTTTTCCGTAGTAGTGTAGCGATTTTTAGTTTAGATTGTATTTTTCTATATATGAAAGGTCCCATGAAGAGAAAGGACTTTCTACCAAACGATTTGTTGCATTTAATTGTTTGCCACTTAAGCAGTCGTTGAGATCGCGTCATAACTGCCTTACTAAGGCTATTTTTATGGAAACGTAATGCGACAGATAGAATATACAACTGCCTTACCCGGAGTATTTGAGTCTCTTGATACAAGAGATCAGTGCCATATCTGTATGGAAGACCGTGTGCGCACTTCAGTAACGCACGTTGTGCTCTTTCGGCCTTTAGTAGATACACCTTTGCAGCCGCACCCCATGATATAATGCAGTATCCAAGTATAGATTGACAGAGTGCATAGTAAATAGTTTTAATAATCTTAGCTGGAGCTACTTTAGTCAACCTCTTGAACACGTACAAAAGTTTCCTAACCTTTGAAGTCAACGCATCTATATGCATGGACCATGACAATCGCTCGTCCAAATAGACACCCAAGTATTTTATATGCTGAGTGTTCTCAACTACTGGACACGCACAATTGACGCGGTTCTGGCACGAGTGAAGCCTGATGGTAACTAAATCTCCAGGAGCCGTTCTCGCTGAGACGCTAAAACAGATAGCTTTGGTTTTTGCAACGTTTAAAGTAAGGAGGTTGTCATTTAACCAATCGGCGACGACCCGCAAACCCCTCTCAGTCCTGTTTATGACTTCCGACCAGGAATCGCCATGGAAGACGACTGCAGTATCATCTGCGTAGGTGAAAATTTTTGTCGCAGGAATCGCACGTGAGCACAGGTCATTGATATAGATAATAAAAAGTGTAGGGCCCAAAACGCTACCCTGCGGCACACCATAGCACACTTCTAGAACGTCACTGCTGCAATCTCCCACAACCACTCTTTGCTGTCTTTCACTGAGATATGATCGAAACCAATCGAGTGGTCCACCTCGTATCCCAAGAGCCGAAAGTTTTACAAGCAATATTTTCCGAGAAACGGTATCAAAGGCTTTAGCAAGGTCGAGAAATACGCCGATGCATGCTTTCCCTATATCCAACTTTTGTGTGATATAGTCTACAGCATTTGTAACAGCGTCCTCAGTAGATTTGCCAGGTCTGAAACCGTACTGGTTTTCTGACAACAGTTCATGCTTCTCCAAAAATGCCAGAAGTCGCTTGTTGACCACTTTCTCCAAAATCTTAGAGAGAGTAGTCAGCAACGAAATCGGTCTATAGTTGGCTGGATCCAGCTTATCGCCACTCTTGTATATAGGACAAACATTAGCCGCTTTCATACTGTCTGGAACCCTACTCGTCGACAAGCTTAGATTACATAAAAATGAGATAGGTTTTAACAGTGATTTCATACATCTTTTGTAGAACATGTTACTTAAGCCATCTATACCCGAAGAGGATGTTGTTTTTAAGTTTTTAATAATATTGCATATTTCTGCTTCGTATGTAGGTACGAAGAAAAAAGACTGACAGACATTAGGCAAATTATTTGTCTTTTCGGCCCAAGCATTAGCCAATTGATCCTCGCTGACATTCAGATTTGCGAGAGTGCCATTAGCCAGCTTTTGCCCAACTGTAGAGAAGTAGGTATTTACGCTATTTAATTTACTAAGCAGATTGCCATCGTTAGTTAAAAGCGCAGATGTCTCTGCTTTATTATTGGAAATATTACAAATATTTTTAATTTCTGACCAAAGTTTTTTAGGATTGCCTTTAGCTTTATTTAAACGATTCTGCTCATATTCAAGTTTAAGGTTGCTTAACGTATTGTTGCAGTGATTTCGGTACCTTTTATATTCAAGTTGAATTGCCAGATTATCGCGATTTTCGGTTTTATTAGCTTTGACGTGAAGGGCATCTCTGCGACGGATACACTTTAATAAACCTCTCGTAATCCATGGCTTAAAAACAACATCAGTACTGCGCGGTGTAATAACTCTTGTGTGGTTTTTTACAAAATTACCTAGAAATTCAGTAAATCCGGTTACCGCTGAGTCTATGTCAATGTGAGAATAAAGCCAGTTCCAGTCCATCTGAGCCAATTCAATATCAATCGCGTTATAGTCAATTTTAGTTATTTTTCTGGAGACAGGTGTTTTGGTTGGCTGTTTCTGTATACCTAATATTACAGAATCGTGATCCGTGATGCCTGACTGACAGACAATAACTTTTGTGCTACAGCGAGATTTAACCAGTACATGGTCCAGGCAGCTGTTCTCCCTAGTAGGAAAGCTATGACCAGGATAGTATCCATGATAACCGGTCAAATCCAGATATTCTGTAGATCGTGGGTCTGTGTATCCAGCCTTAATATCCAGGTTTATGTCACCGATTATAACACATGACTGTCCAGTACCTAACGGTATGACTTTATCCAGGGAGTCACAGAAATCTGTGATATTGGAAAATGATGGGGACCGGTAAAGAGCAATAACTGAAACCTGATTAGATATATTTATCAGTAAACAGTTTGAGTTTTTGAAAGATGGCTCTTGTACGGTAATCTGGAGGTGCGATCTTGTGAAAACGACAATGCCGTCGTTCTGATTAAGGTATGTTTTAGAGCAGTGATACGTGTATCCGTCAAGGTTGAAACTGGGGGAAAATTCGTTTAACCAACATTCTGTCAGTATAATTATATCAGGTAGAAAGAGTAGTCGTTTAAGAAGTGTAATAAAGTGATCAAGATTTCTATTTATGCTGCGTATGTTCTGTGAAATAATTGTATATTGTGTTTTCGTGTCTCCCAAATAGAATTTGCAATCGTCAATTGACTCAATTCTATAAGAAGTTGTAATGTCTGTCATATCGATATCAGCGGCCACGTGAACCCCTTTAGCCATTTGAAGTAGTTAAATTGTCCAGGTATGTATTAAACACGATACAGAAGCAGTCCCATACTAGGCTACAGTTTAAATGTGATAGTTCACGCTTATGTACTACTGCAAAGTGTACGATGGCTGACAATGATAGTTTGTGTAAATAATAAGATAATTTAGGGGGGGTACCGGTTTGGTTTGTTGTGTAATACAGAATAAGTTTATATATCAGGCAGTGTAGTATGTAAGCCTTGTAAGACGCAAAACTTGAAACATATGTAACTCCAAGACCATGAAAACATCTCTTAAAGTTTATATTTATACTATTTCTGTATGTCGTCGCGAATGGAGCGCGTGTGTTTATGTGTACAGGAGTATGTTCAGTGTACTGATTTATTATGTGTACCTTATTAATTACGAATTGTATTTCTTGATCATAGACATTTAGTTTTAATTTTAATTTTATAACCTTCCCACAAAATAAAGCAAAGTTTAATTGCTTAGGATCACTACAAACCGACGTAATAATAGTATAGTAGTTATAAGTACATGTCATGTCCAGTGAGACAGCCGGTGAGCGATAAGGAGTCAGTTTAGAACTGGTTTTTTGTACATGGTATTGTTTATTAGCCAAAGCGTATATGTAAAAGTGGTATGATAGTGTGTAAATAAGTTGTGTTTTTGTGTTTAGATGTGTGAGTGAGGTTAATATATCAATATTAATTATAGTGTACTTATGTTGTTGAGAATTACGCATTTTTTTCAAATTCATGTAAAATGTATGTATTATATTAAAGACAAAGTAAATCTTAGTAAGATAGGCAAAAGTTAAGTTGTTAAGATTAATATAACTATACCTATACTTAGTTTTCTGGATTCTTGCTCTCACGAAGATGTTGAAAAGTCTGTTCATTCTTGATAATAATATGTCGGTCTCCTTCTTTCTTTCGTAGAAAGACCCGTCCATTTGTAATCCAGCAATATTGAAAGTTTTCAGTGCGCGCAAAATCCTTCGCAAGGAAGTGTAATCTTTTGGTTCTTGATGTGAGGTGGTTTGAAATATATATGGTACTTTCAGGTTTCGCCAGTCCAAGATGGGTTGTATTCAGTTGTTTGTCTTTTTGTGATGTGTTAAAGAACTTGGAACATTTCAAAACTTTGTCCTTGAAGAAGGTGGTGGTGAACTCAGATACAACTGTGGCTGTAGTAGCATTCTCCCTAGAGGGGAGTCGGTACACATCCTTTAAATCCTGGGGGCAATAATCCACACCAATACTTTTCAGTAAGTTCGTGATCATATTGAAAAGATCTAATACGTATAGATAACGTGAGTAAGTCGAAAATATAATAATTTATTTTGAATAGGCTGTAAGGCTTAGTTTTTACTTACACAAAACATATTAAGAACCGGTTAAGATTTTTATAATAACCCGAAAAACATTTAGAAAGCTTCAGAGTTCTTACAAAGCATCAAGAATCAATTTAGTTTATAATGCAAATATTTTACTGTCAATTATTTGAAGGACCAACTTATCGTGCTCAAATGTGCAAAGGTTTATGAGGAGTTTATTGACCAATGAACGTTTTTATACGCTGTAGCCGAAACCAGAATAATTGTGCATACATAATAGCCTTTCGCTGTAAGTAGACCTTTCTTTTATTTAAGCATGCTGCCAAACGTCGGCATCTAGCCTGGGATGAGCCTAAACTGGATGCTTAAGTGATATTAGTAACTTTAGTGACCCTTTTGGAATCAAGGGAAACGGGATTTTATTACAGGGTCTATAGGGATATCTGGCTGCATAACCCACAATACTTGTAGTAGTACTACTAATAGTAGATAACGTCTCTGTCGTCCTTTTTTGTACTAAGTTAAGATCCACAACACCTTTTAGGTAAAGCTTTGAAGAAACTATATAGACCAATTAGAGGTACATTATAGCTTTTGGCACTTACAACCTTCCATCCACCCCAGACCAATATTATTTGGGTGGCTCCCCGTCCGACCAGAAACAGACCCGAGCGTACGGCGCGTCGCGTTCCGCGCCCGCCTCAAAGAGCCATCAGACCACCACAGATGGGGCCCAATAGGGCCGATGCCGATTCGGAGTCGCGGAGAACCTAACTGGTAACCGGGGCTCTGGCTCGACGTGCAGGAGAAGGAACGGGGTGGTTTTTAGTCAGTAAGAGTCTGACACTCCCTCCTCAAAAATACCAATATTATTAATTCCAGTTCACTCTCACCTCATGTTCTTACTTCCACACATTCGAAAATTACGAATTCCATTGAGAATTACTTCATTAAATTAAATGTAAGTACCTAAGTGTAAAAGTAAGCACTTAAATATATTATTATTTTAAAACACATGCTCAAGTAAACATGTACTAATTAAATTAGTTCGTATCAACAAAATTAAATTAAACGTTCAATTAATTAATCGGACACGAGGTTACTTATCTGTGCCCGACCCAGAGGTCGGAAGTAACGGCACAGACATTAAAAGTAAAATAAAAAAGAAAGAAAAAAAAACAATGCATTGCGGAAACAATTCTTCGGAAGATGGCGTGGCAATCGTCGTCTCATCATCGGGTGTGGTGCCACAATCCGCGGGAATTTTGACATTCGATTTTTTGAGATAAGTAGATGAAGTATAAATGGACCACTTACTGCGACCTCCCTGCACAAACTCGGTCCCTGAAGACTGCTTTGTGATGTAGAGGAGGCTTATCTTTCTGTAGTCAACAGTCAGGGACTTCACAGTTCTGTTATTTTCGTAGTTATGTCTGCTGTACCTAGATCCTGGGATACAGGAGTTGTAGCGGTTTTGGGAGGTTGTGGCGGGCTTGTCGCAGACACGGGCTGTTGAGACCAAAGATAATGAAAATGATGAAATAAAATAAAGATACCTCCAGAGGCTAAAGAGCTATTAACCAAACACTTTTCTCTTTCATGACCTAAATTAAAAAGTTTTAATATAGACACATTTGATATCTATCAACAAAATAAAACTACAAGAAAAGTAATTAAAATTAAAACAAAACCTCTTACTTGAACTGCATTCACTTATAAGTGCGTTCACCTACATAACCTTAAATTGGCAGTCTCCTAAAAATCTACTGAAGAAAAAAAACCAAATTATTAAAGAACTACTTTCTATCAAGTTGGACCGCGCGACAGACAAACGGACACGTGTTTTTGTTCGCGCACTCATTACGTCACCAAAGTAGCCAATGTACAGTACTTAAACAGAATGTAAACTTAAATTCAAGTTATCGACAATAGATCAACAAGCTAGCTGCTAGCAGTGGCAATGACATAATTTGTCGTAGAACCAATGACTGTTGGGGTACGATATGTGGTCTGGTCTTAGTATAGGGCACTCTCCAGTTAGGTTAGTGAGGAGGAGTGGACTGTTTTCCAGGAGTGTGGAAGAGATATGCTTCGACACGAATGGGCTGGATCGACCGGAGTCATACCACGGCCTCACAGAAAACCGACGTGAAACAAAGTTTGCGTATTGTATTTCGTCGTGTGAGTGAGGTTACCGGAGGCCCAATTAACCTCCTGTCAAAATCTCCCGCAATCCCAAATCCGTAACAATCCTTAAATTCCTAATCCCCAAAAGGCGATTAACGCAGTTGTAACGACTGTGGTGTTTCGGGTGTCCATGGGCGACGGCGATTACTTACCAGTATATGTCTACTTGCCTCCATTTGCGGGTAGCTGGGCATTTTATTTTTCTTGGCTGGTGGTTGTACTGCTAAATCGTCGTTTGTTATTATTTGTAGAAGGTTCATTTGATATGTCTTCTATGATATCTAAATTAGACTGTGAAGATACAGTAGCCCTAAATTCAGCCTGTGCTAAAAGTTGCTGCCTAGAAAGGTGATTTATATCCGATGACTCCTCATCTCCACTGTCTTCATCACTTTGTCATAATTATCTGGGGGTGTTATATAGATTACCGCAGACAATACGTCATCTCTGTCTTCCAGATGCGATATTATTTCATTTACCGATAATCTACAACAAAATAAACGCAAAATAATAAATAACAATTATTTTACATACATACATACATCAACAGCCTATAAATGCCCACTGCTGAGCAAAACCTCTTCTCACACGGAGAAGGTTAGAGCATTAATCACCACGCTTGCTCAATGCGGGTTGGCGATTTCAAACTTATAATTAGAAATTATAAGTCCAGGTTTCCTCACGATGTTTTTCCTTCACCGTTTGTCAGTGGTGTCTAAATAATCTTAGAAAGTACATATAACTCGGAAAAAGTCACATTGGTACTTGCCGTTGGTAGGTTTCGACCCCGCACCCTCATGCATGAGAAGTGGGCGTCTTAAACCTCCGGGCCACCACGACATTTTCCTCCGGGCCACCACGACAATTATTTTACTATATCCATATTATCCATATCCATATCCATATTATCCTACTGATCCATTATCGGACCGGTAAACATAAAAGTAAAAAATAAATGTAAAAAAGCTAAATTTGCTTTTCACTGTCTTACAATATGATAACTCAATACCTAAGCGATATAAGTACGATACAATAATTGTTAATTATTCATAAAAAAGTAATAACGTAAACGCACCTAATAACGACCCATTAAAATCTATATTTATTATATAGATCTAAAATCTATAAACTATCATTTTTACGTCATGTATTGAAGTTACACAATTGGTTGCTTTAAAAAAATGTAGATATATTTATATTGCAACTGTTCATCTCTTGTTTGAGTGCGTAACTCGACGATTTAAATAATAATTGCTTAGTTAGTCCTTAGACGCCGACTTTAGTGTATTTTCCATAGTGCGGCACTCCCGATGGCGTAAGAACTCTTGTTTCGTTTTTAGCAGAAGATTATATCATCAAGCATATTAATGAAACTTCTAGTTCTTTTAATGCATTTTTGATACTTTTAGGAACACAAGTAATGATTCATTTTAATGAGATATTATTTTATGTTGCTTAAAATTCAATTAAAAAAATAGGCGGCATTAGGAACAAAAATCACAATTTTATTCCTATTACCGACCCATGTCGCTGATAAGTACTTGTCGTGTGTTTTGTGTGCCATGATTTTTGTTAAAATGCACAAATTAATAGGCAGGAGGGTATACTAATTCAGTTCCTTAGTATGTTAACTTATATTTGAGCTATTAACGCCATATATTTAAGAGCTTTAGTAGCGGTATATCTAACTTAGTTCTTATGTAAATATTTTGATGAATAAAGGAGGCATAATTTTTAAATAGTGTATTTTTGTAGTTGAAATATCATTATTATTAAATATTTTTAGCAACCGCACCACTGAAAATCATATACATGTATATAAATCACATGTATTTACACAATTCATACACATTCCCATGGGTCGGTAATAGGTTATACGATTTCCTTTAAGAAAACCTATTACCGATCTACTTGTACATTTACGACGGACCCCATACTACATGTTTTTTTATTTGGTATTTAGGCACGCAGGTATCGGTTAACGAAGACTTGAAATTGGCATGAGATGTCTTTGGTCACCTTCCACGTTTCGCACACATAGAGCAGAACGGATTTTACACTTAACCGAAGATTTTCAGTTTTATCCTTCGGGTCAGTTTCCATGACTGCCACACAGGTCTCGGGTAGCTCGGGTTTGGGCGATCCTTGAAGTAATGTCCTCTTTAGTACCTCCAGTCTCTGACACGACGCTCCCGAAATAAAAAAAAATTGTGGACACGTTCCACTGCCTCTGTGCCAATCAGCAACGGTGTAGGATTCTTCCCACCCGTTCTAATTGCTTTGGTATTTCGGGTGTTAATTCTTAGGCCAGCTTTTGCCGCCTCCTGCCGAAGGTCATCCAATTATGTTTGCATGTCGGCATGAGTATGACTCAGCAAGCATAGGTCATCGGCGTAATCCAAATCTTCCAAGAAGTTGGATAATCCCCACTCTATCCCGCCGTCGAGTCTCCGTGTTGATGTCGAGTAGCCGAGGTGGTGTGGAATTAACAGCTAGTGCACCAAGTGTCGCCGTAGCCGACATGCGAAAGACCTCCTCATAGTGTTGACCCCAGCGAAGCAGCTGCCCTTCGGACTTTGCAATGAGCTGATCGTCTTTAGACTTCAGTAGTTTTTCCTTCCTAAGCTTGGTGTTCCCAGCGTTTGCAGCCTGTTGAGCGTGATCAGCAATACCGTCAGTCCACTGTCTCCTATCTTTGCGGGTGCTACGATAGAATTCTTTCCGTTTCTGACGGTCCTGTGCGTTCAGGTCGGCTCTTATAGCGTCATCCTGGGCGTCGAGCAATCTCAGTTGAAGCCTTTTTCTGTCCTCAATCAGACTCCATGTATGCTGCGACATCCACTTTTCCCGCGAATGAGCCGTTTTGTGCCTCAGAACGACGGAGCTAGTCTCTGTATAGACCACTTTGTCGTCATTGGTTATACCTCTATATTATAGTTCAATGCTGGACTTTGGTAATTTGTTATACATAATTCGTATAAATATGGTATCTTTTATTGATTTAACGCTGTTAAGAATATACTATTATAAGAATACATTATAATTGTTAAGTGTATATAAACATTTATATAAACAGTGCAATATACACGAGCATTTATATTTAATTTTAACGGTCCCATTTATTTAGTGGTCGGTATTAGGTGTCACAGAAACGGTATTAGGCACATACCGATGTTTTGAGTCGGTAATGGGGACATGACCCTTTTTCCTTTTATTTAATTTTTATATTATTAAGTAATTCTTTGATTGTCTATTCTTCTACATAACTAAAAAATTCGATAATTTCAGCACTGGAAAAAATATTTTTATTGTAGCCACTTATTAAGAATGTGATTATTTTTTTGATATCAATCTGGACTGTGCTTAAACTGGCGGTAATGGGTGCGTTTACGTTAAATACTTACATTCGCCGATGAGACATATTTTTTACAATTTTATCAAAATGCAGAGGGTAAGAAAACACAAATTTCGCTTCTGACCAAATATCTGACAAATGAATTTGGCGGCAAGAACTATCAGTGCTACCAACATAACAAAAAAAATGGCTGCGTTCATGAAAATTTTATCAAAAAAATAAAAACGTAACCGATCCAAAAATGGAACACTGGGATGATACGGGATAAGATAAAAACGAATGTGTAAATGAACCTTTTGCACCTTTACTGTCTCGGGGTAAATGCACAACAGTGAATCCACTCCACAAACGAGACCGGTCAATTAGTTAATGAGAATAGATTTGCATATTTCTGCAATTTTACCGCGTTTTTGGCGCGAACTTACTGTTTTTTTTTTCTTCAGAAATGTAGATTAAGTCATCGCATTGTTCTTTGTGATGTAAATTTCCTACTTAATGCATAACTGTACTTTTATATGTAAGGCCTATGTTCTAGATAGAGACTAGGCTTTATTACAACTGTAGGTACCTACTTTAGTATGACCGACAATTGTCTTTTTCAGCATACTTAGGTATCTACCTAAAAAGTTATTTAAATCTTTTATGAGATACAAGTAATTGCATATAGGGCATGGTGGCTTCAAATGCTACTGCTAAGCGAGAAATCTCGAGTTCGATACTTCGATTTTTGGACCTAAATAATTAGTGTAGTCTTTTTTATTTTCATATCACGTAATCTGATTATAGAGGTAGTTCTGTTCTATATACGGGGTCACCTCCTTTTACATGAAATTCATAATAATCATGGTATGTAATAGAAATATTGAGTCTGATATTAACTTGGTCTTATGTAATTCACAAAGAATTCGACCGTATCTCTTGAGAGGAAGCCTTTTGTTTAGCAGTAGAGTTCCAATTAAATAAAGGAAAAGATGGTTTGTTTTATACATCATTTAGTAAGACTAAATTTTATGCTAATTATAAATAAAATACTACTAAGATACTACTGACAAACGGTGAAGGAAAACATCGTGAGGTAACCTAGGCTTATAATTCCTAATTATAAGTTTGTAATCGCCAACCCGCATTGAACAAGCGTGGTGATTAATGCTCAAACCTTCTCCGTGTGAGATGAGCCCGTATAGGGTGCCATGCTTCGGCACGAATGGGCCGGCTCGACTGGAGTGATACCACGGACTCACAGAAAACCGAAGTGAAACAACGCTTGCGTTGTGTTTTATCGTATGAGTGAGATTACAGAAAGCTCAATTACCCCCCTCCCCAGTCTCCCCAAATTCTCCACAACCCTCCAATTCCCAAAAGGTCGGTAACGCACTTGTAGCGCCTCTGGTGTTTCAGATGCCCATGGGCGGCGCTGATTGCTTACCATCAGGTGATCCGTCTGCTCGTCTACCGGCTTATCCCATAAAAAGAGGCCTTTGGTTAGCAGTGACCACTTATAGGCTGTTGATGGGATGATAATTTTTTTTTTATATATTTGATGGGGCGACGTTTGACCACTATCTCGCCTGGCGGTAAGCGTTGATGCGGTCTACGATGTCCCATAAGCAACCTATTCACTCGGGCGTCGGGCCTTGAAGACTCCCAGGTTATACCCTTCAGGAAATACAGACTCTGGCAAAGAATTCCACTTTTTAGCAGCACGCACAAGGAAGCTTGAAGCGAAGCGCTTCGTGCGTGTGGGTGGGACATCTACCATGAACGGTGACGCTTCGTCGATTGTCTTAAATTATTCGTAATAGGAAGTGGTTATGTGACCCACTTGTGGTGTGACAACAGTCCCATCACGACCAGGTACTTCTGTCCATGTAAAAGTAACATTTCGTCTTCCGACTTCAACATTCACAAAGTTTTTAAAACCGCATTAACTTTACATAACTGAACGTAAGTGCGTCGTATAAGTGATGTACAGTTAGTCGCAATAATAATGGTCGTGCATGCTATATTTTGATCTTATTTGGTATTAGTACATTTGTTTAAACTGTCAAACACCAAGCGGTCACCGGTGACCGCAACCTATTGTTCTATAATTGTGTCTACAAAACCGGTACTCGACGAGTTAAGGGTATTGAACCTGTTGGGAACTGAAATACTATTATTCAGTTGCAATTTTACCTAATATGTTTTATTTTTATATTAATAAAACATAACATATTAGTCAAAATAAATATATTAATTAATATAAAACTTTTCCGTTACTGACAAATGTAGAAGACACAACCAAAATTACAAGGCGTAGGAAGCTGAAATTTGGAAGAGAAGATAAGAGAAATTCGTACAGGAAATATTGGGATAATAATTTAACAATGTCGCAGACAAAAGCTATTAATAGTAATATATCTATTTTTTTTTTATATTCATCATAGCCAGCTTTTTTGCTCAGTTTTGGATATTATTTATAATCTAATCTCATTTGTTTCTTAGCGCTTCACCTACGTCACTTTGAACACCCAATTCAATACGAACGACCGTCAGTGATTGTATTTTGTGATTTGACTGTACTTCGTTGAAGTTGTAATTGTAACTTATGAAAGCATCGCTTAATATATGAGGACCACATTCACTCAGTTATTAATAACATATGAATTATACTATCATGCTTGCTTTATTTTTGGGGAAGGCAGAGGGACTAACTTTAAGAATGCCATTGCACCAAAAATCTAATAGAAGATTAATTTAGATCCAACGTGCGTGATGTCCTACACTGAGCACCAAAAGCACCTGGACCATTTTTAGTAGACTAGGCAGTGTCAGTAATAAATCTGAACTTTTTACACTTTTCGCTGCGATCTGGAACATACCTGCTAACCGTGGAAATAATGGCAAACTCTCTTTTGTATGTGAGGTCCATAGTCTAGTAGTGACCTGTTACTGACCGTTAATGATGACCATGGATACTTACAGTTTAGATATAAAAACGTTGGTAAACATTTAAAATGAAACTAAAAGTCCCTTGTTTTTATAATAACTATCGTGAGACATACTAAATTAACTAAAAATCGCGGGTTACTCAGGGAAGAACCCCTGTGTGGTTCGAAACTAGTAGAGCTTTTCTCAATATTTTCTCGTGAGTAACCCGCGATTAGTTAATATAAAAGTCGCTTCTTGACAGGGACAAAATTAAAAGTCATACTACACCCACTTAGATGAATTAATTGAACAATCACACTTTCTATCAAGCATACTTATAATAAGTATGCTATAACTTAAAAGAAATAAAAAAGAATTGAGAACATATAGAGAGCAGAAAAAAAATAAAGCAAAACCTCTGTGGTATCAACTTCTCCTTGTTAAACCCGAATAGTACGCTCAAACTTCATTACAGGTCACTATACTACCGTATTTAAAACAAAAATACAAATTACATTGCTCGCCAAGAACCGATTCACACCTTAACCTACACTTAAGAACCCGCAATGGACTAAAAACATTGCGAAAGTATACAGCAAGATCTGAAACGCGATAAAAACGTGGTGCGCAGATCCTATCACTGAATGGAAAGGCGCGTTGTTCATTTCACCAAGTATAAAACGGTTGTGGGGATCACAGATTGCACCAGTCAATACTTAGAAGTCGACAACAGCATCTAAACCATTCAACATGATCGCTTTTGTAAGTGTTTTAAAAATTATTTAATATCAAGTGACATAACAGAAAAAAAATACGGAATTTTACCGCGCTCACTGGCTGTATAGTGCGATTCCTTTGCGTGGAATTTGAATATTTAAAAAGTGCAACGTCAAAATGGCCGTTTAAATTAATATTTAAGTGTATTCTCACGCTCTGAATTTCATTTTAATGTTTGCGTGCCATTTATGTTTGAACATTAGTGACATAATGATTCTGTTATATCATAATTTCAAATATTTTATGGTAAAGGGTACTGTGGGCCACCAAACCAAAGGAAACGACATCATTGGACAAGTGGAACTATCCGGGCATTCCAAGGGTTTAGTTGATACATTGAACAATTTAATTAGCAAAGGCTAGTTACGCTAGCCTTTGTTAACAATATTGTGATGTAGAAAAAAATTGACGAATAAATCGTTACTTGAACACACAATCATTCCAGTTGACTTATGTATCTCAACACTACAGCATACATTTCTATAAAGTAATTCATCATCACGAGTCATTCAGCAACTTCGATGACTTACGGCTAATATTAATAACAGACCTTAATTCAAAATCTCTGGATCAAATATGGTTTTTGAGCGAATCTCCGTACAATAATCTCAAAATTCGATATGATTCTCCCTTGTCCAAAATCACTTTCAGCCATTAACCAGCAAAGAATTTCATAACACTTAAACTAAAGACCAAAAATCCTCTTACAGAAGACAGCAGCCATCCTCCTCCTCGCTGCCCTCGCGGCCGCCCGTCCCTCCGAAGACTGGGAGCCAGAAGGCCACTCCCACTCCGAGCACACAAAGCCGTACCATGTGACGGTGGTGAAGAAGATTGGAGTACCAGTCCCTCATCCCGTTGCTGTGTCAGTTCCTCAATACGTGAAGGTCCCCATCCCTCAACCCTACCCCGTCCACGTCACCGTGGAACAGCCTATCCATGTGCCAGTATACAAGGTGAGTTGACGAAGACACGAGCAGTCTGATTGATTGTAGTTATAGAACAAGGTCTTTGAAAAGTGGACTTGATTTCATGAGCAAATCACCTCCTTAAAGTTGTCTAAAGATACACAGACAGAATCTATCTGAAAAGGATGAGTTTTAATATTTAGTGGTTTTTTGTCATTTTCGCTAAGTAAATAGTTACAAATAAGGTTCTATGATCAACCTTACTATCTATGAGGTTAAGGCGTTATACCGTCATTGAGGCAAGTGAAAACTTGACTAACATTCCTGTTCATGTTGCTAGGGGTCTTCCATCCATATTAATTGGTTAGCATCTTTAGCAGATCCTCTTTTATTAAAATGGAATTGATCTTTCTGCGAAAATAGACTGGTCATTAGGATATGCATACCAATGTAAAAGTATTGGATGATCTTAGAAGACATCATTAAATATAGTCATACAAAGATGCAGTAGAACAAATATCAAATTGGTATTCATCGTAAATTATAAAACAAAAATTTTCATTCAGAAATGAAGAAAAATGCGTCTATTCCAGCCCAAAGTATAAAAAAACTACCTTTGTTTTCCAGTCAGATCAGCTCCTTTGCATAATTATCTTTTATAATGAACCAGAACTTTATGTAGACGTGGGTTTATAGCTCAGAAGTACCTAGGTAAATAGTAATGAAACATTCTGTAGTAAGTTACTACATGAATGAAAACTAGATACTTAATTACGTGTTGGTAATAAGGCGTACCTACTGGTATTACAAGTCACATATTTTCGCACCCGTTCACCGTTCTTTTTTGTTTCTAGGCTATTTCATTAACTTTATTTAATTTTCTACAAGTTATAGACTGATTTTATTGCCTTTAGGTTCACACGATGCAATAAAACAAGGATTAATTATTATTTTAATTATCCCCAACAGCCAAATAACGCAGATGCACGCTAATCAATAAATTTTAACAAATACTTAATATTTATTTACGCATTAGTCTCGACAGTAACCGTTTCATTCCATGAATTAAAATTAAAATAACACAAAGAGAACAAACATGCGAAAGAAAGATAACATTAAATATGCAAATGTCGCCGCGAATCTTTACGACTCAAGTCACTTCAATTTAAAAATGCATGTAATAATATCCATAAATAATAAACTTCGCTTTGTCCACCTCCGATAAAGTCTAATTATCGTTATTTTAAACATTCGAAGACACCTTTCACGTCTCGTTCACCATAACAGCAATTTATTTTAGACTTACATTACTCCCAGCAGGCAACGCGACATTCTCTTGCCATCAATTCAATTAGACTCAAACCACAAACCTCATATTAAAGAGAAACTCCACAATTATTGTACACAACAAATAAAATAGTACAAAGTACCTACAATGTAAGTGTTATGTCACAGTCATTGTGCTTAGGTGCGTTTTTGCAATTATCTCATAACGTTACCCATTTCTTGCTGCATCAAGTTACGTAACGCAGTCGGCCATGACAGAAAGTAAAAGCGCGGGCAGTCAGGCGTGCGTTTGAAATAAGAACAGTGTGTTTGTGACAGTTCGCGGCCAGTTACATTTAGAAACAAAACCTTAATGGGTGCAGCATCCCTATCACCTTCAAAAAATAGGAACCTTAATTCCTTGTTTGATTAAAAAAAAATAAAGCTAAACCTTTTTTTTTGTTACAGGTCGTGCCCCAAATTGTCGAGAAGCCCGTCCCTTACACCGTAGAGAAGCCCGTCCCCTATGAGGTCGAGAAGCCCTACCCCGTTGAGGTCGAAAAGAAGGTCGAGGTCCCCATCCCCAAGCCTTACCCCGTCCACGTACCTGTCTACAAACACGTCTACCACCACAAGGGAGGCCACAAGCACTAAATAAAAAAACAAATTAGGGGTAAAAGAGGTTCTATAGCTTATTTTTATAAGCGGGGTTGCCAGTTGTAAATACAAATTTTGTAGATCTGATGGAGATGTAATTCCATCAGTGTTGACTTATGTGATATTTATTTGTTGTGTGCATACAAATATTGTTGTTGTTTGTGCTGTTGATCGCGTTTTTGTTGACTATTGTGTAATTGTTGTTGATTATT
Source organism: Spodoptera picta (assembly GCA_038387885.1). Classification (NCBI taxonomy): domain Eukaryota; kingdom Metazoa; phylum Arthropoda; class Insecta; order Lepidoptera; family Noctuidae; genus Spodoptera; species Spodoptera picta. The sequence goes on along the minus strand of JAZHFQ010000384.1, from coordinate 1,446,488 downwards.
TTGTAATTTTAAGTGTTGTATAATATATAGAAAAAAAAGATTTTACACTATTTCCTGTCTATTAATATTTCATCCCTTCTTTATTGGTCACCAAAATGAAATCAAATTATGTATAGCACCTTCTCCTCCGAAAGATTTTATTCGGAACTTGGCTATAGTTAAACGCCTAGGTTCCTCCATCTTGAATAGCCTTATTCAAAAAGCATAGCATCACTATGCAGAAACATCGAACTTAAGACTTAGCCATATTAAAAATTATATAAAACCTATAATTATTACAATAGAATCCAACGGCTCGCAAGCCTTTACATTTCATAGATGTTCACCCATCCATAAACACTTCAAGCTAACCGTTATAATCATGTTACAATGGACGCAGATCTATATATAATTATTTATTATCTATATCTGTAATAATATCAGTATCATATCAGTAACAACGTGTCGCGGGTTCGATTCCCGCACGGCACAATTCTTTGTGTGATCCACAGATTGTTGTTCCGGGTCTGGGTGTCATATCTATGTGATATTGTATGTTTGTAAACGCACTCACGACACAGGAGAAAATCCTAGTGTGGGGCAACGTTTTTAAAAAAAAAATATATAACTGATCCATCATTGAGACGGAAGATATATTCAGAATTATATGTCCAACAAAAACTATTTAATTATGTAATGCAGCTTACACACGTAACTCTTGCACGAGTGTTAACTCGACTCGTTTCAAGGAAGACCAGGGTCCCATAGTCATGAGGAACATAGCACGATGCTCACTGCGTTAGGAAATTGGAGATAGTTACAACTGGCAGTTTACTCTTTAACCTGGAATTAAAAGTAAAATAGACTGTGATTTTGGTAAAATACGATTTTTTTTAATAATAATATAATAATAATAATATCGTTTATTTCTCAGTATATGGTACACACAGATCTTAACAATACAGCAGTTTCACATACACAATCGTCTCCGGTGTAGAAATAATTATAATAGTATTACATTTCATATTTTACCAAAAACACTGATTCTATATAGTACTATCTAGTTTATTAAATATTTGGACCACCTACTTTATAATATAAAATGTCATTGATTTTTATAAAATTAAATGTTGATAGATAAAAGTCATAAGTAATTAAGTAGGTAGTTCAGTAGTCACAATGTAAGATGTCAAGGAATTCAATTATTAGATACAATAGTCATAATAATACAATAATAAAATGTCGAAATACAACACAATTCATAAACAAGTCAAGTAAGTAGATTTTATAAATTACAGCATGTAGGTACATACTGTAGTCTGTAGTGTAGTCCAATTACTTTATTATTTCCATAACTTATCCTCTAAGTATTCTCTAACACTGTAATATTGTTTTTCTACAAGGCGTTTAAACAATAACTTTTAGAATATTAGGACAGGCAAATCTTGAAATTTGTTTGGTAAATTGTTATAAATGATAATAGCCATGCAATAAACATTTCTCTTAAATAACATTAATTTTATTTGGGGTAATTTCAATCTATCTTTGTGTCTTATTCTACTATTTGGTTTTAAACAGTTTTCTTCAAATAAACTATAATTCCTTTTTACAAACATGCATGTTTCAAAAATATAAAGACACGGTAAAGATAAAATATTAAGATTTTGAAGCAATGGCTTACAACTTTCTAAAAAGTGGGCTCCACACATTGCTCGGACACATTTTTTTTTGTGCTTTAAATAACGTCTCGACCTCGACCGAGTTTCCCCAAATTATGATTCCGTATCTGATTACCGATGCCACATAGGCATTATAAGCAACTATAGCAGTCCTTAGGTTTATTGTTTGTCTCATTCGTCTCAAGACATACACAAATCGATCCAGTTTTTTTCGTGTTTTATCTATGTGAGGTTTCCAGGTGCAATGTTTGTCTACAGTTATACCTAAAAATACACATTCATTGACCGTGTTTATGGTGAAATTATTGAATTGAAAGTTGAGTAAATGATGTGTGTTTGTGTTAGGTGCTTGGAATTTGATTACATTCGTTTTTGTCATGTTTATTTTTAAGTTGTTTTCTTCTAGCCATTTAGTCGCCTTATCCAGTGCTTTAACAATATTTTTCTCTAAGTCATCATTATCTTTGCTTTTAATTATCAGTGTTGTGTCGTCAGCAAATAATACGCATTCTTCATTGATCGCTTGAGGCAGGTCGTTAATGTACAACAAAAATAACAGAGGGGATAAAATGCCTCCTTGGGGTGTGCCAATAATTTTCTTTTTGTACCTTGATTTGTATGTGTTAAGGGGGGAAAGTCATCGAATGACTGCTCTCGCCTAGGTGAGGCGGGAGGGAGACTCTTACTGACTAAAAACCACCCCGTTCCTTTTCCTGCACGTCGAGCCGGAGCCCCAGTTCCCGTTAGGTTCTCCGCGACTCCGAATTGGTAAAATACGATACGTGTATAATACGCTATCACACGGCAGTTGATCAAGTGGCTGTACCGTATCTGACCATCTGATACTTGACTGTTGATTTGCTGAGCTGAGCCCGATATTTTGACGTCTTGCAAAATTTTCCATGCTTCGGCACGATTGGGTAGGCTCGACCGGAGTGATACACGGCCGAGCAGAAAACCGACATGAAACAATGCTTGCGTTGTGTTTCGTCATGTGAATGAGGTCACAGGAGGCCCAATTACTACCCTCCCCAATCTCCCCAATGCGTGAATCCCCAATAACCCTTAAATTCTAAAACCCCAAAAGGCCGGTAACGTACTCGTAAAACCTCTGGTGTTCCAAGTGTCTGTAGCCACACTAGCCATAGCACAAGCTACAAGGATTTAGACCATCGGTTAACAGAAACCAAGAAGCAGACAGCTCTGAGAAGAGCTATTTTATTTCACGTTTTTGATATGCTCTGTTAACACAGAAAGCTCTGAAAAGAGCTATTTTGCTGAACGTTTTTGATCCTCTGTCTACAAGAGACGAAGTAACTCGCCGACGCCGCTGCCAGTATCACGCGCCGACCAACGCGCGTAGGTATCGCAGCGCGGCACGGCGCACGGCGTTTACATCTTCACGGCTCGACGATCGCAGGAGGAAAGGACAGAGGCACGCGTTACGCAATATTTATAGCGGCGCGAAACTCAGCGCGCGGCGCTGCGGAGGCGCGTCCTCTTTGCACGGACCTCACACTCATCGACTATCTCGCTCTTTTATCGGCTATCCTTTTCTTTCCATTGTTCACGTTGTAAATAAAGTTCTGTCCTAAATAGTGTAACGCTATTGGCTATAATTTAGGCGATGTTATTGGTGTACAAATTTCTAAATTTTATTTATTTTTAATTTAATAGTTTTAATTGGTTAATGTACAGAATTAGTTGTAAGTAGCACTAGTACCAATTTTTGTATAAAAACAACCACCTCCGGCTAATAAATACATTCGTTCTACGACAACAAGTTGTTTCACTAATAACAACCGATCTCCAAAGTGGTGACCCCGAGCAAGAACAGCAAGAAGAACAAATCCCTGCTGGAAGAACGAATCCCTGCTGGAAGAAAATTAATTATTATCCAACATCAAGATGGCAAATCCCTGCCCGACAGAAGACCTAACCCACACCGTAGCGAAGACGGAAACAGCTGGCATATCCCTCACAATGCGCATTCCACCATTCTGGCGTGACCGACCACGTCTATGGTTCATTAGCTTCGAAGCAGCTACCAACGACATGAAGAAGGGACAGGCTCAGCTCGCCCAGATGGTCATCGCACAGCTCGAACGTCAAGACATCGAGCAAATCATGGACCTCCTATACAACCCGCCGGAGACGAATCAATACGACGCAATCAAGGAACGTCTCATATCTGCCTATGAAGAGTCCGACAGCCGACAGTTCCAGAAACTACTGTCCGAGATGGAACTCGGCGATCAGAAGCCTACGCAGCTACTCCGCCGCATGCGTAACCTAGCCAGAGACAAGGTCCCTGACTCCACGTTACGACTCATGTGGACCAACCACTTACCATCACACATCAGATCCGTCCTGGCCGTCAGCGAATCATTTAGTACAAAAACTGAGCTGGAAGAACTCGCTCTCCTCGCTGACAAAATGATGGAGCAGTCCGCGTCAACTACAGAAGTCTCAGCAATACAACCATCACCAGCACAGTCCACGTCATCATCACACACCGATACACAATACCTTATCAACGAGATAAGAAAATTATCATTGGAGATCGCCGAATTAAAGTCAAGACCAGAATACAACCCCGACTACCGCCGCCGCCATTACCCATGTCAGCAACGCACACGCAGCACGTCACGTTCACGGAATCGTGATTCATCATCACCTTCACCATTCTGCTACTACCATCGGCGCTTCAAAGAACAAGCTCGACGCTGCACACCTCCCTGCTCATTCAAAGCAACGACCTCGGAAAACTAAACCGAACGTTGGCGGAGGCGGCTACCGGCGTTCAAGAGAAATCACACCGCCTACACATCACCGATAGAAACACAAACTTATCTTTCTTAGTCGACACCGGAGCCGATATATCAGTGCTACCGAGAAGAAAAGGAGAAGTTGGAACACCGCTACCATTCAAACTGTACGCTGCGAACAACACAACTATAGCTACGTATGGCGAGAGAACACTAATTCTCGACTTCAACTTACGACGTCCGTACAAGTGGACATTTATAGTAGCTGATGTTTCAAGGCCAATCCTCGGAGCAGACTTCCTCAAACATCACCAACTCATCGTCGACTTAAAAAACGGAAGATTAATCGACGGCGTCACGAGCCTAAAAGTCAACGCCCCGGTGCGAGTGTCAGACGTACCTACCGTACGCAGTATCAATATGTCACAATCTTACCACGACATATTAGCACAATATCCCGGCATAACAAGACTAACATCAATGAAATTAAACTCTAACATCAACGTGCAACATTACATCGAAACCCGTGGACCACCAGTTCATTGCCGAGCTCGACCAATCCCACCTCATCGATTCGAAACAGTGAAGAAAGAATTCGAAAATATGATTGAGCAAGGACTATGCAGACCTAGCAAGAGTCCTTGGTCATCACCTCTACACATCGTGCCTAAGAAAAATGGCGATATTAGAGTATGTGGTGACTATCGCCGACTCAACTCGATCACTATACCAGATCGATACCCAGTGCCACGCATCAAAGATTTCACTCACCACCTATCGGGGAAAACTATATTCTCCACGGTTGACCTCAACCGCGCTTATCAACAACTCAGTGTGCGAGAAGAAGACGTCGAGAAGACCGCTATCATCACGCCAATGGGACTATTTGAATTCCCACGTATGTGCCCCGGTTTGAAAAACGCGGGACAAACGTTTCAACGCTACATACATGAAGTACTACGAGGATTAGACTTTGTTTTCCCATTTATCGACGACTTACTACTTGCATCTGAAAACGAAACTCAACATCGAGAACATCTCCACACCGTATTAAAACGCTTAGAAGACAACGGCATTACCATCAACCCCGCTAAATGCAATCTAGGCAAACCTGAAGTACAGTTCCTAGGTTACACCGTATCAGCTGATGGAATCAAGCCGCCGCAACACAAAATCGAAGCAATCACTAATTACCCGAAACCAACGAACATCGAAGAACTAAGAAGATTCCTCGGCATGATCAACTTCTATCGTGATCACATACCGAACGCCGCATCGAAGCAAGCACCACTAAATGCCTACCTACACAACGTCAAGAAGCGCGATAAGACTCCGATCACGTGGACCGAAGAGGCGACGCAAGCATTCGAGCAATGTAAAGCTAGCATCATAAACGCAGCTCTACTCGCTCATCCATCTCATCACGCAACACTCGCTTTATTCTGCGACGCATCAGATAACTCTGCCGGTGCCGTACTACAACAATACCTACATAATACGTGGCAACCGCTCGGATACTTTTCCAAGAAATTCAACGACGCGCAGAAGAAATACTCCACTTTCGATCGAGAGCTACTTGCAATGTACATGGCAGTCAAACATTTCCGGAAGATATTCGAAGGTCGCCATCTCATCATATTCACCGACCACAAGCCGCTTACATATGTGATGTCCAAGACTCAATCAAATTCCGAAACTCAGAGGCGAACAAGACAGTTACTATTCATCAGTGAATTTACCACCGACATTCGACACGTGAGCGGCAAAGACAACATTGTTGCCGACACCCTAAGCCGCATAGAATCCATCACATTCCCATCTGCAATCAACTACAACGACATAGCGAGTGCGCAAGACAAGGACAGCAACATTAAACAACTGTTATCACAAGAAAACGTAACTTTGAAGAAAATACCTATACCTAACAGCGACATCGAACTATACTGCGAAACATCGACCTCTTATGTACGCCCGTACATACCTAAACCATATAGAAAACAAGTATTTGACAGTGTACACAACATCAGTCATCCCGGTACACGCACGACTCGCAAACTCGTTACTCAAAAATATTTCTGGCCATCAATGAACGCAGACATCGGTTGCTGGACTCGAACCTGTATACTTTGCCAGAAAAGCAAGATACAACGACATACGCACTCGAACGTCGGATCTTTCCCGCCAACCGAGCGATTCCAACACCTACACATTGATATCGTCGGACCACTACCTACAACACCTCAAGGTCACAGGTACTTAGTAACGATGATCGACCGACTAACTAGGTGGCCCGAAGCAATACCTACCGACGAAATATCAGCTGTTAGAATCGCCGATATTGTGTACCAACACTGGATCGCCCGATTTGGATGCCCGACTACCATCACAAGTGATCAAGGTCGTCAGTTCGAGAGTCAACTATTTCAAAACCTAACTAAATTAATGGGAATCAAGAAAAATCGTACTACACCATATCATCCACAAAGCAACGGCATAATTGAACGTTGGCATCGAACACTCAAGACTGCATTACGCGCCAAACTCGCGAGCGCAAGTACATGGACCGACGTACTACCTACTGTACTACTAGGACTTCGAGCCGCGCTACACTCAGACACAGGTGTGAGTGCCGCCGAACTTACCTACGGCTACAATCTACGTCTACCTGGCGAATTTTTCACTACAAGTACCACCTGCACACCTGCTACTTTGGATTATACCTACGTTGACAACCTACGTAATATAATTCAACAAAACAAACCGCAAGTACCTACGAAGCATCACAGCAGCAATAAAAGCGTATTCGTGCATCAAGACCTACTCACGTGCAGCCACGTATTCATAAGAACAGATGCAGTAAAAAAACCACTTCAATCACCATACGAAGGACCCTACAGAGTGTTACAACGTACTGAGAAGGTATACACAGTACAATTACCCGAGCGTCAAGCAAATATATCAATCGACCGATTGAAGCCTGCATTTATACTCACCGAAGACATTCAAGATACTTTACCTCCAACCTCCAGTACAGTTACCTTCACATTACCTCAACCCAGCGTTACCAAGCAATTACCATTACCTTCAACCACCATTACCAAGAAAACCAGCAAGATTACCAAGAAAACACATGTACCGCAACCAACAGCGACGTCACATCCCGGCGATAAGAAAACTCGCTCGGGCCGTGTCGTCAAACTGCCGGTATGCTTCGCTTGAGGGGGAGTACTGTAGCCACACTAGCCATAGCACAAGCTACAAGGATTTAGACCATCGGTTAACAGAAACCAAGAAGCAGACAGCTCTGAGAAGAGCTATTTTATTTCACGTTTTTGATATGCTCTGTTAACACAGAAAGCTCTGAAAAGAGCTATTTTGCTGAACGTTTTTGATCCTCTGTCTACAAGAGACGAAGTAACTCGCCGACGCCGCTGCCAGTATCACGCGCCGACCAACGCGCGTAGGTATCGCAGCGCGGCACGGCGCACGGCGTTTACATCTTCACGGCTCGACGATCGCAGGAGGAAAGGACAGAGGCACGCGTTACGCAATATTTATAGCGGCGCGAAACTCAGCGCGCGGCGCTGCGGAGGCGCGTCCTCTTTGCACGGACCTCACACTCATCGACTATCTCGCTCTTTTATCGGCTATCCTTTTCTTTCCATTGTTCACGTTGTAAATAAAGTTCTGTCCTAAATAGTGTAACGCTATTGGCTATAATTTAGGCGATGTTATTGGTGTACAAATTTCTAAATTTTATTTATTTTTAATTTAATAGTTTTAATTGGTTAATGTACAGAATTAGTTGTAAGTAGCACTAGTACCAATTTTTGTATAAAAACAACCACCTCCGGCTAATAAATACATTCGTTCTACGACAACAAGTTGTTTCACTAATAACAACCGAAACGAAACTCAGCGCGCGGCGCTGCGGAGGCGCGTCCTCTTTGCACGGACCTCACACTCATCGACTATCTCGCTCTTTTATCGGCTATCCTTTTCTTTCCATTGTTCACGTTGTAAATAAAGTTCTGTCCTAAATAGTGTAACGCTATTGGCTATAATTTAGGCGATGTTATTGGTGTACAAATTTCTAAATTTTATTTATTTTTAATTTAATAGTTTTAATTGGTTAATGTACAGAATTAGTTGTAAGTAGCACTAGTACCAATTTTTGTATAAAAACAACCACCTCCGGCTAATAAATACATTCGTTCTACGACAACAAGTTGTTTCACTAATAACAACCGATCTCCAAATGTCCATGCATGGGCGACGCCGATTGCTTACCATCAGGTGATCCGTCTGCTCTTTTTTCAACTTATTTCATAAAAAAATATAATTAGAATTTCTGATTGTGAAATTCTCTGTTGTTAATAAGAGATTTTGGAATTGAGCCCTTACTAAAATGAAACTCGAAAGTGAGTGTGTAAATTACACCTCTGCCTATCCTATTTCAAGAATTAATACTGCGATTGTAACACTACACTTCCTTTATGTTCTTAAATTGATATTAACTGTAAATCGATCTGTATTCTTGTTTAGTATCGTTGTAACTTTCTCCGAGAGACGGTCAAGGCTCCGGTCATTGACACTACCATCAAGACCGGCACTCTCGCTGTATTCACTATACATTGCTGCTTTTGTACTTCGCGTGAGTATCGGGTTTCTTTGCGAGAGAGCAATGGATATGAAATGTTCGTTTAAGTTAATTTGTCGTGTATAAATTGGTTGCTCGCAAATTCGCTTGTGTTTTGTTTTGTTTACGTTCGTATGTATGAGATGAGGAATATTTTTAATACATCGTTGTGTTGTGCCAATCAGAATATCATGCAAGTATTTTTCCTTGATATATATAACATTACGCCTTTTGTTCGTCGAAGGGGTTAGCAGAGATGCACAATTTTCACCAGTTACCCAGAACTGCAGGGTTGGTGCGGTGGCTGGGCAATCGGCTGCCGTGCAACGTGTCGCGGGTTCGATTCCCGCATGGAACAACACTTTGCGTGATCCACAAATTGTTGTTTCGGGTCTAGGTGTCATGTGTATGTGAACTTGTATGTTTGTAAATGCACCCACGATACAGGAGAAAAACCTAATGAGGAGCAACGTATTTAAAAAAAAAAGAAAAATAAGCTTTTACTATAGGCAATTTGGTCAAAACATCTGACTAGAACTTTACTAGAATGAAATCTTAAATTAAAAACCTATTACTATTTTCTTAAACCCAAGAACAAACTACCATCCAATATCTACTTCCTCCTTTTTTATATAATCGATAGTACTAGACTGCCTCGTTAGCCGAGTGGTCGCAAATGCGACTGACGGGAAAGTCTCGGGTTCGATTCCCGGGTCGGGCAAAGTATTACTGGGTTTTTTCAAAAATCTCAGTAGTAGCACGGAGTCTGGAAATGTGCCCGGTTTATGGCAATAAGCTCAACCCCCATTACGTGGGACTTATAACATAAATAGTGAAAAGTGGGTGTTACATTGTACAGCGGCATAATGTGCACCTCTGCCTACCCCTTCGGGGATAAAAGGCGTGATGTTATACTATGTTATATAACTAGATAGATGTGCAATCTAGATAGCCTTGCTTTTATGGACTAAAACAGTAGGTTAAGACTAGTTCAGTAAACAATTACAGGTAATAATAACTGTCTTTAAGTTTTGGATGATGAGTATATCTAGGTAGACTGGCGAGTGGCTCTCATTATTTACCAATCTAGGACAGGCAGTATATTATACTAATGCTCATAAAGTCTTGTCACACTGAGAGGCAGTAGCGATGCGAAGATAGAAGCGCGTGTGTAGGTGCTTTTATGATCATCATATAAAAATAATAGTGACCGATATTGCTTTTTTATGGGATAAGTCGGTAAACGAGCAGACGAATCACCTGATGATAAGTAATCGGTGTCGCCCATGGACACCCGCAACACCACAGGCGTTACCAGTGCATAACCGGCCTATTGGAGGTTTGGAATTTGAGGATTGTTTGGGTAGATTGGGGAAAGGGGGAGGGCCTCCGGTAACCTCACTCACACTATGAAACACAACGCAAGGGTTGTTTGTTGTGTTTTTTTGTGAGGCCCTGGTATCACTCCCGTCGAACCGTCCCATTCTTACCGAAGCTCTTCCACGCTTAAATGATTACAAATTATAAAAGTTTTCATTTAAAATAATTCTCAATTCTCATCCTATGAAAGTGACCTAAACTAGAACAACATCGCATTTTAGGAAATTGTAAGTCGCTTTATTTTTTGGTAACACGACATTATGCATAGACCACTGGAAAATGGGGTTACACCAAATAAACTAATTGGCTCCATTTTAAATCATAATCATCAACAGCATTTCAAGCCTTTCATGTTCTCTCACTTGTTTCAACTAAATCATTTATAGCAACCCATCGCAATCACAACGCTCTCACTAAAGCACCACCTCAAAATTGACCACAGTATGATGCATACATTATGCAACCTAAATTATCCTAGATGCTGAGATTGTGCCACTGGAGAAAGTATAATTACTTGAAAGTAGTACCTACATCAATGCTTCCTGTTGCGCGGGAAAATAATAATGTCATTGGCATTATACCATAAAGTCATAGAGGTAGAGGTATTTATGTTTGTGATGTTGGTACTACTGTCTTACACAATTGATATGCGCGCGGAGTTCCGTTTCATTTCCGGCTATTAATCCCTTCACTTGTCTATGCCGTATTTCACATTATGGCTGCCACATGTAACACGAGTTGTATAACAACATCCATATTCTGTGGTCTGCAAGTCTATCCATTCCTGGACTGGGACCCTCCACTATACAATGAGAGTTGAGAGTAGAGACATAATATAACATCACGTCTTTTATCCCCGAACGGCTAGGTATATACAGGTTCACATTACGGCACTTAATGCCACTGCACAAAAACTCAGTAGTAGCACGGAACAAGTGGGTGAACACTCACTTTTCACTATTTATCAAAGTCAAAGTCAAAGTCAAAGCATTTATTTCAATTAAACCACAATTTGGTACTTTTGAAACGTCAACAAATACAAAATAAATAATAGTCTGTCAGTCAGTCCGTCAGTGAAGCTAGGTGAAGCTAGGTGCTTATGTTATGTGTACCTACCCTGTAATTAGGGGTAAGCCTATTGCCATATACTGGCACATTTCCAAACTCCATGCTACTACTGAGATTTTTTTAAAACCCAGTAATAATACTGTGCCTTAACATTTTTTTTCTAAAAAAAAAATCATCCAAAGATTCCTCCCGCCCGGGGAGGCGAGACTAAAAACCACTCTGTTTTTATTCCTGCACTTCGGGCACCGCTATCTATGGTGGTCTGAGAATAATTAAATAAGTATTTGTTTTCTATTCCCTGTGATCCCCTAGCTTTAACCACGACCTTAGTCACATTGAAATCGTTCATTAACTTTCAGCTCCTGTTTTTCAAGTATGGACCTAGCCTTAGGCTCGAAGCGCATAATCTGCGTGTGAACAATTATTCAGAGATCCTGTGTGATCCTGTGTGGAGACATGATATAGGTACTTAATAGCGACAACGTACCGAAACGATTGGTTCCGCGCGCTCGCCGCAAGGGGCGCTGCGGGCGACGCGACCTTTTTTATTCTGAGATTTTTTTAGGGATCCTTCGTCGAATAAATAAATCTGATTCATAATTTAGAACATAGTCACAATAAAATTGAATTTTTCGTGTAAGTTAAAGAAACTTCATAATGACTAATGCTTATGAAATATCTAACTTAGAACTTACCTATCAAGTATAGCCCTAAGTTCTAAAACAAGTTATAAATAACACAATGGCGGGTTCACACTTGTCCCCACATATTTCCCGGTCGCCTACGCTGCGCACACGCACCTGCCACCCCCCACGGGGGGCCGCTCGGCCTCCTTTCAAGCCATCGGATTAATGCCACGATTCCTTCGCCTCTTTTTATATAAAAAATATATCTCATATCTCTTGCGGATCGGAGATGTAAAGCCTGGTTAGAAGACTTTTTTTATTTAGAGTTAAGCAAGGATAAGTAACAGAAAAACAGTTAGTTAGGATATTTTTTAAAGTTACTGATGTTTCTTCTAGATATGTGGTCTTCTGGACGACTCAAAAAACAATTTGGTACAAATATTTCCCTATCTTAGAAGTGTTACCTACCTGCGTAATTATAATTAATGCCGCGTTTTTTTTATTGATGCTCTAGTATTTTTGCATCTACAAAAAGAGATGAATCACGGAGACGCGTATAATAGATTTGGCTTCTTTGCATGCCGAGCTGTATAACAAACGTAGCACCCGATCAATCTCCACAAACCGCCCACTTCAACACTCTGATCGTATAAACACATTACCCTAACAATAACTGCGGTAATCCTAAATTAAATAACAAAACAAACAAAGGCATGCAACGTACGGACGCACCGGAACATTTTCACGCACACATATTAAACAAAACATCTTGTCAAACTAAATAACCATTGAAAAATACATCACGGGCCCTAATTCAACGCTATACAGTTTAAAATTACATAAACTTATCATTTCTGCAACGTTAAAATGTGGTTTTGTCAGGTCATAAACAAAGTTCGCCGCCGGGAGATTCGCCCGAGAAATCTGGATAATTTCGCGCGCTTTAGCCACAACAAACATGGCGGTACCAAGTTGCCAACAGCTGAAACCTATGTGTCGAAATATTCAATTAATTACGTCACTTTATAACATTAATTAGAAAAAAAACAGGACGTCTAAGTTTTAGAAATATCATTTACATACTGACAGACAGATTAAGTAGTCCATTGAAGAAAATCTGTAATTAATACACACACACTACCGTAATTGTGTACATAATATTTTCATTTTAACCTTGTTGTGTTTGGAATACTCGGGCTACACGTGCTTAGATATTTTCGTGATGAAAAATGTGCATAGATTCAGGTCATGGTTTGTGTGCCAAATTATTTAGTTAGCAGACTACTGGAGCAGAACAGTGAAGATGAGGCTAGACAATACCAATCACCATAACAATTTCACATCGTACAACAATGCTAATAAATAGGGGCTAATATCCAGGGTATCAAAATTAATAATCTAATTAGTCCGTCATTATATAAAAATGAAAAAATATTAGACACATATTTTTTATTTTCTCGTATTAGGTTGCAATACTTAGATAAAATGGCGCTAAGTTTAGGAGTGGGAGGTCGTTACGTCATAACGTGCTACAAAATGTGGCACGTTGTGACGTCACACGATATTTTAAATGTACCAGACGGACATTAAAATAAAATTTAGGAAACTATCCTATTCCAAACACTAGGGGCTCGGCATCCCATTTAATAACAAGATAGATAAACCATAAAAGATAACAGTATACATTTAAATTTTACTGAGCCAGCGTTAATTTCACATTATTATAACTAAAATTCCTAGATTCTAGTGCTTGGACGGAGCGGCAGTCCATTACAGAAAGTAATTAATCAACCCTTGCGATGCGATTGCATGTGTTAACGTACTATTAGCGCGTTATTAACAGGCGTTTGCGTGCGGTCAAGTAGCGGTGGCCGGACCGATGCAAATTGCACGCGATTGCCGCGCCTGCCGCCCCGCCCAGCCACAGGGTTGGCCGGCTGACGATTAATAAGCCCTTAACAAAAGCCCTTCGCACGTTTGCGAAGACCTGTGCGCTATTTTGAGACGAAATTCCGTCTTATTTTTATTATATTCTATTAAGTGTTTATCTATTTATTTATATGAGATTTTGGCAACAGGCTAGTGCTGAAAATCAGCGCCGCGAGTCCAGCAATAGCGCTCGTGACGCGGCATTTAGCTGAGCGCTGGCCTTATTGCACCTTGTACGCTGTTGTTTTTTTATTACTATGTTTTTTTTCTTGTCCTTTCTGTAATGGTGCAAATAAACTGTTTTTCTTTCTTTCTTCTTTCTAACTAGAGGTACTACTAGACTTGCCTCGTTGGCCGAGTGGTCGCAAGTGCGACTGCCGGGCAAGGGGTCTCGGGTTCGATTCCCGGGTCGGGCAAAGTATTACTAGGTTTTTTAAATAAAATCTCAGTAGTAGCACGGAATCTGGAAATGTGCCCGGCATATGGCAATAGGCTCACCCCCTATTACATGAGACTCATAACATAAATAGTGAAAAGTGGGTGTTACTTCTGTGTGCACCTCTGCCTACCCCTTCGGGGATAAAAAGGCGTGATGTTATGTCATATGTTAATGTCTTCTTTCTAAATTGGACGGTAAATAAGACCAAAGTTTATAAACTGCAAAGCTAGTCTCTTTTTAAAATAGTACTGTTATAGGAACGCGAACGATAAGGGTTAAATTGTACGTAATCATCGTTCCAGTTTAATGTTGCATTCGTATGCATTTATTTGTATTTGTGCCCTCATTTAGTAACGTCTAACAACTTACTTTGTTAGCAGATGTTGCATTCCATGTTGGCCTTTTTTCTGCGTCCACGCATCTTGACGCTTTTTCATTCGTCTATCTACTTCTTCAATGACATTTTTTATTAAACTGTCAAACACCAAGCGGTCACCGGTGACCGCAACCTATTGTTCTATAATTGTGTCTACAAAACCGGTATTCGACGAGTTAAGAACGATTGAATCGAATTCGTGCCAAAAGAAAAATTTTGCCCATCTGAGTTACGTAGATCGTAAGACAATCCCGGTCTGATGCTTGACAAGTTCAGATCATCCTGGTAAAGTGCTATGAACAAAAGGCGACAACAACACGACGTTTATAAAAGACAACACCAGTTTACACATAACATAATTCACGCCTTTTATCCCCGATGGGATAGGCAGAGGTGGACACAAAAGTAACACCCACTTTTCACTATTTATATTATGAGTCCCATGTACTAGGGGGTGAGCCTATTGCCATATACCGGGCACATTTCCAGACTCCGTGCTACTACTGAGATTTTTTTAAAAACCCAGTAATACTTTGGCCGACCCGGGAATCGAACCCGAGACACTTTGCCCGGCAGTCGCACTTGCGACCACTCGGCCAACGAGGTAGTCACAACACCAGTGACTAACAACAAGTCAGAGAGAACAACACCAGTGTATCTTACAGAAACTAACACGTAAGTATCCTAATACCTGTAGTTTAACAAAACTATCGATGAAATTACACCCATCGCCACTAGGCACTTCCATATAATATAAATACAGACAATATGATCGCTCTGCTAAAGAACCTAAACCCTATCTTTTCTATCACCATTTCAAGCGAAATTAGTTCCTATGCAAACAGCTATTATAAGAGCCAAATAACACACGAATTCATTTGATAGGTACATAAACAAACAGTCGAGAGAACACCGGTTGACATTCCAACCTCAGCACACTCGGTCTGATAAACCATCTGTTCTCTAATCGAACAAACCGATCGATGACCAATAACAAACTTTAAAATACGGTCAAAATACACAACCACACTCGATTTTCAACCTTATAACTAACTCTTTATGGGTTGATCACAAAAATGATGAAGGTAAAATACGTTGGTAGATTTAAAAACACTCCGCATACCTCTTTGTCGATGGTACGTCTCAATTCTTAGGAATATATCTCTCATAACTCTGAGTAACTGCGTCGGCTTGATGTGAACATGACTGATTTGAGTTGCCTTTGTGACGTGGCGTACACCTCCTTTTGTGTTCTTGTTTCCTGGTACTTATTTTTTTTAACCGGTAACGTGACATAGCGGTATTCCTGTGGGTCATCAGGATCACCCAGCTGGTATAGAAACCTCCACTGTCAGTACTTATGGCCTAATCTTCCTAGTTGTCATGCAGTCAGAAACTTTAATATTAGCCATAAAACTGCTTAACAATCGCTTGCCACCTCTAAACCAACAAAGCTAACCATAATTTAAATAAATAGAAAAAGTAACAACATCAACAACCAATAACTTACTCCAGACACATAACTACTTCCAAAAGATACTATTTTACGTCATCAGTTCATCATGCAGCCATTTCCGATAATAACACAGATGTCGACACCGCCATTCTAAAATTCTAAGTCTTAATTCACCTGTCAAACTTGGGCATCGACTATAGAACAACATTAGTCAAACTGACAAAGTACCACAGACAACTGTCAATTAGTTATGCGCGGACACGCAGCCTGGATCGCCGGTAGCTGAAATATTAAAAAATGCAGGTAGACGAAGTAGTGTGGGCCAGGTCCCATGTTCTGTGGTTGTTAAACTGAAGGGGAAAATAATTTTGCAGATTTCGTGATAGTAGTTTTCAGTAGCTTATCTATAAACTAGCTTTTCAGTAGGTCCCTGAATTTTGTAATTTTTTAAACAAGATCCATTTATTCTATTTCTGTTTCTAGTTAAGCTTCTAGCAAGTTGCAAAGTATCACCCAATAATAATAACCAATAAAGTACGCCAAAAGTGGAGCACCTACACACACTAGTTACCATAAAACACCCTAAAGTTACAGTAAAGATCCATTTTGACGCGACCAATGCATCATTAATCTTCTGCTCTATAATTGACCCGGCACAAAACCCCTAACATTGTGACACCGCATCACTCGTGGCCATGATTTTGACAAACTACATCTCTAGTGACACGCCGTCAAAATCGATAATAGACTTGCCGATTTAAAACATAATTAATCGATGTCTACTAAACGAATTACCGGCAGCGGACCGTTTATCAACTTAAAAAGAAAAAAAAACAAATGAATCTGGCAGACAACAATGGCGGCATTTGAATTGAATCCTCTAAAGTTTTATTTGGACATCTAAGGTTTTTCAATGAATGTAGATAAATTAAGTCAATTTGCATGTGCTTTTGTGCCTTTAGTTTTTTTTAATGGCCGCGATAGCGAGCTGAAGTTGTTAAATGGCTGCGATGGCACAGAAATGTTGTTTGTTAAGCGTGTTTTAAGTTTGATGTAAGTATTTACGGGTAGAAAACTACTAGCTTTTTTTAAGGGGCGAAAATCATCTAATGACTGCTCCCGCCTGGGTAAGGCGGGAGGGAGTGTCAGACTCTTACTGACTAAAAACCACCCCGTTCCTTCTCCTGCGCGCCGAGCCGGAGCCCCGGTAACCCGTTAGGTTCTCCGCGACTCCGAATCGGCACCGGCCCTGTTGGGCCCCATCTGTGGTGGTCTGATGGCTAAAGCTACTAGCTACATGTATAATTTCAATTGCACGGTTTGCGCGGTAGTTGGGCAACTGACTGCCGCTCAACCTGTCGCGGGTTCGATTCCCACACGGAACAACTCTTTGTGTGATCCACAGATTGTTGTTCCGGGTCTGGGTGTCATGTGTATGTGAACTTGTATGTTTGTAAACGCACCTACGACACAGGAGAAACATCTAGTGTGGGATAACGTTTTTTAAAAAAGAACAAAAAAAATGAATGAGTTTTGTGACAAATGACTTAGTTACTTACTTAGTACCTATGAAAAGTCAACTAACAAATCAAACAAAGTTTGACGTTAGTCACCATTGATGACAGTTCACAATAGTATTTTTGTACCTCTAGATAAATAATTTATCTGTCAGATACGACATAAGTACTTACGTGTCAACCGTTATATTTAAACTGAAGCCAGCATTTCCCACATAAGTGAAACCCATCCATCTCCCTCGCGAAAAAAATTCACAAAATACTAGCAGCCACATACCTAGATTGTAGAAAATAAAATAAATTAGCAAAAATGAGACGTTAATAGCCTGTTACGAAATTATTTCATAAGACAAGTGACCAATTAAAAAGAGTAATGACTATACAAGATCGCAGGTGACCATTTGCAAGCTGCGCGCGCACTTAAATTACGTACAATGTAAATTAACGGTCGGTATGCGCAGGAGTCATCTGTCATAATCGTGGACACTGAAAGACGGTAGTCTACTAGTATTATAGATTGAAGATGTATGAAGATGTTCCAATAGCAGAGTAGGACTCTATTTTTATGTTTCTGTAAATTATGCCGTAGGACTAAAATTGTCTTTATAAAATTTATAACTTTATAAAGACAATTTTAGTCCTACCGCATTACCTATTATAACTTCAATGTGGCGTACGCATGTAAATAATTATCTAAAGAAATTCATGAAAATATAACATGTTGATAGAAGAAAAATTGATCAGTGAAATCAAAAAGGACGATTTGACAGCAGCAAGCAGTCTTGATAAGCGGTCATTTCCATTTTTGTTGCAAAACAGCTTCACATTTAGTTTTTAAACTAAATGTAGTACGATAGACACGTACTAATGAGAAACCAAATCTTCAAAGATCAGATATTTCTAAAAATTATGACACAAACAAAATGAGGTCGGCCATTTTTAAAAATTTAAAGGGCGCGGTCCCGTTCAGAAATACGCATCAATTTGTCAACGGTAGGCGTTCCAACAACGGTTAATTGGTAAAGAACAGCTGCTGATAAAAACGTTCTTTGTTTATTTAAAATTTATACGACACGCCCCGTGTTATTTTTTACACTGTTTTATAATAAAACACACATAATTTTCATGTTATCGAACCAATAAGTACTACTTTATCTCAATGTCATGTATTGACACTATTGGCACTTTAATTAAATGCCTTCGTTAAAGGGAAAAAATGTTGGTTGCCTATGAATTATGTTTTATTTTTTCTATTTGAATTTGTGCTTGAGCAGTTGCTTCGTTGATATTTAAAACTACGACAATTTTAGTTAATGTGTAAATTGACGTCTAGGTACATTAAACTTTTACTGACAATCTTCCAAAGTCTATCAAGCTTTTGTGTCCATAATATCCTTTCTAAGAAAGATATTACATTCAGGATTTTCGTAAGCTCCAATTTAAAACACGACTTAACAAGAAAATGCTTTATTTTAACAGTTAGCACGGGTCGACTAAGATTTGTTAAAGAAACATTACATCAATGTAATCTATAAGAGATACTACTTTTCATCTTCAGGTTTAAACCAAAATGGTTACTGTAAAAACCAATAAGAATTTCTGATGAAAAAGTCTCGTATCTTCAACCATTTCTTTAGCACAAGTTGGCGGCACAGTCCGCTACTTTTATGCACGTTTTATTTTAGATTTAAATTAGGTAGCAGCTATCTTCGGGCGACATCTAAGCAGAGGGATCAGCAGTAAATTACCGCTGAACTGGAGCGATGCACCACCGCATTGTATGCAGATGTGCGGACATCCGACCACGTCTACCACAAACATTTGCATCAACTTTCGGAACAAGAAATTTGTAAATAAACCTCCTTCGTACCTAATTATAACCTCCATAGCCATGCACCGTAAAAACATTCCCCGTTAAAGTAATACTGCAGATATTATCGTCAAATACCACAAATGAAAGTAGAGATACGTTTATCTGACAATTTATCGTACGCAGGTGCCGCATCTAAACACAAACGTAGCTACACAAGCCGTCGTTATCGAATATCATTTTCAATTATATAAACAATAGCGATCGCCAGCCATTGTTCAAATCACAATAGCATCGCTCATTACTCAGACGCTCGTTAACTCACTGGCCGCCGCGAAACACTAACTTTATCAGAGGGCCACGTCAAAATATCTACAGATCTCAAACTATATCTCCGTCCGACACAATCGAGCTCAAATAAAAGCAAAGAACAGAACATGACGCCTGAACGCAGCCCAGAAGCCAGATGCGTATCGACGCGCCAAAAAGCAAAATTCGAGTTTCGAATCCCGCCGGTGATATGACGTTTCCCGCGTTCCTTTTTCGAATGTGCCCGCGAATTGTCAACCGTCGCATAGACAACGAGCACATTTGAATACCGCCGATTTGAATATAAAGGTCGGCATTCACGTGTCGCCGCCATACATCAACCGGGAAGGCTTTAAGTCTTTCGAGCGCTTTTCGGACACAAATAAGCGTCTGATGTTCGACAGGACGCGCATAATACGGTCAGATTTAGTTCGGCCCCGACGCGAGCTGCACCACGCCACTATTTATGAGACGTACGTGATGAAAGCGCGTTTACTTTGCCGGCTATTTTGCAAACGGGGTGTGAATGTTTTAACTGCACCAGACTCGTCTCAACCTCATTCCACGGCGCTTATGTAAATGACGACTACAAATGCATTAAGATAATCATTTAAAATATTTATAGCGTGTAAATGTCGATATTAAGGCGGGTAGACACCCACGACAGAGAGTCCGTATCGTCTTCGGCCATATTTCATTTGGCCACAATTACAACCATTAAACGGAGCGCAACTCTTAGATATTTCTTATTTTATTTATTGTAGCAAACTTATTAGGATACCGTGGCATTAATGATGACAGATGAGGCGGGGTATCGGAGCTTAATGCGCTCCGTAGCGGGCTGTGGACTGCGCTCGGGCCGGTCGGGTCCGAGGCACTTGATGATAGTTTAAAATATATTTAGGTAAATCATTTATTTCATTTCGAACGCGAGTATTCACTGTACTGACTACGTACCCATGTACCTATAGACATGCAGATGTCCATTTCATTGCATTATCTACCTACTCATAGACTGACCAGCGACTCGACTGTAAGTAATTACTTAACGGCCACTTGAAAACGCAAACGGCAAAGATATCGAGTGAGTATTAAAGACGCGTAATTGAAAACAATATTTAATAGTATTTTATCGCGACAGAACATTAATGACTGGACGGCACAATCTGCATAACAAAACTATTACGGTCAAAGAAACGCATAGAAATGAGCTCTTTTGTTTTAAAGAAACATGCCCATTATTTAATTGGGTAATTATCAATTTGGATTCCAAGAAACTAACTATGTCTCGTATATTTTTCTCCAAAGGGGGCTAGAGCTATATAGGTACAGTAGCGACAATGTTAATATCATTCTCTCTAGCCTCACAGGGGGATAATTTTGAAAATGAGGTCAAAGTACTTTTTCTTAGTATCGTGAAACAGTACCTCTGATACCAGTGCCATAGTAACAAAGTCATAGACAAATTAGCGCAGATCGAATCTACTCCGAATTTGAATAGCGGACGCACCGAACGGAAATACGTTGTTTTTACCGCGTTTTAATTTAATTTGAATTTGGAATGTCGTTGCTCGGTTGGCACCCCGCTGCGCTTACAAATGGCGGCTATAGATCACGTCGATGATATCTCTTTCAGCTTTTGAAATCAACCCGGCGTGGCCAGCAAATTAATATATTTTATAAGTATGTAAAAAGATTACCCCACATTGTGAAATATGAGGAGGTAAAACACGTTAAAATTACCCGCTTGGACAGTGGCTAGACATTTAAACTCGGCTGCGGTGTAACAATTTATAAATTTTCTTTGGCTCCTAAATAATTATGACTAAGTTGATAATAAAAAAAGTAATTGGGGCCGAAAGACGTCATTCGTATGTGAAATTAATTGTAACACATAATTAAGATTAGTCACAATAGATTATCGTGTTACGGAGAGGGTTAAAGCTATTAATTATGTTGTCACGATGGGCGATATGTTGCCTTAAAACTCGCTTGCGTAAATTACATGATGTTCATTTTAAAGAAAGGTTATTATAAATAGGTACTTACCTACCTAAATATTTCAGAAAATAAGTAAATTAAGAATTAAGGCAATAAATACAGGTTCTGAAAAATATTATAAAATATGAATCAATAGGCATTATTAGGTCTGGAACATTTGACTTCAAAAATCCTAACAAAAAACCTAATTATTAGTTTTACCTTCTTAATGTTTATTATATTCTAATGAAATTATGTGTTATAAGTTTGATTTACTAAAACTTAGCGAGTTTTCGTTACAAATTCTATCTTTCAAATAGATAAATACGAAGTACTTTATAGCGCCTGTATGAAATATGAGAGCAACAATTTGCAGCTTTACTATTTAATTGTTATATGTTTCCCAACAGGCGCTACAAATAATAAGGTAGGCTAGCGTGTAAAAGTAAAATTATTGATGTATTTATCCTGTATTTATGAAAATCGATTGATTATTACAAATATATAATATAAAAAAAATTAAAGGCTTTCTTTTTAAATCATTATTTTACTGGCAACTCTAACAATCTGTCACCCTGACAGTGTCAATGTCACACTTACTTGACAGATTGCTGTCACAACATTCCTGTCAGTGGCACAAGTGGAAGAGGACCCTTAAACAAAAAATTAATATTCAATCCCCACCACGGAGTGCAGCTTTCACCATGGTACCGGTGTTCCTGAATCACTGCTTCGCAGCGGCATATACTGTTCGCCGGCCGACATTTGACGCACAAGCTAACTATAACTGTTTATTTACCAGGCCACATCAATGTTCGCGAGAGTGACTTTCTATCCAACATTATTATACAATGTGGTCATGGAAAAGGTGACCAGCAGGCGCTGGTATGACAGGATGGATGATACAGTCATCCTAGGAGCCCTTCCTTTCCAAAGTATGGCGAAACAAGTAAGTGTTACAAACTTTTTTGAGGTTACTAAATCTGTCACCTATTTTTTTTAATATAATTTTTTAAAGTCATGGAATTTCATAGTAAGTCGGTAGTGAGCCTATGGTCAATGGGTCATTTCCTATGGCCTTGTGCCAGTTGGAATAGTAAATAGTATGACCACTGTGTACTTACACATATTTGTCATTCAAGTTATGTGGTATTCTTACACTATTTGAATGGTAATGCCTTCTAATATTTAAGTTAAATATTTGCTTCAATAGAATTGTGACTTGAAATAAATTCTGTTCAAATTGTCTTTTATAATTTGTAACTTTTTGTTAAGCTTGTGATTGTATTCATTCACAAAATCATATACTTAATATAATATTTCATTAATGAATTAATGCACATTACTGACACAAACTAATACTAACTAATTGGATTTATACCATTGTGGCTGTTTACAAAAAAAAATCTGATTTATTGGAATGATAAAATAAGTGACTATACAATAAAATATAAGAACTAATTAAAAAAACAAACTAAATTAGTTAAATATTTTGTTCATAAATGTTAGTCCATATTTCCTATTCCCATTGCCTTGCAAACTAAAAACTAGTAAATGCTATTACTATTTTGAATGACAATAAAAAATGGCAATATTGTCATTGATTAGAAAAAAAATAATTCATTTTAATATGATGGTGATTCATTTAATTTCACAAAGGTTAAATTCCAAAGCAATTAGTTTAAGTAACAGTGTAACTAAATGAATTATAACTGCAATAAATGCATTGTTTGATACTATGAGAAATTTGAATGAATTAACCATGAACAGATCTTTGCATATATTTCAAATAAGTTGTAGAATATATTATACTGTTTTTAAAGTTGAAACATATTTACATTTTATCTAAATTTTGCATTGCAATATTATGTAACAAAACTATATAACAATAGACTTCCATGGAGTTACAATTGTAATGGTCAAAGTCCGCCTTGAAGCGCAGGAGAAGGAACGGGGTGATTTTTAGTCAGTAAGAGTCTGACACTCCCTCCCGCCTCACCCAGGCGAGAGCAGTCATCGATGATTCTTTTGATTTGATGATTTTCCCCCAAAAAAACCCCTAACAAATAGCATTTGTTATTGAATTGTTATACCTACTTATTTTTTATATATTTTTTTTAATGCCATGTCAAAATGTGCTCCCTCTAAAACTCATGTTGTTGTGCCTGACAGTGTCCACATTGGGTCCTAATTATATTTACCACCTAAATCATACATGTGGAAAGCAATAAAGAATTGAGTATGAAACTGCCAAACACCAAGCGGTCACCGGTGACTGCAACCTATTGTTCTATAATTGTGTCTACAAAACCGGTACTCGACGAGTTAAGTGCAATCACCAACAGACCACTGCTGGATTATGGGCATCCTGAACATAAGGGGGGTTTGCCATATATATATAACACTATATTACCTATGTTACTGTCACCACATAGCAACATCCTACTAATATTATAAATACGAAAGTTTGTTTGTGTGTCTGTGTGTGTGTTTGTTTGTTATTTACTCTTTTAGAGGTACATCAAAACGGCTGAAGGGATTGGGATGAAATTTGAAACAGTTGTAGATTATAATCTAGATTATCACATACTCTACTTCTTATACATATAAGAAACGCGGGAAATTTATGAATCCATTTGCAGAAGTCAGTAAACAATCATTTGAAATAGTATTATTATAGTACACCTTTTAAACAGTAATTTTAACATGTAATGTTTTATGTTTCAGTTGAAGGAAGAAGAAAATATGAAAGGAGTAGTTTCAATGAATGAAACATATGAACTGAAGATATTCTCTAATGATGCTGAGGTGAGCTGAGAGCCCTTATTTCCAATGTTTAGGTCTCTAAATTTTTTCATACAATAGTAGTCTTACTATTGTATGAAAAAATTTAGGGGATGATTTTCCAACGGGTTAAAAAAACATTACTAGCATATTTAGATATAAAACACTCTGTAAAATTAGGTCCTTCTGCCTCATTAATCAAGTAGCTAAGTAATAAGTGGAACTACAGAGTCGATATCATATCGAAACCGATCACGAGCAGTGCTCGAGCCAAACACAATATTCGTCTGGTGTGGACAGACTTACAAGTCTCGAACAAGCGCGCTGCGAGCATTTCGTTCGTACTCTGCTGCGTTTTGCCTGTTGTCGGTTTTTTGATATTTACTTCGTGCTCACTGCGAAAAACTACGTTCAAAGATAAGTGTGCACACTTGACGCCGCGAAGAATAAGAATAAGAATAATTTATTTGTATGTACTCCACTTACAATGTTTTTTTTTAATTACTATATTACAGTAAAATTATGCTAGACTATTAACTAGATAATAATAATACATTATTTTGCTCAAAACTTACGACAGAAAAATAAAGGAGGAAGGACGAAGCCGAGAACGGCTTCGCCCTTTTTTCGTTCGTGCTCGGTTCGTCTATCGTAGACCCGCCTTAAGATGTGACTGCCAAATCCAGCAATGCCTTTTATCGGTTTTTCGAAAATTCTCATTATAACATGGGAGTGGAACGTGGTCCGCCGTATTTTTGCTCACCAGATGGTGCTAGTGAGCACTTCTCGTTCTTTTTCCAATATGGAATTAGCTAGTGTTACGCCATTGGACGTTCAAAATTCGACAGTGTAATTGGACTAAGATACTTCTTCTTAGTGCCATCTAGTGAGCAAAGGCAATGGTAGCGCCATCAGCACGGTAGCCCCCATAGTGACCCTTGTATGGCAATAAGCTCAGCCCCTATTACATAGAACTCACAACATAACTGGAAAGTGGGCATAATATTGACTTGGTACACCTCTGTCTACCCCTTTGTGAATTAAAAGACATAATATTCTTATACTAGCGATCCACCCCGGCTTCGGATGGGTGCAATATGCATGGATTATACATACTCTTCCTTCCTTCAGAATCACTCTATTAAAAAAAAACCATATCCATTGCGTTGTTTTAAACATCTAAGCAAACATAGGGACAGACAGACGGCGGATAGCGACTTTGTTTTTTAGTATGTAGTGATATGTATCTTCATGTAATTTCTGTCATAACTAGAAATGCGTCATAACTACACACATTCTATATCTATACACAGCTATATTTATATAACAGATCTCTTATCTCTCACAAACAACTATTGAACATTGGGTGCCTTTGTGCACCTTATCTACACAACACTAGTTCATCTGTACAAGTCTATAGATAGTTCTATTGAGGACAACTATTTTTTGTAATGCTAATTTTATTATGACTTTAGATTGAAAACATGATAAGTTTTTTCTTTAGAATTAAAATATATTATGTTAAGAACTGACAGGAAACGTTAGCTATTGGCATAAAGAAGGTTCATAGAGCATTAAGGTATTAGTCATGGTTTAAATAATATCCCAATACATATTAATAAGACATTTATTTTAGTCCTCTTACGCCCGAATACTAAAAGACTACTCAATATGAAGTTGTACTCAAATACCGTGCTATCACTGACATTATACAAAGAATTTGTAGGGACAGAACACGACTTAAAATTGAGGGATGTTTGAGTATATAGATATTAGACACATGACTAAGTAGTTGATTACTGAATTATATGAATTGAATTACTAACCGACAGATATATGTTTAAACTCAGTAGTTAGGTATTACCAGGAATTTTTATGTGAGTAACCACAAATCAACATTGTATTTATTTTGTTTGATGACACATTGTTTGAACTTTAGTTTTCATTTATAATAAATAAGTCACGGGTCTTGTAGGAACAGAGGGTTAGTTTAGCTTATTTCTATATATTACATAATTATATCTAAAACAAATGGAACTGAACTAACCGACTGCCTCAGTAGCACGTGCGAGTGCCTGGCAAGGATGATGCCGGGTCGGGCAAGTAATATTGGGCTTGTAATAATAGTAGCATGGAGTCGAAATATGCCCGGTATATAGCTATAGGCTCACCCCTATTACATGGGACTCATAACATAAATAGTGAAAAGTGGGTGTTACATTGTAGTGGCATAATGTGCACCTCTGCCTACCCCTTCGGGAATAAAAGGCGTGTTTAATGTTATGTTACTAATAGAATTAAGATAGGCCGAGCCGAGACCCTCGGCAGTCCATTTATATTATAACCAATCGAAGCATTTTTATAATAAAAAGGTTAAACGACAATATTTTATTAGTTTATCACGGGTTTGAGGTTATCGAATCGTTAAACCAATAAAGATGCGGACGGCGAGCATGCGTGGCTCCCCGTCCGACCAGAAACAGACCCGAGCGTACGGCGCCGAGCGTTCCGCGCGCGCCTCAAAGAGCCATCAGACCACCACAGATGGGGCCCAATAGGGCCGATGCCGATTCGGAGTCGCGGAGAACCTAACGGGTAACCGGAGCTCCGGCTCGACGTGCAGGAGAAGGAACGGGGTGGTTTTTAGTCAGTAAGAGTCTGACATTCGATGATTTTCCCCGCTTAAAAAAAAAATTAAAATAAAGATATTAACAAGGACATGCCTTTTAATCTCCGAACGTGTACTGAGGGGATGTACATGGGCTTAAGAATCGATTCCTAGACTTCTAGCTGGCAAAATTCCTATTAACCCATGTCAACAACAAATTGCATCATCCTATCGATAGCACCCAAAAATTTAACGATTGCATGTTAAATAATACCCACGTGTCATATGTAAAGTACATATTTTATGTAAAGTTAATAAGGAAATCGTACTGCAAGGTAATTTATTCGATTCATTAACGAAAATGTTTAAAAATTACCGACTACTTATTCTCGACCTTGTGTGTTCGACTTAAGATATATTGTGACGTCAAGTACTGATTTTGTGTGTGACTTTGTCTCTAGCAATACTATAAATAGTTATGTCATTTTCAATTGCCTCGAGGTTTTGATTGCCTGGGTCGATTCCCGGGTCGGGCAAAGTATTAATGGGTTTTAAAAAAAATCTCAGTAGTAGCACGGAGTCTGGAATTGAGCCCGGCATATGGCAATAGGCTCACCCCCTATTACATGGGACTCATAACATAAATCAGGGGCCACCAATTAGTTAGGCTCGGGGTCCGTTTTAAGAAATGAAATGACCATCGCGGTCCGCACATTTTATAGAACAAAAATTTATTAAAGAAATGTAGTTACGGAAATAACAAAGATAATTTTTTACTTTTCAATGGGAAAAATGATTTTTTCTGTTGTGGACTATCTGTCTGAAGTTTGGAGTATAATTGGTGCACGCTATTGTCATTAAATCCTGGAGATGTTCATTAGTAATGAATTCTTAATGAAATTCATCTTTGAAAATGCTGCTTCACAAATATATGTTGACCCAAACAAAGTAAGAAGTTTCATAGCTATTTTTTTTAGTTCTGGATATTTATTACAACACACAAATTTTATCCAGAACTCTTCACAGGAAACTTCGGCATGTAAGTGTTTTAAAACTGTGTTTTCTTGGAAATCGATCATTTCTATCTGCAGAGTAGCTTTATCACTCCCGAAAACATTTGCAGCTTCGTTGCTCCATTCACCATCAGGATGCAGATTAATACCCACATTTATGTCATAAATAATGAAAAGTATAGATAAATAAAATACCCACTTTTCATTTATGTCATAAATAATGAAAAGTGGGTATTAATTTGTACAGTGGCGTAATGTGCATCTCTGCCTACACCTTCGGGGATAAAAGGCGTGTTATGTAATTTCCAATAACTTTGAGGATAAACTGCGTTCAAACGGAATCAAAATAGGTTTTCTAAGCTAACTAAAGCTACCAAACATACATCAGGACGGTGATCTTTCTGACAATTTATGAATGTCATGTCGCTTTTATAATTTCAGAAATGGCGGGAACAAGGCGTGGAGTTCATCCAGCTGGCCACTACAGATATATTCGAAGCTCCCGACCAGGACAAACTATACGAGGGAGTCACATTTATTAACAGGTAACTTATATCGCTTTTTTTATACCACGAGGGTTGCAAAAAATGCACATGTCCCACCTTATGGTAAGTGGTTACCATGGCCTTTGAACGCTTTCAACATTTGGGGCATTACATGTGTCTTGCCAACCCTTAAGAAACCTATTCACTTTCTTCATGAAGAACTCCATATTGTAGCCCACCGGGAAAACCTTGGCAGGGAGATCATTCCACAATCGGAGGGTCCGTAGGAGGAAATTACTCTGAAACCGAACTATACAAGACCGACTTCAATGTGTGAGCATGAACTCCATGTCGATGATAAGCGATGCGATGATAAAAAGCGGCCGTGGGCATCATTTTGAATATTTGCGCGGAATACAACCCATTATACCAGTGTGTTGTAAAAACCAGCTTAGGTACTTCACATTTGACAGAGACCAGACAGCTGCTTTAAACTGCGACTTACAAATCTTCATTTCGACTGGTTTCCCTTTCATTCCGTGATCCTTGGCCTGGCTTACCCTCACGGAATACGATCTTGATTTTCGAATGTCTATTAATCTTATCTTCGTTGAAGACCTAGTCGAAATTTATGCTTGTTGTTACTTGTTGTCGACAGTTGAGTAGTTATTATTATATATTTTTTTTGTTCTACAATTCTTGTCACAAGGTTGACATTTTACTCATTTTTTAGCCGACTTTAAACATAAGCGAGGTTCTGAATTTTACTTGTATGTATGTGTGTATGTTTGTGCGCGAATTTCTCGCGATTAGCTGAACCGATTTTGATGTGGTTTTCAGAAAAGTGTTGATGCGCTTAGGAGAAGGTCTGAAGGTATACATAATTATACGGTTGGGTTGAATCCGTTTTTTTTAACATAGTTGATAAAAGAATTATTATTATCATTATTCGTGTTCTATGGCCCAGGTTTCTACCGGCGGACTGCAAGTTGTCGGGCGTGCCGACGGAGTGCGAGCAGGTGAACAGTGGCTCGGTGTACGTGCACTGCAAGGCGGGCCGCACGCGCAGTGCCACGCTCGTGGGCTGCTACCTTATGATGGTATGTTCACTATAATGATTTAATCATATGTAGCACTGGTACTATATATGATATGGGAGATTGTAAACCAGTCATTTTGAAACTTACTTAACCGGTCTCTACGGTTAAGTAAGTTTCAAAATGAGAGTGCATTCATAAAGAAACGTTTAAAGGTTTCCGGTACAGACAAATCTGTACGGGTTGGTACTGATCGGCAAAGGTATTGCAATAAGTCATCTATTCACTCACTTATAAAGAAACAGCAGTTGTTTCTAACTGTCAAACACCGCGAGGACACCGGTGACCGCAAGATATTGTTCTTTAATTGTGTCTATTATGACGGTACTCAACGAGTTAAAATATTATACCTGCGCCAATTTGTCTACACGCAAGGACCTATTTCTTTATGTGAGCACCCTTATTTCGGAGTCTCTGTCTCTAACGCATGGACCAAATCAATAGATTAGAATCTTCGAAAACCTTCGCTTTCTAACCGACTGTAACTGAACTAACGTGAAAATGTTCTCTTTCTAACGAAATATCAATTTTTCCAGAAAAACGGCTGGTCGCCTGCGGAGGCAGTTAACTACATGCGGATACGAAGACCTCACATCCTACTCCACACGAAGCAATGGGAGGCTCTAGACATCTTCCACCGGAGACACGTCACTAGGACCTGATCACACTGCCTCAATTGCCTCTAACTAGTATAATTAGCCAACCACAGAGCTAAAATGAACCGTATTTGTAAGAAACTAAGGTACATAGTTCATTCTCCTTTTATGCGCAAGTAACAAGGTAAGAAAAATTTCGTATCTTATTATTTTGTAATCACAGTTGTTTTTGCAATATAAATCAGATATTAAAATACTACATAAAAAGTACTTGCGCAAATTATATCCTTTACATATTAGTATAGTACAAGGTTGCGCAAATATTATAAACGGTTGCGCAAAAGACTTGCACAAAGTTTTGTTACAGCTCAAATACTAGAAACTTTGCTCAAGTCTTCCAAGCGTTTTGTTACTCTGTGGTGAGCCTATGTATTCAAAATGGTAGTCATTTTGTATAATCATATAGCCAAGGTTACTAGTAATGTATTTCAAATGTATTTAGGTACTTAGATAAATGTTTTAATACTATTGTAAGTATAATTTACTTGCGAGTCGCTCGAATAGTGTCACAAGCCATCTTTGAAAATTACTTTAAACATTTTAGACTGTTTTCGTAATGTTCTAGAAGAATTTACTCCTGATTTTACTGAATTTATTCCTCTGTCTGTCCCATTTTTTATAACAAACAACTACGTTTTTCGATTTTACACTATTTCAGCGGATAAGTAATAATAAAAGACCTAATATTTAAATATAAAAGACACCCTAACAATCAAATGAAATGTTCTATAGCTACATGAATAACAAATAAATTATTAATTAACAAAAACGGAGATAGATACATTATCTATCCTCGTCTTTAATTAATGCAGAGTGAAAGACACGACACTCTATTGAGATGATCTTAGGACGGTATTATCTGTTTCACTCTTGTTATTTTACAAGTCAATACAAAAAGGTTTATAAATATAATTTCAATCATAAAACAATATGTTAATTTAAACTTATTTTTTAAAAAAACGATAATAATGGTTCGTTTATCTTCGTAAGTAATTTTCGTTTTGTAGCTCTTTTATCAAATGTTATATTACAATTCATCTATTATTTATTAATTTACAAAAGTATCTTCAAATTGATTTGTCTATATCTTCGTTGCTTTACTAAGGCATAATGCCTTAAAAAATATTATAGTCTGTGGCATCTAATGTCTTAAATTAAACAAAAATATTATATAATGAATCCAAGATAAGAGATAAGAGGTAAGCTATGTACTTTCCATTTAATCTTTTATCTAAATTATTGGATTTTTCTCCATCTTTCTACGAGGCTAAAAAGCCACTGTTCCAAACCAAATAAATAGAAGTACAGTAAAATATATTGTAGAAACGTTAATGCATAAAGTTACCCCAATATTTTTATTAAATGTTCGGCTTTAAGGTACAGAAATAATGTTCAAAATCGAATGAAAAATTTAGTTAATTGGGGTAGTTTTACGTGCTGGCGTTAGTGCACAAATCTGTGTTATTTTGAGCCTACAAAGTAGTTAATTTATTTTGTTATGAATACAATATTTTAATAATGAAATATTAAACGAATTATGATTTTATTTAACTTGTTTCATTGACTCGTCTGTCCTTTTCACACGTCTTTTAAAAAACAGTAACGCTTTAACACAAAATACAATCGGAATTTGTCAGTCGGTGTTTTTTTTTTATATTTAATGGGCCGACGTTTGTCCATTATCTCACCTGGTGGTAAGCGTTGATGCCTGAGGCCTACGATGGAGCACGTCGTCCTATAAGCAACCTATTCACTCGGGCCTTGAAGACACCCAG
Source organism: Spodoptera picta (assembly GCA_038387885.1). NCBI lineage: Eukaryota > Metazoa > Arthropoda > Insecta > Lepidoptera > Noctuidae > Spodoptera > Spodoptera picta. Next base: position 1,414,115 of record JAZHFQ010000384.1, on the reverse strand, counting down.
GTTACCCTTCCGGAAATACAGACTAACAGTGGTTCAATAATTATAAACTCATAGAGGCATTAAGACTATGGTGTCTAGAAAATTTATAGCTTTTCTTACAACTCTTTAGTTGAAGTTATTGGACGTCCTGTATTTTCAACCGACTTCAAAAAAAGGAGGAGGTTCTCAATTCGACTGTTACACACCCACTGTTAGAAGTCGGTGCCACAAACCCATAACAAAATATATCTTAGGTAATGGTCGCAGGTATACTCCACAATAAAATTGTAAACAGCTTAATAATGTTAGGTATCTATTAAGGTTTTAATGAATAAATTTGTGTAAAACTTGTGGCACCGACTTCTCACCTATCAGTGGGTGTGTAAGCTGTATGTACGTACAGTATGACCAATAATAGTTCTTTTTTGCTTTTTAGTTTTTACTTTTCATTTGTTTTTGTTTTTGAAGTCGGTTTTTTGTAGGTACGGATTCCTACAACCAAATGCATCACATAATACGTATTTACGATTATCGAACAAATAAATTGGAACAATAAAATATGTTATGGAGCATATACCTACGTCTATACTTATTTATCGTAGTTTTTCGCTACAGCTATAACTAACTCTAGTCATGATTTGTATCGTAAGTTTCTAGTTTTAATATTTGTTTTTGCCATTTTGTTATATAATACAATCTTGCATAACTCTACGTTTAGTGATCCTGAAACTCTTGAAACCGGACCCGAGACCCCTTGACCAGCAATCGCACGTGCGATCACTCTGCCAATGAGACAGTTAATTACCTACTAATTATATTATATGTACGCTGCCACAACAATACGTTTCAGGCTTTAATAAACAACATCTTTACATTACTCCTTACTGCTCTAACTATAAAAGCACCGCTGGTAACCAGCATGAAAGTATTTGAGGAGCTGGACGCAAGCTACTACTGTGAAAACGCAAGGAAATTGTGCTCAGAGTCCATGGAGCGAGCACCCCATGTCGTATGCAAATACCACGTAAGTAAGTACCTACTTAAGTACCTGTTTTACTTTCTAAAAGGCAATATATACATATACCAGGCTTTACATTACTAATAAAATTAAGACTGCAGAAAATAAAATAAAAACTACCTGGAATATAATTAATAACGAGACAGGTAGAAATAAATCCCGTAATGCTGAATTTAATCTAAATACTGCGAATGGACACATCAATTCAAATTTGAAAGTTGCCCAGGAATTTGAAAGTTTCTTTAAAAATATTTCGATAAAAACTACGGAAGCATTGAAATCATCTCCGACTCTTTCCGTCGAACTTCTTAAAAGTAATATCAAGGAGTGCCTTTCTGAGTTTCGATTTCAATACACAAACCCCCAAGCAGTAATTAAAGCGTTCAAAGAGATCAAAGTTAAGTCTACTGAAGATCTCTGGGGAATGTCTGTTAGGGTGTGTAGGTCTTTTATAGAGACTATAGCGCCTCATTTAGCTTTCATTTTTAATAAAAGTGTAGATCACGGAGTTTTCCCGGATTTAATGAAACATAGTAAAGTAGTTCCATTGTTTAAATCCCGTGATAGTGCAGAACCCAATAACTATAGGCCGGTCTCTATTTTACCAGCGCTCAGCAAAGTGTTTGAAAGGCTGATGCTTTCTCAGATGTTGCGTCACTTTAACATGAATTCTATCTTTCATGATCAACAATACGGATTCACCAAAGGTCGCTGCACTACTGACGCGGGAGTAGCTCTAATTAAGCGGGTGTTCGCCTCTTGGGAAGAAGCACGGGATGCCATCGGCATATTTTGTGATCTATCGAAGGCATTCGACTGTGTTGAACATGAGACGCTATTGCTGAAGCTGAAACACTATGGCATTCGGGGGACGTCGCTAAATCTGTTGAAATCATACCTTCAGGATAGGCAACTTAAAGTACAAGTAAATAAAGTAAATTCACAGGGTGCTAGCATATCTACGGGTGTACCGCAGGGCTCGATACTAGGTCCATTCTTATTTTTAGCGTACATAAATGACTTACCCCATTTATTTAAAAATGAACCGCAGATGGTATTATTTGCTGATGACACTTCATTAGTTTTTAAAATTAATAGACGCACAAATAGTTATGACGACGTAAATAATGCCCTAATGCAAGTTCAAAATTGGTTTACATTAAATAACTTAGTACTAAACAATAAAAAGACATAATGTATTAGATTTGTTTTGCCAAATGTTAAAAGCAACGAATGTAATTTCTCACCATTCAATAATATGTCTTATTGAATGGTGAGAAATTAGAGTTTGTAAAAGAGACAACTTTCCTGGGAATTACTGTAGACGACAAATTGCAATGGGGTCCTCACATTATATCATTAGCGGGACGATTGAGCTCTGCAGCTTATGCTGTCTGGAAGATACGACAGTTAACTGACATTGACACGGCAAGACTGGTGTATTTCAGTTACTTTCATAGCATTATGTCGTATGGCATTTTGCTGTGGGGACACGCTGCTGACATTGAATCTATTTTTATCTTACAAAAGCGCGCCGTCAGAGCTATCTACAATCTAGGTCGTCGCGAATCTCTCAGAGAAAGGTTTAAGGAGATCAACATTATGACCGTTCCATGTCAATTTATCTATGAAAACATCATGTATGTTGGGAAAAACCTACAGTTATTTGGTAAAGTGTCTGACAGACACCACTATCAAACTAGACATGGGAATAGATTAAGTCAGCCAATTTCGAGATTAGCGAAAGTAAGTAAATCGTTCATGGGATTCTGTGTTAAATGTTATAATAAGATACCAGGCGATGTACAACAACTAAATGAATCCAAATTTAAATTATGTATAAAGAAAACTTTATGTAGACAAGCATATTACAAACTTAATGAATATATAGAGGATAAAAATGCTTGGATGCAGGCTAGTCCGGCTCCACAGGATAACTAAAAACACTGTTGTTTTAATGAAATCGTAAATAATACCTACAGCTATATTGCTAAATTGTATATTTTTTTTAACTTATATAACCAATGTAAATGTGAGAGCCCTGTAATTAACTTAATATTAAATTAGATTAGTAGAATTCATTTGTGTCAGCTTGGAGTTGTCATGCTCACTCAAAGGTCTCATTGGCGGTGGCGCGTGCAGTGGATCGCTCGATTCCCTACAATATGGTTGAGTTGGGCGGTGCTGGTGTACGTGTCATGTTCGTGAACGGGCGCCGTCAACTGGGACTGGTCAGCTCCAGACTGTATTATTGTTCTTAAGGTTATTTTCTTTCTTGATCACTTTGACTGGATTTTAGTGTTACATTGTTCTCGCACAATCCAAACAGCAAAACTATGTAACTAGTAAATTGTATTGTGAACCTGATTGAAAAAGAGTAACCTCTGGAGTTTCTTGCTCGTTCTTCTCCATAGGAATCTACACCTTGGAATGAGCAAATAGCTTCACTTTTAATATTAATTTTATTTTGACGTTCAAAAGTGCCATTCTGGCCTAATTGAAATAAATGATTTTGAATTTGACTTTGACTTTGTTCTGAAACTTCAATTCCAAAGATCTAAGTGAACTTGAACGCGGTCCGCCATATCATTGGCTGCATAGTCTCGACTAATATTCCGAGAATAATTTCGACCAATGACGGCTGAGAATGCGATTCAGCTCACTTTAAGAGTTCGAATTAGGCACTGGCCAAATAGTCAAATTCATTACTTTTTTCGAACTGTAAGAACGACAGTTTTCTATGAATTTTGTACGAGATTGTGTATTGTGACGTCACGTTTTTTAGCGTCAAACAGCATACCTACTTGTGTCTTAAAAATTTGCTGAAAAAATACTAAAATTAAGTTTGTCATAAAATCAATTAATGAAAGTATGATTGTTTTTTTAAATGTTATTGTTATGAACAATTTATTTTTGATTAAGGAAAATACCCAATTCCAAAGATCGAAGTAAACTCGATTGCGGTCCGCCATGTCAGTGGTTGTGTAATCTCGACCAATGACGACCGAGAATGCGATCGAACTCACTTCAAGGGTTCAGTTCGAGTCCTCGACAGTTTCAGAATAGTCTAGCTAGAAAACATTGGGGACGCCTTATGTTCAGTCGTAGAACTCGTAGACAACTTGTAGGTACCTATCTGATGATGATGACGAATATGTATCAGTTAGCACTATTCTTCTTCTACTATATCCACACTTTTTATTTTTTTATGGGGACGCACGAGCCGCCGGTGCCGCCTATGTCCATACCCGATACACCAAAACCGTAACAACTGCGTTGCCTTTTGGGGATTAGGAATTTGAGAATTGTTGGAGGTTGGGGGGGGAGATAATTGGGCCTCCGGTAACCAACAGCGCAGTAGCTAGGTTCACAGCGTGCCTCAGTTAAACGTGGTGGTTCTATTTCTTTTCAAAACCCTGTCTTAATAGGTATTCTTGTTACCAGGACCACAAGGGCGACTGCCGTCTTTACAGATATTACGATATTACTGAGAGCATGGCTAACGAAATAGTTTCTCGGATTAATAAGTAAGTACCTTTTTTGTTGTTGATGGGGGGAAACCTTCAAAACGGGGCTAAGCTTTTTGGGTATAGACTAGGGAGTGTGGGATATTTACCTCACTAACCTCACCTCACCTCAACCTCACAAACCTCCCCGGTGGCCAACATCCGCACTTGAAGGAGGCACCGGGTCCTCTTAGGAGACCAACCGCGGAGAATAAGGAAGTTATATTTTTTACAAAATTAAACGTGATATAGTGCGGCGTAGTCTATTCTGTGGAGCCATTGCCCCGTATAGGTGTTGACCATCAGGTGGATTTACTGAGGTGAGAAGACTACGCCAGAAACTAAGTGTCTTTTGATAGTGGCCTGACGGGAGTAGTTGCTAAAAATGGTAACCTACCTCATCAGGGTGGTTACTCTTGAAACCAATGTCAATGTTAATGCAATTTCAATCCAATAAAATCTCAATAATTATTCAACGTCAAAACTATACAACCCCTATCGTACAGTTACTGTTGAAATAGCATTATCAAGCATATATTAAGAGTACGAAATTTAGAGCCAAACAAAATATCATTCAATAACCACGCAATACGGATGCAATGGGCGCTAGTGTTGAAACTCAAGAGTACGAAATTTCACACTTTCGATAATTCGATTACTTTTAACAAAAAAAAACAAACTCTTTACTAAACTATAAACTAAACTAAGCCCTCAGATATGTTACAGAGTGAGAAGTGAAGTAGCTAACGGGAAAGCTGAAGGTGAGGACGGATACTTACCTACAGGATACGGAATGATGAGAGTTGTAAGTAAGAAAATTAAATTAATTTCCAAAATAAAATCTGTAATTAATTCTTTATATCCTCGATAACCAAGTTAAAAATGTAATGCTTGTAATGTGTCGTCATTTGTAATATTATCTGTGTGGTGTAGGTATATGAAATTATAAATAAATAAATAAAAGTTCATGTCTTACCTAATTTATTTGTTAGTAAACGTGTTCTAATAGTTTTGTGGCCCGAATCTTGTAAGCAAAATTCTCCAGATCTGCTAAGCTATTCTGTTAACTACCAATTTGAACTTTCGAAGTGAGCGCATTCTCGCCTATACCTATTGGTCGAGATTCTCTTCATAACCAATGGCACGACGGCCCGCGATCGAGTTCAATTCCATCTTTCGAATTGAAAGTTACAGATCAGCCTAGCTGGACGCACTAGACGCACTCTTATGTATATCCTGGGTATAGTTGTTATCATTTGTTATCATTTAGTCCATTTATATTGTTATTTACACATATTTATTTAAAATTCTCTATCAATTACATTTTTAAACACTACTTATAAAATAAAAAATAATATTTAAAAATATAAAAAATAGGAGCCGACCAGTAGCGGGAGCATGGTCCAAGCTACCGGTGGTTAGGGCTCCAGAGATAGAAACCTCCTCACGATACGTGCCGTTTCTAGGAGAGCTGCCTTCTGTATCAGGCCCTTGATCCATCCACCTAACGCCAGCCTCCTAAGATGGATGTCGAGACTTTTAGGGATTAACCCATTGGCCGACACGACTATCGGCACAATGATAGCCGAATCCACACTCCACATGTCGACGACCTCGTGAGCTAAGTCTAGATATTTTATTTGTTTATCTTTCTCAGCTTTCACGAAGTTATCGTCATGGGGAATGGTGACATCGATTGTCATCGTGCGGCGTACTTGTCGGTCTATCACCACTATGTCAGGTTTATTGGTATATTGTTATTCTCACTAATAAAATTGAATCTGACATTTTCTTAATTGCATGCCGACAGGCGAAACATAGCGCACTATTATTATATATGCTTCATCCTGTATTATGTACTTATTACCTATGTTTGCAATTTGCAATAAATAACTTTGACTTTGTCCTTCCTTTCTGGGTATCCTTGCAGTCATGGGACAGCGAGCTGGCAGCTATAGCGAAGCTGGTGATCTCCATGTGCCACTCACAAACCGACTACACCTGCGCAGCCACTTGTAAGTCTTCATTTCTTCACCTATCACCTCATATGGTGTTTTTTTTAGTATGTGTTCTTAGGTTTGGCCGAGTGGTCACAAGTGCGACTGCCGGGCAAGGGGTCTCGGGTTCGATTCCCGGGTCGAGCAAAGTATTTAAAAATCTCAGTAGTAGCACGGAGTCTGGAAATGTGCCCGGTATGTGGCAATAGGCTTACCCCCTGTTACATGGGACTCATAACATAAATAATGAAAAGTGCCGAAATGTGCACCTCTGCCTACCCCTTCGGGGATAAAAAGGCGTGATTTATGTTATGTTTCTTAGGTTATGGTGTTTGATGTACCACACTGTACTGTACTGTCCCAAAACCCCTTGATTTTTTGTGAAAAAACAACCGAACGCATGAACAAAAAACGTTTCAATTTTAGCAAAATTCCACAATCCTGTAATGGCATATTCATCCAGCATGAACGTGGACTCCATGGAAGATGCGGTGGATGGTATTCTGAGGAACTTTGAGGAATATAGAGTTACGACCGATGATGTCTTCGTAGGACCAAATGTAAAAGATGAGTAAGTTTTCCAAGAAATTACCTAAATAGCCCACCTTTGTTTGAAAGAATAAACCTTAGTCTGTTCTTCTTCTTCCAAGCAATATCCCAGATTATTCTTCTCTTCCATGTCACTCCACACACACAGCCAACAGTCCACTTACAGCCCATTTTCTTTTTTCGCTTCACCAAACATCTGCTCCGAAATAATTGATAAATTTTCAGAGACCAAAAGCTGCGATATCTGAGACTAGTAGTGGGCGACTTGACACACATCGGATGTGCACTAGCAGTGTATCAATCTTTTCAAGATGAAGTAAGTGGCAAGACTATTTGGTCACCTATTGATAATCACATAACCACATCTCTCATAACGTTGTCTAATTAATTGAATTGAATGATTTTCCCCCACCCACCTCAAAATGTTGAGGCGACAAATCATCTAATGACTTCTCCCGCCTTGGGTGAGACGAGAGTGAGTGTCATAGACTTCTTCTTCTTCTTATAGTGCCTCTTCAATGTTGAAGGTCGGCCGTCAGCTTCTTGTATTTCTTCTTGTATTTTTTATCATACACTTACATACTGACAAAAAACCGCCCCGTTCCTACTTCTGCTTTGTGCCGAGACCTAAGTAACCCGTAAGGTTTTTCGCAGACCGGAGTTGTCCGCAATCAATCTTATTAGGTAGGTATATTAGATGTCATTGTCTCTGCCTTTCGTCCAATGGGAGACAGTCGTGAGGTTATTTATTTATTTATTTATCAACGCTTCATGCACAAAGTGTACACAAGGTGGACTTAATGCCGCAGGCATTTTCTCCCAGTCTGACCTGCCTGTTATGTATATACGTATATATTATGTCTATCAAAAACTATTTTATCTGTCATATCAAGCCTCAAGCAATCTATCCATGCTTTCTTAAGTCGGCTTACCCATTTGCATCCACTTAATATTCCACTTTATCAATTTAGAAAGAACTCATCACTTATCTGTAAGTCTGATTGCCAAAAGAAAACTGTTAAAAGCAAATCCTCTGCGAACATTGGTGACCAGTGACTCCCATGGCGTTTAACGTATTATCCAACATTCCAGATGACCCACTTAAAGTGTTACTTGTCACACTCGCCGGTCCAGAACATGCCCGTATACAACACCGACCAGCCGCGACCTGAAGACAGGGCGTCTCCAAGGTGCGGCTGTCCCCTAGGGTACAGGGAGGATGAAGACTGTCTCTGTGTGCCCAAACTTAAGAATGCCAGTAAGAAATAACTTTTTTTATTTTACTACTATGTACTATACTGACTGAAGTAGGTAGGTACCTACTTTTACTTTGGTATAGCAGTGGGTGTTCTACAAGTATGAAGAACAGGTTATTTCAGAGAAATTCATGCAACTCATTTACTTGTCATCGCAAAGCCCCATGAAATACGGGTACGCGTTAGTACGGGTAGTACTCACGTGAATATACTGAGAAAAGCTCTACTAGTTTCGGACGCGGCTCACTTCATACGGTTTGATAAGGTCTCCGTACCAGCGAGACAAAAATACTTCATTCCGCGAAAAGTGCGAGAGGCCATCGAGATTAGCCGACGTCCGCGCTTCAACAGGGATGGTGGCTGGGCACTGCCACCATCCCTGTTGAGGCACAGCAACACCGATGCGAGTGCCAACGCCAGCCAGATAGCTGCGCGAGAACACCGCGACCGCGCAAGCTGCTCATGAGGAAGAACCCCTCTGTGGTTCGAAACTAGTAGAGCTTATCTCAGTACTACAAAATCGCGAGTTACGTGAATATTCACGTGAGTAACCCGCGATTTTAGTTAATTTAGTATGTCTCACGATAGTTATTATATTTATTTAACCCAAACCGAGAATCAAACGTGCAAAGGGGTTTTAATATTGAGGACGTAAAAACTAAAAATCTAATTTATTTCAGTACCAAGTCCATTTCCGACATCCAACGAATACCAGCCTCAACAGCAATCGTTCAATATGCTCAAACCGATACAACAAACAATAGAGAAGCTATCGCTACCACTCCCGCAGTCCGATACAATGTGGCCTTCACCACCGTCCACTAATGGGACCAACGTCACGTGCAAGCCCAGGATCGTAATGATGCCCATATTCACGTTGCAGAACGCTCCAAGACCGAGGAAGAATAAAGTTAGACGGAGGTAAGTTTGTAAAGAAATGAAATGGCTAGAAATAATGTGATGTAGCCATGCCTAACCGCGGAAACCTAAACCGCCTAAAGGCCTCTACGGAGCCGCGGAAGGCCTAACGAGTTGCCAGCGCTCCGGCTCGAGGAGCAGGTGTAGGAACGGGTTGGTTTTAGTCAGTAAGAGTCTGACACTCTCTCTCGTTTAACCCAAGGCTGGAGAAGTTATTGGATGATTTTTGCCCCTTAAAAATTAGTTAGGCATGGCTTTTTTTTTGAGAGGGAAAAGAGGGCTATTTTTAGTCTTCCGCGGGCCTAACAACCAGTTCTGGTATGTTCTCTATTTGATTAGCTTACAAAGGCATAATTAAAACCCACCTACCTACTACTTTGTAGACCCAGGAAACGACGCCGAAAGTACTTGGTCTTGTAATCACTTATTTTGTCACTTGCGCAAGGAAATAAGAATTACTAAATACCTCTATACGTACCAAATGTAATGTTAAAATTAACTAAAAATCGCGGGTTACTCACGTGAAAATACTTCCTCATGAGCACGCACGCTGCTCATGAGGAAGAACCCTTCTGTGGTGGAGCCAGTGGAGCCTTTCTCAGTATATATGTCCACGATGTTTTCTGAAAAATGTAATGTCCTTCTGTATCAACAGCGTTTCTGCTGTACCTATGACGTGTAGAACCATAAATATATTCATAAGAATTTACTTCCAGATCACTGGACACCAATGCCGACAGTGCCGTCACAATGGACGACTTCTATTTCGCCGACGAGGTGAGTAGGCGCTAAGTAACTAAAATGAGTTTGACGTTCAAAAGTGCTTTTGACTGGTCTAATTGGAATACATGATTTAGACAAGAGTGAACAGAATACTAGTCCATTAATTCTTCTTCACTTCTCCATTCATCTACCCATCTTCCTTGCCTAGTTCCCTTCCAAGATTCTACTTTTTATGAAGATTTCACTAAATTCCAGCCAACTTCACCACCCAACCTGACAATCAGATCACAACTGCTTTACCATCTGAAGAAAAATAGAGAAAAAGCAGGTATTCAGTTCTACAGCTCAGGAGAAAAACGTTCACAAACACATGATCAGAACTGGAAGAAGATAGTACACCTCCTAGATATGTTGGAGTTGAAGGGAAAGTCTGCCCATTTGACGAGTCGTGAAGTGATGGAAGTCGGGACCAAGATTAAAGAAATACATGACAAAGTGCTAGGGACAACTGAATATGATGTGCCTGAAGTTGACTTTTAATGGTCGAGGGATAGGTATAGCTGTCTTCTATGTGACCCTTCATGCGTTCGATTTCTAGTCATAGTTACTTAATTATTATGTTCGTGTAAAAGATGGAAGAATGCAGCAGGAAAATAAATTGACGTGTGTAATGCATGGGCCTCCCGTTGAATGTCATTGTTTTGTAATTAAATATTAGCTTTGATTGTATGCACTTAATGATTGAAAACAAGATCCAGTGTATTTCTTACACCATTGTTTTGACTCTTACTAATAACCACAACCACCCCGATCCTAATCCTAAATCCTAACTTCGAGCCGGATCCCCGGTATCGTTTACGTTTTCTGCGGCTCCGTATCGGCATCAGCCCTATTGGGCCCCATCCATGGTGATCTGATGGCTCGTTGAGGCGCGCGGGGATCGTGACGCGTTGTACGCTCGGGTCTGGTTCTGAGCCGGGCGGCTCCCATGCTCGCCATCCGCAGGCCCGTGCATTTCATACACCATAGTGTTAAATGTTCTATCAGTTAGTCTGTGAACTTTCATTCGGAAGTCAAGAATCACTAATCAGTGATTGTCTCGAGTGTGTATTAATAAAACAATATAATTTCCAACTATCATTTATTCTAATAATAAATCATACCGCACATTTACAATTTAGAACAAATGATTAAATGGTAATAATAAAAATAAATAATAACTCGATAAACGACGAAATTTCATGATCTTGTGCTTTAAGTACCTAATACGGGTCATGGGGGTTTTATAGAAACCAGGAATATTAACTTTAAAAACTTAAGTTTAATATAAGACATCACAAATATACCCGTAATCAAATTACGAGCACCTTGCAACTTGTAAATCATTTTACGTCAGTAAAAGACAAAACAATTACCTTGAGCATAACTCAAAATAAAAACGAAATGAAATCAAAAGTCCTCGTTTTTATAACATCCCCAACAAATGCATTTTCGCACCGCTCTGCAGCCTTTTCTCTGCAAATTGAGAATTAATTTGGACCAATCACTTCTTCATTCGTGTAATTCTAAGTTACATTTTCAAATTCAAATGAATGACCATATGTATTCAATCGCAGAGTTGCTATAACTCAGTGATCCACAGCATTGCCAGATATAGTAATCGAGCATCCCCCTCGAGCCACAGACCTCGCGACTATTCTCGAACTACAATTAAGCTGTCTGTCACATTGAAACGGTAACAATAACCTAATTACTAATATATCAACAACGTTACTTATTAAAGTTATCATTATCAAAATCATAACTTTATTGAAACCTATGTGGATATCAAAATCTTAGGTTAAAGTTAGAGCTAAAGGCTTCAGCTAATCCTAATACTATTTAAATAGTTATTTTACCGCATTTATGATTTTTGACGGTCAGATTTGATAGCCCAGATTTGTTTGATGGTGTTCGCGAGGCCATCATCGTGGCCGATGATATAGAAGAGGCCGCCAAGCATTGCTATGGAGATGAGGTATACGAGCCCGAGGGCAATTTTGGGAAGGATGGGACCAACAACACTGGCGCGAACGTAGTCTATAGCGATCGCTTCCAGACCCCTGTAAGAGAAATACGAAAAATTAGCGTATGTTAAGTTTAATATACAAGATGTTGTTTTAAAGCCGCGTCATTTTCTAAGAGGTAACTCGGTTATCGATTCTGAGTCCAAATCAATAAAAAAAATTGTAGGTAAATATTTTTCATTTTTCTGTATATTACGGAAATCATAAGTGCGAACTACATGCCGTCGTCTTGCAACTAGCTTTATAACGCGGCTTAACACACACAGACTCAAACACGTAATTGATATTATTCCTAATTCCATAAAACTCCAATAAGAAACATTGCCGTCGCTTATTCTGAAACACTGTCGAACTTAAACGATTTATTATAGCTGTATTTTTAACTTTTGGCCCGAAATTTTCTCTTACATTGAACCTTTATGACTTCTGTGACATGCCCCCGAGAAATGACACGGCTTCAATACTACACCTTGTATATCATATTATATAACTTTAAGAGATGATTTTGATTAAAAAGGAGTATGGAATAATATGATTTAAGTATGCTTCATAAGAGCGCAAATGGTTTGCCTCGTCAATCACTTTAAGTTTAAAGATCACATGCGTTAACTAAGTTCCAGTAGATAACATTACCGACTTAGCTTTTTACGAAATTTGAATTTATACATTCGTTAGTTGTACAGAAATACCTTTGGTAGGATTTGTAGGATCAGGAGGAAGCAGGCCAAACATTATCGGTAGTAGATACTACTGAAAAAAGTCACGACAACCTACGCCCCGTACATCTATCACCTAGTGAGGCTTTTTTTTTAAGGGGGGAAAATCATCGAATGACTGCTCCCGTCTGGGTGAGGCGGGAGGGAGTGTCAGACTCTTACTGACTAAAAACCACCCCGTTCCTTCTCCTGCACGTCGAGCCGGAGCCCCGGTTACCCGTTAGGTTCTCCGCGACACCTAGTGAGGCTAGAGTTGAGCGATACTTAACCTTACGTTACGAGAAGTTCATGATTAGATAGGAGCTAATGATCACTCAATCTGTCTAAAGATATCAGTGATGATTCATCAACTATTAGCCGTATCATGTTTGTAACACGCGCTAGACAGAGATGTTGTTTTACGGCATTTCTTGATGTTTATGTTCAACTAGCGACCCGCCCCAGCTTCGCACGGGTGCAAGCATGTACTATACATATAAACCTTCCTTAAGAATCACTCTATATATTAAAAAAACCGCATTAAAATCCGTTGTGTAGTTTAAAGATCTAAGCATACATGCATAGGGGCAGACAGACGGCGGATAGCGACTTTGTTTTATACTATGTAGTGAAGTAGTGAAGACATACCAAATTATTTAATATGTTTTCGGCTTACGTAACTGTTTGACGAGGAACTCTACTAGTTTCAAGCCAATAGTTAGACGCAGTCGACAGTCGCCGCGTCGCGGGTCACGGAATTGCTGTTAAGAATATGAGCCGCGGGGCTCGAAATTAGTCGAGTTCCTCGTCAAACAGTAACACGAGTAAGCCGAAAACATAAGATAATTAATTTACCTCTAGTATGTCTCACAAAATTTTTAATATAAATGTGTTTATAAAGGGCACTTTTCCGCCTCTCTTTTTAAACGAACGTCAGCTTATCTGGCAGCATAATAACTAACATGGTAGCAAACATATAACTTAGATATCAGTGCAACATTTTGTAAGTCTAGTTAACACTTGAGGAGTTATTCAACCGCCTCACAACATACGATTTGACCAATCTAGCTGGACAATAGGTATTTAAATATAATACTTAAAATAACGATTTACTGATCTCCTTACATCCTTGAATATATTACTTAACTGACAATAACAGTAAGTCAACCCTAGGCCGCGCGAAACCGGTTATAACAAAGGGCGAAAGCGCCCAAGCCCCGCATGTAGTCGGCCGACCCGCTCAGTGTGAGCTTTAACGTTAAAGAGTGTACATGTATTTTTTGTGTTTTGAGCGACTTCGAGTAGTTTTTTTTCATGGATTCGTCAAATAGAGGTAATTATCTGTATATTAAGATATTAAAATAACCAATATTTTACTTTAACGAATGTGTGGCATTTGTGTAAAAATACATAGAAGATTTCTTATTTTTTTTCCTCTACTTAATTTTGACTTGGAGTTTTACTTGGTAGTCAAACGCAGTCAAGCTGTGATAATAGTCTTAATAGATTACCTGTTTATTATACTTTGATGATATAGTACTCATTACTTGCGATTTTTTGCGATTATAATATATTTTTAATTTTTCTTCATAGATAAAAATGCAGCGAAAATTGATATTCGAATTTTGGCATTCTACTCCGGCCAAAGATCGATTAAATGAAGTAATTAACTTCGTAAAGGTGCAGTTTGGTGTTTTAGTTCAAAATGAAGAGCAGGACGAAAAATTAAAAGCATTCTTGAAAAAAGAATGTGAAAAAATTCGCGTCAAATGGGTTCGCAAACAAAGAAGATTAGATTTATTTTTAAAAGAACACGAAGATTGGTTGAACGAAGATTTGAATTTCAATATGCTTGTGGCACCTGAAGACTTATCACAACCAAGCACTAGTGGTGGCAGACCACAGAAAAGTTTTAAAGAAAGTTCCGAAAAGTCAAAAAAAAGAAAAGTGCAACATTTGTTACATAATTACAGCAGCGATGAGTTAACTTTTGCGACGCAAGTAAGTGTCAGAGTTCTTGTACTTGGAGGAAGCATAATAAAAAATTGTATAATACCAATAGGACAAATGTCTGAAGAGGCTTCTGAAGCCAAGAATAAAGAAATTAGGAAGGCCAGATAAGGCCACACAATGAAAACCTCAAGATACAGAACCAATTACGATTTAATGAAGCATTTACTGATATCTTCAGATCCCTACATCACGCTATTAAGAAAACTTCCAAGAAAAAGTACATTGAGACACAACAAAGATGTACTTACTTTGTTAAAAGATTGAAATAAATATTGTATACATTCCATTTGGCCTTTTACTAATCATATTATTATTTTAAATGTAACAAAAAAATCATTCTTTTAGTTCCTGAGTTTTGTCCACCTAGATTTGTCAAATCGTATACTGTGCGCCTGTTGGTCGGTCAAGAGTTATAGACCTATCAATCGCTTTACTAACCGCTAGATCTTTCTAACCCCTACATAAAGTATCTACAACCGACAAAACAATTAACCTTCATCTAACACTTCCTCCTCCTCTTCTTGACGACCTTGGGCTTTTTCATGTTCCTCCAAATCCTCCAGAAGGCTCTGCAAAGGCCGATATCGTTGAAGATCAAGTAGAAGAGCCCTCCAAGCATTGTCACCGATGTTAAATAAACGATTCCCATCGCTACTTTTGGTATTAAGGCACCAAATAGGAGCACTCTCACGTATTCCACAACCATAGCTTCGAGACCCCTGGGGATTGGGAAAGATTGGCAGGATGGAGAAAGGATAGAGCTTCAATATTTTAATGTTGGATGACAATCTTGGATTATATTGTGCACTAGCTACTTCCGCGCTGTTTCACTCGCTCTGCTCAGCGCCTATTAATCGTGATCGCGTGTCGCGTGATATTTTATAGCCTATAGCCTTCCTCGATAAATGGGCTATCCAACACAGAAATAATTTTTCAAATCGGACCAGTAGTTTCGGAGATTAGCGCGCTCAAACAAACAAACAAAAAAACAAACTCTTCAGCTTTATAATATTCGTTTAGATTGTGGCGAAAGGAAAAATGAGGCTACTTTTCCTTCAAAACATGTTCGGCAACACGCGAAAAACATGTTTTCAGGAATCTGATCAAAACTGATCTTAAGGAATTTGGAAAAGGCTTTAGAGGATTGGGAATAAAAATGTGATTTTACGGCCAAAATTAATAAGATATCTTAATTCGAAATCTGCATACATTGATTGATATATGACATCAGTATGTATGGAGATTCTGTCATAAAACGATTGAATCACAGACTTTGCATTCAGATAATTATGTTATTAACTTACGTGTCAAAATAATGTTTTCACTTACCAAAATGAATGTGCACAAATGAGGATAGCGATGACTGAATCAAAGAGTTTGTTTGGGATCAATAAGCCCAAAGGCAGTAGAGGTACCATGAGTGCAGCCACTGATTTCTCTATCACCCACAGTTTCGAGTGATCATGGGGCTTCTCGTCCGAAAGCCTTACAGGCGACGTACGGAATGATCGTACCTGAAATAATTTGTATTGTTTTTAAATATGCAGCATTGGTTACTTCCGCGCTGTTTAACCCGCTCTGCACAGCGCCTATTGATCGTAGCGTGATGTTCATAGGCGTTCTTCGATAAATGGAGTATTCATCGCAAAAAGATTTTTGCAAATCAGGCCAGTATTTCCTGAGATAAGCACGTTCAAACAAACAAACAAACAACCAAATTCTTCAACTTTATATAACATAACACATTTTATCCCCGAAGGGGTAGCCAAAGGTGCACATTACTGCACAGCCACTGTACAATGTAACACCCACTTTTCAATATTTATGTTATGAGTCCCATGTAATAGGGGGTGAGCCTATTGCCATATACCGGCAATTATTTGCTTTATATAATTAAGAATTGATAATAGTAAAATTTTGAAGTAATGTTTTTCTAAAAAAAGGACCCAATCTTGCACCCTGTGGTACACCCAAATTAAAGTGTTTTTAATAAACTTATGAAATGATTCTTGTCTGTTAAAGTTAAAACAATTTTAAATTGAATTAGATCAGTTCAAAATATTGTAGCAGACAAGGACACAAATTACAAAAAGTTAATTATCTATCAGTTCAATTGATCAGTAACTATATGAAGCTTGTTTTCGATGCAACAAATCAATTAACTTACAGAGTTAGTAATGGGAGTGTGGGCGGCTTCCTTGAATGCATGTTGGCTGACGGGCACCACACTAGGCACCATACGGGGCACCATACTGGCTAGGGGTCGCTGCATGCAACTCAGTGACCCATACTTCAAAACATGTTGAGTAAAAACACGGCCGGCCAATACTGTGAAAATATACAACAAATAAAAACTTCTTACCTTTTTAAAACAAGTTATTATTATGGTTTAGAACTAGAGTGTTGAAAATCATCCCCTAAATTTGTTCATACAGAAGTAGTCTCTAAACATTGGAAATAAGGTCTATAATGCAGTTAGTGGAGAGCGGTCACCGGTGACCGCTTGGGAATATATGGGCTAGAAGGAAAATGTATTGCTCTATTTATTTTTAATTAATTGCCAATAACATAATACCAGTTAATCAAGCCCAGTATTTTTTCTTTAGGAAAAAACATTGCCTCACTCTAGGATTTTCTCCTGTATCATGGGTTTGTTTACAAACATACAAGTTCACATACACATGACACCTAGACTTGGAATAACAATCTGTGGATCACACAAAGAGTTGTTCTGTGCAGGAATCCAGCGCGGCAGCCAGTTGCGTTGGGGTGGGGTCAAGTTAAAAATATCTTTGAAGTTTGTATAGATCTCATATGGAGAGCTTAGAGAGGATAGAAGTTAGTAAACCTATTATTGTATCAATATGTACACATCTATAGAGGGTGTAAACAGAATGATTCCAAAAAGTGAAGACAGATGATTAATTATACAAACCATATTTTATTTTCAAAAAAGCAAAGAATCAAAAGTTTACTCTATGTTATAATAGTTGTTACCGTCTAATCAAAGCTGATGTTGCATGAATAACACGAAAACCATTAAAATTGTAAAAACAAACATGTTTCTATCACATGAAGGTATAGGTGTAGCATACATACTACATCGTCCATATTGTGTCTTTATAAACAATTGCATTGTTTCAATACCAGAACAATGCTCTACACATCCAGGCCCGAGTGAATAGGTTGCTTATGGGACGACGTGCTACATCGTAGACCGCATCATCGCTTACCACCAGGCGAGATAGTGGTCAAACGTCGCCCCATCAAACATAAAAAAAAAAAAAAAAAATCCTCCATGAAATTATTGTTTTTTTTAATATAAAATTTTTAGCCTGCTGACTTAAGTAAAGCTGATATTAAAACAGGGAAAAGGAAGTCATAATATGAAATCTGAAATAATTCCAAATCAAAATCTGTTGCTTTTAATCTCATCTTTAACATTCTAATAGGAATATGTCGTGTTACCAGTAACTATAGTAGGTCCAAAACCAGATAAAATAACAATTTAATATTGTTGATAAATAGTAAAATTTGTCATGTTCAAAAGACGAAGATAACCACAAATAAATTTACAGATTTAAAGCCTATAATAAATTGCATTTAATGTGCAACGTTGAGCTAAAAAGGAGTAAAACCACTTGACAACAGATTGCTATTATGTAATAACAAAACAATAATCATTTCACGTGATTTCTTACCTGGCGTACGAAGAAAGGTGGAAAGGGCCATATTTTATTTATTTACTGTATTAACCCCCTAAAAGAATATATATTAAAATATTTTAGCACTGCATCAAGAAACGAAATTTCGCGTATACGTCAAAAATACATCTACATCACACTTCCAAATCCAAAATTTTTTGACATTGACATGACAGACTACGTCATGGTAAATCAAAGATTGTGAAAAAAATTGTGCAATAAAGAATGCTATAGAATATCCAACGAGTGAGATACTTATGCAGGACAATGAACAGTCATCATTTCACCTTTTTAAACACTAAAGTTAGTTTTTTTTAACATAATTTTGAAATTGATCTAAGTGCGTAATTAATAATTTAATTTTGATTTTTCATAGAAATAAAGTAAGAAAAACTCAAAAATCTATTTCCTTTTTTTACCAAGATATCATTTTCAGGTTATTTTGTTACTGTCATCCCTGAAACCGGAATGACAATTCATTTTGGTGACTCCAAGATTTTTTGAACAATTTGTTTTGCATCATTTCTCTCACAACAAAACTCGTTTAGATAAAATTAATTCTGAAAATGGCTACTACATTAGAAGATAAATCAATTTGGGAAGATGGTGAGGAAGCGCTGAGTGAAGAAGTTCTCCGGATGCCCACAGACGAGATCATCAGCCGAACAAGACTGCTAGACAATGAGATTAAAATAATGAAGAGTGAAGTTATGAGGATCTCTCATGAGCTGCAGGCACAGAACGACAAGATAAAGGAGAACACGGAGAAAATCAAAGTGAACAAAACATTACCTTACCTGGTATCGAATGTGATTGAATTATTGGATGTAGATCCTCAGGAAGAGGAGGAGGATGGAGCTGTAGTAGACCTGGACTCGCAGCGTAAGGGGAAGTGCGCAGTCATCAAGACCTCAACTCGCCAGACATATTTCTTACCAGTCATTGGGTTGGTTGATGCTGAGAAACTGAAGCCAGGTGACCTAGTTGGTGTGAATAAGGATTCCTATCTGATCTTGGAGACTTTGCCCGCTGAATACGACGCCAGAGTGAAGGCCATGGAGGTGGACGAGAGACCTACTGAACAGTACTCTGATATTGGTGGATTGGACAAACAGATTCAGGTTAGTTTTGTTTATAATGCCTAATCATCTTACATTGATGATAAATACTAATACAGTCAAAACCGCTTACAACGACATCATTTATAACGACGAATCGAGTACAAAGACGAAATTTTGAGGTCCATTCTATTGTCATATAAAGCATAAAGATATTGGTTAAAGCGACTCTTGGTTATAACAATCATAATTAATTAATCGGTCCCTTCTATGTCGGTTTTGACTGTACATATAAGAAAACAAGATGAAAACATTCTGTAAAATATTTTAGACTATGGAATGTTTAAAAAATAAGCTGCTTAGATTGTGTATTTATGAATAGTTCAATTAAGGTCACTTTTTAAATGAACAAAAGCTAAGGTAATGATGAACTGGGATGAACTTGACACCACCTATGAAAAGTATTGACCACAGAAAGCTTTAAGAAGAGACAAGTGGAAATAGAGGAGGCCTTAGCCCTGCAGTGGGACGACCATGGCTAAAAATAAAATGAATAAGGTCGTATTGTTTTGGATATATCTCCAAAGACAGAATCAATGATATCCTTTTATTTCTGTTTCCAGGAACTGATTGAAGCTGTAGTCCTACCAATGACACACAAGGAGAAGTTTGTGAACTTGGGCATCCATCCTCCCAAGGGTGTGCTGCTGTATGGCCCCCCTGGTACAGGCAAGACTTTGCTGGCAAGAGCTTGTGCTGCACAAACCAAGTCCACCTTCCTTAAACTGGCTGGACCTCAACTTGTACAAATGTTTATTGGTAAATATTGCTTTTTTTTAAACAATAGCCAAATAGCAATAGCCTAATAATAAAACATTTAGTTTTATGTCCATAATTAACTCTACATGCTTAAAATGTTTGAACTTAGTCTCAAAAGTATAGTATATCTATATATATTTTCCTAATAAACATTACTAGGCATATCCTATGCTAATACAACCTTACACTACCCAAGAACTTAAGTGCCTCATTGGCCGAGTGGTCACAAGTGTGACTGCTGGGCAAGGGGTCTTACAAGTATTACTATTACATTAGTATTACAAAGTATTACTGAGTTTTTAATAAAAATCTCAGTAGGATGGAATTGTGTTACATGGGACTCATAACATAAATAGTGTAAAGTGGGTGGTACATTGTACAGTGGCATTCAGTGCCGTTATGTGCACTTCTGGCTACCCCTTCGGGAATAAACGGTGTGATGTGATGACTACCAAGACAAAACGTACAGAAGAAAAGATAAAGAGGATACAAGAACTGCTAATTCCAGAGTTTACTGTCATAATATTTAATTGTATTTTCTCTTTTTTACAGGTGATGGTGCCAAATTGGTCCGAGATGCTTTCGCCCTAGCCAAGGAAAAGGCACCAGCCATTATTTTCATTGATGAGTTGGATGCTATTGGTACTAAACGTTTCGACTCTGAGAAGGCAGGTGACCGTGAGGTGCAGCGTACCATGTTGGAGCTTCTTAATCAATTGGATGGATTCAGTTCCACTGCTGATATCAAGGTGAGTTTATCTGGTTTAACATTATCATCTGATTGATAGCATGACTGAATGTAGACCTTTGTTAAGTAAAACCAACTGTTTGTCACTAAGCCATTCCACTAGTTATCAAACTCAATAAGAATTTTAAAAAAAATTGCTGAGTTGCAACCATGTTGCTCATGAATATGAGCCTCTAGCATAACTTGAAACTAGTCGCGTTCCTTATCAAATAATTACGTGAGTAAGCCGAAAAACATAATAATTATTTAAGTATGACTCACGAAAGTTACATTATATATAAATGCAGCCATGCATTGTTGGAACTGCTAATAAACTCGTTTAACTAAAATGGAACTGGTTTTAATAGTAATAATTTTTACTTTTGCTTGTAGGTCATTGCAGCCACCAACAGAGTAGATATCCTAGATCCTGCCCTGCTTAGGTCTGGACGTCTGGACAGGAAGATTGAGTTCCCACACCCCAATGAAGAAGCAAGAGCGCGTATTATGCAGATCCATTCTAGGTAATGAACATCACTAAAATATTTTTCCCTTTAGGGTTCTAAATGTTGGACATTCTGTTGCAATCTAAAAACGAAACTAGTAGTATAATTCATAGTAGGAATTTGAACCTAACCATAAGTTGTGCCAACTGGTGAAATACGAAAATAATAAAACTTTAGAACATCTATAAACTTTCTATGAATTTCTGTAAAAAATAAAATTTGATACAATCTTGTGATAATTTATTTAACTCTACGTTTCTTCTTTTTTCAACAGAAAAATGAATGTTTGCCCTGACGTAAACTTCGAGGAATTGTCCCGTTCCACGGACGACTTCAACGGCGCTCAATGTAAGGCTGTGTGCGTGGAAGCCGGTATGATTGCCCTACGTCGCTCCGCCACCGCCGTCACACACGAAGACTTCATGGACGCCATCTTGGAAGTCCAGGCCAAGAAGAAGGCCAACCTCAGCTACTACGCTTAAATGTCTACTAATTGCGTATTAATTATAAGTCTATTGTATAATAAAATTTAGAAAAATTAAATTGGTTTTCTATTTTAAAAGATATCGCAGGATACTCATGAAACAGTAGGTACCTACCCACTACTTCACTGTGTATTAATTCTAAAAAACTAGGAAGACTATAGGCCAGCTTGAAGATTATTTCACTACAGTATTTATCGACAAATAAGAAGGTTTGGTTCCTCATGATAAATATATTTTAAGAGTATAAAACTAGGCCAAAATACATGACATGTCGTACGTATATTATTGGGCACACGACAGGCGTTACCGAAACCGGTAAGGAGGACTATATATTGTTATGATATTAATGCATTGGAAGTCCTAAAATATACAACAAGTTTGCACATGTGCACTTCTCGGTAGGAGAGAAATAGACTCAAATATAGACTGCATTGTATTAGTGGTTTGGTTTTACTAATACTTGAGTACTTGACCAAAACCATCGCTGTGGCAGTGATTATAACTAAAAATAAAATATAATGTGCATGCTACTTTCAATAATTATTTATTACTCGTCGAATAATGAAAAATTAACTTTATATATGTATATTTTTTTTTTCATTAAAAGTTAACGTGACACCCGTAAAAATGCGAACGCAGCCTTAAAAATTGGCAACGCGCGTGCGTGTGCCGAATTTGAAACATAAAAATAAGTCAATCAAAATTTTTGTAGTTTTTTGGTTATTCGTAGTTTTTAATATAATTTAAAATATCTAAAAATATCAAGACATAGAAATGTGAAATTATTAGTGTTGATTGTTCAAACTTCGTTAGTAAATAACATCGGCGAAGAGAAACGGGCCTAAGTCGTGAGTACAAATATAACCTATGCCTGAAAAAATGTAATTTACATTGAATACTATTGGTAAAATACTGTAAAATGTACTTTGTGAATGATAAATGCCGGCGTTGTTGATTTGTGGATGTTTTCCGATTTGTGGTGTGTATGCTTGGAGCTTAAATTATGATTAGTTTGGTGATACTTCTATCTGCATTAGTACCTATATAATTGCCCACTTCTGCAGTAAACTAACGATTAGATCTATGCGCCAAATACTACGAACTAACGAAACAATAAAAGAGTACCTACTTTATTAAAATTCTAATAAAATTACAATTGGTATGGTATAACTACTTGCAATAGAATTAGAACTAGGTAATTTATATTAGTTAAAAATTCTACAATTAAACAATTAAAAAAATATCTGATTTAAAGTTCTAGGTATATTATTATATCTATGTAAACATATTATATTTATTTTTGTGCCACAAGAGCCATGGATCCGGAAGATGAGGGTGAGCCTAGCTTTAACAAAGTGCCTCCGGGCGACATACCCAAAGTACACTCCGTACTCAACCACCGTCCACACACCAGGTTCCAAGTTACTATATGTATTTATATTTATATGACACTAACATTTTAATATCTTTGTTTTATTTTCTTTTCTTTTTTAAACAAATCTTATCATTTTTTCTAAGTTAAATGACTGAATGAGACTGCTTCTAACTGGTTTTACTTGTAATTTCTAGCTTAAAATATTTATTAATGCTATTTTAAGAGATTTTGATTTAATCTGATTGAAAGCAGTTTTATACATGTGCAAAAAGTATATTATTATATTATGTCTTACTTACTTATATTTTTTGTGTAAGCTCACATTCCTTAATTATTTTTTTATCGATTTACTCATTATTTCTTTTTAAACATTTGCTCAAATACACCACGCTAGATGATTAGCACACTAATTTACAAACACACCAATTTTAGAATTGTTTTCTTGATATATGGCTTTCCAGTTCATCAATAAATAGGATACAATCATTATCAAATTACTTTTATTCGTTTTAGGATTAATAGATGCAAAGATAGACTTAAACAAATCACCGATTTTATTATTACAAGATAAAATTCTTCTCAAAAATCAGCAATAAGCCAGTTGTACCACATTATGTTCAATTTCTATGCTTGTAAAGTTCATGTTGCCTTGTGTGTTAGTAATGCTTAATTTACTGCAGTTGCAGCTTATTTCTGCATGACTATGAGCAAAGTTAGTTAGCCATGTATTTAGAACACTAATAAACCGCCATACAGATCTCAGTTTTACCTATATATATATGTTTGTGCATGATTACCTTGCCATGGGCTGAACTGATTTTGATGCGATTTTCAGTACATAGGTACTAAAAAACTAATAAACAGACCTCACCAATAAGTCTCAATATCTCTTAAAATAAAGCACAAACTAATTTAATAAGAAATATTACTGGCAACAATATTTTTCGGATAATAAAGCCATTAAATGTAATGGTTCGTCATAAAAAGTTAACGGTATTCTTGAGAGCCAGGAAATATTATTTCGCGTGTCTTCTTACAATTTCTGTTAGGCTGTAGGCTCAATACAAAACTGACACACGGTCGACAAGCGTTTATTTCGTATTCATAGGAATACGAAATTTAATATAGACTAAAATTTATTAGAATTTTAGTATAGACTAAAATTAATCCCGAGCGTATGGCGAAACCCATCAGACCACCACGGATGGGGCCCAATAAGGCTGATGCCGATACGGAGCCGCTGAGAACCTAACGAGTTACCGGGGCTCCGGCTCGAAGTACAGGAGTAGGAACGGGGTGGTTTTAAGTCAGTAAGAATCTGACACTCCCTCCCGCCTTACCCAGGCGGAAGAAGACATTCGATGATTTTCCCACCTTAAAAAAAACTAAAATTAATACTATAAATCTCGTGAGACACACATAAAGTTAATCATGTTTACCGGCTTATTCATCTGACTGTTAACAAGGTAACTCAACCAGTTTCAAGCCATTCTTAGGGCCCATAATCATGAGCAGCAGCAACTAGTCATGTCACCTCGCCAAACAGTTACGTCAGTCACCGTATAACATAATGAATGGGTACTAAGGTGTCCATTTTAAATTAATTCGTTATGTTATAGAGTTGTTTGCATGGTAACCGCAACAATAGTCGTGTACACTACGTATTGTGTCAGTGTGAATCAATAATGGTAGCGGGGTTGCGTGAAAATGGCTTCTGGCTGGGCTTAGGCTTCAAATCGCAATGACTGCCTAGGTATTTATTGCCAGAAACTTCGGAAACAGTGACAAGATTAGCCAAATGCATTAGAAGCAGGGTTAAATCTTCATAGTTATCCTAGTATTATTCCCTGCGTCTTGTTATTAATTTCCTAAAGACAATGACGACCGTCTTCAATAGTTAAGCAATATAATTACCGAAGTCTTTTTCTTTAATGCTAGCTGAAACACACACATTTCGGCTTATAGATAGACATAAAACAATAAGTAAATCGATACTTCAGTTTCAGGGTTACGATGTCACCTACATACATACGCTATAACGCCCACAATATTTTTTAGCGATTAAATAGAAAGTTTTCACGTAACTTTACAATAGATTAGACGGCCGACCTCGGTTTCTTTCAACCACTTTCAATACCAAAATTCCAATGAATTCCACTCATAGTATTTAAAAGTTTGTAGTACTTTACCTACCTCAAACACTGTTAATGGGTTAAGGTTAAAACACATTAGGAGTTTTCAAGTTCACACTGTACTACTCAAATATTTGTTTGGACCCATTAAAATTGTTCAGACATGTTTTCACGCTAACGGAATTTTGTATGTTTGGTGTACAAAGTGGGTAATAGTCTTCCAGACACTACTTGAAAGTGTTTAAAAGCAAATAATCCTGCAAAACTTTGATAAACTGATTTTCTAGCTAAAGGCCTTTTTTTTTTTTTTTTTTTAAGGGGGGAAAATCATCGAATGACTTCTCCCGCCTGGGTGAGGCGGGAGGGAGTGTCAGACTCTTACTGACTAAAAACCACCCCGTTCCTTCTCCTGCACGTCGAGCCGGAGCCCCGGTTACCCGTTAGGTTCTCCGCGACCGTTAGGTTCTCTAGCTAAAGGCCTAGTAGGATTAGATAGAATAGTCAATGTGAAGGTACACATGCTCTAAAATAGCATGCTTAAAATGTTTTTATAATAACTATTATCGTGAGACATACTAAATTAACTAAAAACTGCGGGTTACTCACGCGAATACACTGAGAAAAGCTCTACTAGTTTCGAACTACAGAGGGGTTCTTCCTCGTGAGCAGCGTGCGCGGTCGCGGCGATGTTGCGACCCCTATAATGCTTAAACATGTTCAAAGATTGAACGCCTGTCGATTCGCAAGCATGCCTGAAATGAGCATGCTAATTTTGAGCAACATCCCGACAGACATGCTACGTAAGTGACAAGTGGTCTACTGAAGTATGCTTTTGTGCTTGAAATAAGCATGTGGAACAATACCTTTAGTATGGAATTTACGACAGGTTTGTGACCGAATTATCACGGCGCGTCGTCTCTATACTTAAACTTCTTTATTATATTACTAGCCTATACCAATACACACAGCGCCATCTATACCAATTCTTTTGTTTTCCCTCGGGAATACCAAAATTTTCCGGGATAAAAAGTACCCTATTATTTAATCCGGACTTCTAATTTTCCGTCTGCAAAAATTCAAAGCAATCGGTTTAGAAGTTACGGCGTAAAAGCGGAACAAACAAACAAACAAACTCACTTTCCCATTTAGAGGTATAATAGTAAGGAAGGATGTAGTATTGTTGACGTTTTTGTCGCATATCTCCAAAGCTACATTGCTCAGTATATCCACAGCTCAATGTACTCCTAATATCACCCCTCGGTAGTTGATTTGTTCACGCGAACTCTGTACCTGGCACAGATGGACGGTTTTTTGCCCCATGGTGTAAAAGCGATACGATTAATGCTCAAACCTTCTCCGTGTAAGGAGAGGCCTTTCGTCAGCTGTAGCCACTCATACGCTTTTGATGGTGGTGGTAACATTAGAACTAAAATATGATGATTACGTCAAATATAAAATAAATATGCAAGGATTCACAAGCTAGACAGACGACCTTCTAGTTGCAAGGAGCTGCTGGATTCAGGTCGCTCTCTACCGACTTTGGACGTCTTGTAGCTGATAGAATAATGATAAGTATGGTAATGGTAAATATGGAAGGGTATCAATTTGTGGATTCATTTTACGAATAATATGTCGTACCGTATATGGCTGACCTTGATGTTACTGGCTTCATATTATATTCAGGAGTCCAGCTGCCAAATTACCAAGACCTCGACTTAACTTGTGTTCTAGGAAATGTTTTTTTTTTATATTATAATTTTCCAATTAAACATCGATATTTGTTGGGAAACCGACAAGGCGTTGCACTTTACGACACGCGATGTCTACAAGGGGGCACGGTAGTATCATAAAATATTTATTTTCTTTTGTTTACTCCATAGGGGTGTTAGTGATAAAGAAACATATAATATTTTTCCCTAGATCCTAACCTAACCGATCATACTACTGAAGTAATCTCTGAATAAACTTTGCAATCATGTATTGGCCAACATTCCATTGCGATTTTAACTGTCCCAATTTCCATTTTGAAAAGTTTGTAGCTAACTTTGGATAATAATTACAAACTAACATCAGTTTCATAGGCCCGAATATTTCAATCCAACTCGTGTTCCAGCATTCAGAGAAAAACATGACCAAGCAGAGCCTTAGTACAAGTTGGTTTCACGTTTAAAGTAATCGAAACGAATACGTGTTCGGCGCTCTGATTGGCCGGCTCCAATGAACTAACAAACTCGTACTAAGGCCTCAGATCAAGTACATACATTCCGCCCAAAGACCTAGCTACCCAACCTTTATGTAAAACCTAGTCGAGACCTATCTTTCACTCTTAATCCAAGACATCTCATCGTAAGTACTTTGAAAGCATTTACCCCACATTTGTGGAGTCTGGTACTACGAGGCCAAACGTAACTGGGTCACCATTTCTGCATACCATTCTTTACCAAACCATATACCGTACTTTTGCATGATTTTTACAATTTTACTGTCAATCAATATTATCAAACGAACTGCAGATGGCAATATGTTTAGTGTATTGTAATAACGTCTAAAATTGATTGAATGTAATTGACATTTTGGTATGAGTTTACCTAACCTGCTGTTGTCCTTACGTACTGAGATATCCAAATAAATTATTCAGGAAACAATTAATTATGATTCGAAAGGAAAAATATACTTCGTGACCCCTTTTTTTGAGTAATGTGGGGTTTCGGGAATGTGAGGAGCGAATCTGTTTGTTGTCAACAACGTTTATGGATGCCGTGCACGGACGGAAATAATGAATTTGTAAAATATAATCTGTAATTGCCTAATATTTGTAAAGAACACCGTTTAATATTATTAATTGCTTAGATTAGGGATTATTTCGACTTGAGATTGTTTCAAGAGACATATTTCCATGATGTTATTCATACATAATACCGTTAGATGGTTCCTAGATAGATCGATCGCTCAGTGCCTGGATCATCTAAGTTTAAACCCTATCTGACGTGTTTTTACGTAAGTAAGTATTCTTACGATAAGGGTCTTATCGTGTCATCATCAACAGCCCATACCATAACATTAAAAAATAACATAACATTAAATACTAATTGGAGTATATAAGAAAATATACTCCAATTAGTATTTACTGAAGCACACCTTCATTCACCCCATAGAATATCACGGAATTCAATTCAAAACCTTCCCTTATATTACATAAGGCCAGACAGGTATTGATGAACGTACAGTCAAGTTAAACACACAATACCCACTTACAATATAGGGTACACCCTTGTATTGTATCCGTGCACTTGTCACCACGAAGCACTGTTCCTAACTTCCCAGTCATCGTCAGTCGCCCGGCGTGTTTCGCGCGCGACGGACGTGTCGTGTCGTTGCTCGCGTATTGTTTATTAATTTATTTACATCGATATATTTGGGCCGCTGACTCAATATTCTCCACAATTAAATAGCCATGGTTTTTGTGTGAGTACTTGCAACGGTTTAGATTGTGTCGCTTTTTTATGTTGGTCTTGTCTTGAGTCATGCTTTTTAATTCTTGTTGAAAGTTTAAGTTTTTGTGAATTAGTTTTGATAGGGTCTGATTTTTTTCTAGGTTAATATCATGTGTAGATTAATTAGGTAATCGTCATTCATCATCTTACGTTGGTTTACTTACCTAATTACTTAAATATATTAAGGATTTTCATTGAAATGCTTTTACACTAGTGTGAAGTAGTGTGTGATGTTCTAGATGCTCTCCCGTGTCGCGTTTACAAACATACAATTTCACATGCACATACAATGATAGTTGATTTGTGATTTATTATACATATATTTTTACCGTCCCGTTTTGCCATTTTCAATTTTTAACAATATGCGGTAAATTATTACCTATATTTGCAGGTGATATAAATACCGAAACAATAGTTATCATATCGTACCTGAGTCCTAACTTATTTTACATTTTTTTTCATAGTTTTCTTTAGATTCCCATTTAAAAATATATCATTTGCTTTTTAAACGGAAACATCTGTCTGAGAATGAAGAAGAAAACAAACAATAATTTATTATCATAATAAATCTAACTGCTATAAATGTGCATATAAAACAAAATCCTTTATAATTACCTAGTACTTATAAACACCACTTGATTCTCACGCAAGAATAATAAGAAAAAACAATCGCTTTACCTAGTGCTATTCTGAGATTTACTAACTAAGCTAATATAAACTTATTCTGACCTGGTTAATTAATATTCACACTACCTACCTACACCGACTACACATCGAACTATACAAAACCACTTTATCATGACTCGCTTTGTATCTTCTTTCAGCACTCTGGAGGGTCAGTTTATACTGGTTAGCATAGCTTGTGTCAGTACGTATAAATAGCGTTGTAAGGAAACATGCGAGTTGGTCTTGTACGGAACAGAATTGCAGTGTATCGCCGCTTGCATCAAGAATCGGCACGATATATCGGGGCGCTGATTCATTGATGAGCGGAGCGGGAAGGTGACGTCATGAGATTACACCCTAAAGAGTATAAACTTTTATGACTACTAGAATTCAGCTAGTCAAAACTTCCAGACCAGGATCCACCGAACATAAGTGCTTATTTTCCGTCTATAACAATGATATGTCTAATAATAATCCCTACAGAAGCTCTGGAGAGTTAATGAAAGCAGGAATACACAATATTGTTCAGTTAACATGGGTTTCTATTTATAAATTCTCACTCAGACGGAAATCCAGACATTGAGCTGTTGTGTCTCATTTTAGGTGACAAGAGGTGGGCTTTACCCTACTGTTATATTCAAGGCTAAACTAACTAAGCTATGTTAATTTTGTATAATTTTGACCTGACATTACGCGCAGTTACGATGTCAATTAAAAAATGAAGCAAGTATACCAATACTCCCTGTGCAAAACCAATAGCATCAGGATTTTATTCCAAAACTTCAAATACTAAGAAGGTATGAATTAATATTATGGTCATATTGCCCTGACATTCCTATCTAGTCTTATAATATCTAGACTTTAATTTAAACTGTATAATAAACAGTTATCTATAGGAAACTATATCGTTGACAATCACGCGCATCGATCCAAGCTAAATCGATTAACGCGAGCGATTATTTCACGATATCTTATGTCACGGAACCGGTTTAAAAAATAAAATAAAAAAGTAGTTACGCCCAGTACGTTGTCCGCACCCTAAGAGCAGGGGTGTCTCCCTCAGCATGTGCCCATGTGGCCATAAAACCAGCGATCGATAGTAGTCGTTGCTACGGAAACTCTCGTTTGGCAACCCTCAGGCTATAGTCTCGTCACGCTGGATGGACACATTATGCTACATTGATTTTGTATCCTTCTTTTATTATAAAAATGTGTCCTTTTTGTTTTGTATTCATGAGACCTGTAAGACGCTATTTTTAGACGTTGCCTTACACTAGGATTTTCTCCTATATCATGGGTGCGTTTACAATTACTCGCCCATTACCACACATGGTACCACACGGGTAATGGTTCACATTCAGGTAGCAAAAAGAATTGGCTTGTAGATGTCGCTAAAAATTTCAGTCTACGATTTACAAGACCTTTCTAACCAATTGAAATCAAACAACCATTAAATCAAATCAAATATACGATTTTCAAACTCTAAAATACGTATGCACGTAAGAACGAACGAACCTAAAATTCAAATATGCAAACAATTTCGTAACAACTTGTACCATTCGATCGGAATTTTGATGCAGATTGTGTTCATAAAGTTTGACAGTTAGGTTTGCGTGCACAAATCTGAATTTGACCGATTTTGCCCGCCAGTCTCCAGCTCGGTCATAAATGTCACCGAATATGGTGAAGTACGGTGACTGGTGAATTGGCACCCAAATGGGTCATGAATGTTTTGAATACATATCTGTTAATTACGTAAATACTGTATTATTAATGTGTTTATTTTATGTTGATGATG
Source organism: Spodoptera picta (assembly GCA_038387885.1). Lineage (NCBI taxonomy): Eukaryota > Metazoa > Arthropoda > Insecta > Lepidoptera > Noctuidae > Spodoptera > Spodoptera picta. The sequence goes on along the minus strand of JAZHFQ010000384.1, from coordinate 1,382,631 downwards.
ATTAATGAATAGTACTTGAGTTTCAGTTAGGTGTTGACGTGAGATTTATTTGTAGTAAGGTAGTGTTTTTGACTTGTTGACTGTTTGAATTGGTTAAAGTACTTTTAACAAATTACATATCAAAGAAAACACATAAACCACTTTCTAGTTTCCGACATTAACGAATTCAATGAAACATCATGGCAAACTGATTCGTATATTACACTTTACTATTCTACGTAATCGGTCAAAGGCTGATTTAAAGCAAGTATGTCATTGTTGACAACAAAGTGATTGAATAGAATATGTGTACCTACCGGCCTTTGCCATATACGGTGGGACAATCGCCTCATTGAATGACCGTAGCGACCATATGTTACCATTACCATGCTTGCTTATTGCAACGCTCCTATTGCAACCTTTGAAGTAACATGTTTTTGGCGCCAGTGATGTATCTGTAGACTATGCTTGTAGGTATCAATTTTTTTGCATGCCTTGCTTATGCTCATGAAGTCTTGTTATTCAGATTTTTTAATGTAAATAAGTCTTAAGTTTTATAAAAACGTCCATGTAAGTTTTTCCGCACATTGGCCCACTTGCGTCACTAGTGGGCTCTGCAATGCCATCATAGGGTTAATACAGATTTCTCTGGTGCAAACTGAACGTTCCTGATGCGGCTACACAAACCGTAAAGACGGGAAATACAATTGCAATTCAAACAATGATTACATCGATCCACTAGTGACTTGGAATGATAGTGGTATTAGCAGGTACACCATCATTGACAGCGATTACTTGAGGCTACTTGATAAAGACAATCTATTGCATAAACATGCTATATGTCGTTCATACAAAAGCATGCAAGATGTTCATTGTTTAAAATCAGTGATTTATCTTTTGTTATTTATCCTGTTAGTGGCCCAGTGTGCGGTAACTCTTGTAAATTGCACCTATCTATAGCGTTATCTTATTTCCAGTCCACATGTATCAGAGACCTCGAATCCGTCTACATCAGGCCTTATGACAGACAAACCGAACGAAGACAGAATGCGAAAATGTGATGATGAAGGGCCAGCCAAAGAAAATGAAGGTTCTGTGTCGGATTGGATATCGGGAGGGCCTCTGGGGTCTAAGGGTGCTGTTCTGGTATTCAGATCGTGCGTCCTCGCATCTAGAAGTCCTTCCGTGGAATCTGAGACCAAAACGATAGGAAACAACACGGGGACTACGATACTACTCAACAAAGCTAAGAATATGGCGCGGAGATTGGTAGCGGAACCGCACACATTTTCTATGAGATCGAAAAATATAATGCACGATGTTATGGAGACTTTTGGGACTAGTAATTCTAAGTATAATGGGAGTGCTTACGTGGTTCGGCACGTAAGTGAAACGAACCTTGCTGAGCCGGTGTGTATGGACGAGCAGGGTCACGAGGCACAGGACCCAATGTCACACAAGAGGGACATCGAGGACGTGCTCAATGACTTGAGTAAGATCACGCTGAAGAAACATCTGAACATAGAGAACACGACAGCTAACATCAAGCCTCCTGAAGAACCGCCGCCCCATGTTGCTTCTAAGGGTATGTTATTTTGGAATCGCGTCTTCTTTTTGATGAGGTTTACTGACTTATGCAATTTTAGTAATCTAATTTTGATTACTCGTCTGTCTAGATGGCAAAGATGACAAGAAAAGTAAGAAAAACAAGGGTAAGCACAAGCGTAAGACGCCGGTGTCACAGCGAGCGATCTCTCCTAGCCTCGACAGCGACGACTCGGAACATCTGCTGGTTAAGGAAGTGGAAAGCGTCAAGGTTAGAAACCTTATTACAAACTTTTAATTTGTTCCTACTTTCCTTCTTTTGTTATTTACCTTGTAACTTTCCACCAGGTCCTAGAAAGCAGTCATATGCCAGCTCGTCTTCTGAAAATCACATACAAACTGGTGAATACGGAGACAAAACTCCTGCACCGGTTACTCCAAGCCCATGGTCTTCAGGAAGCAGTGTCTGAAACCAAAGACTTCAACCTCCTTTGGTCCGGTCTCCACCCGAAACCTGATGTCCTAAGATCCTTGTCACCGTACCAGCGAGTGAACCATTTCCCCAGGTGAGAAAGAATATTGGGGAATGGGGAATTACTGTCAGTATTTTTGAATTTGTAATTTGTTCATTTCATCCCCTTTTTTGAATTTCCACATATCAACTTTTTCATATTTTGCGGCCAAAGTTGTTTAAGTCTTTGGACACCACGATTTAGCAATGGAGAAACTTCATTGTGTTGGAAATCTATGAATTGCTGCTGTATAAGTCCTATAGATCCTAAAGTCACCTCCTAAAACTTGACAAATCCTCATTTAAATACCAAAGTAAATGCTATGTGTCATAAAGTCCATAATTCAAGAATATTGACAGTAGTTCACTATAGGCCCGAGCTGGTCAGGGAACTGCTGAACGCGCACGGCCTACTGGAGGTGGACCACGCCAGCCCCACGTGGAACCTCATGTGGTCCGCACTCATGATCCCCTTCGATGTCCTCCAATCCATGCAGGTTTACCAGAAAGTCAATCATTTCCCAAGGTAAAATTGCTCACCTTTGCTTTAGGACCTAGAATGACTTACTAAGTTTTGCGCGTCTTGATGAGACAGTTTCTACGGAGCTAATTTATTTTTTAGACTTTAAAGAACAGCGTGTCATATTCTCTAAGTTAGGAAAAGGGAGTATCCTCCGATCTGGCGAGGCGACCATGCCTGACGGGCCCATACATCTTGGGCAAATAAAGTACTACTTTAACTCTCCCTTTTATTCTTATGCCACTCTTTTATACTATAAACTTTATTCTCATCTTCTCCAGGTCCTACGAGCTGACCCGTAAAGATAAACTCTTCAAAAACGTAGAGAAGATGCAGTATTTCCGAGGATTAAAGCAGTTTGACTTCATCCCCACCACGTTCCTAATGCCGGCCGAATATAAGGAGTTGTGCTCTACCCATTATCGGACTAAGGGACCCTGGATTGTGAAGCCGGCCGCTTCGAGCAGAGGGCGCGGGATTTATATTGTCAATTCTGTGAGTATTTTAGTATTTCTTGAATTTTCTGTACATAGTTCAGTTCGAATATAGAGGTAAATATATGTAAAACTTAAAAACATATATTTATGTTAGTTTCATCCGTTCAGAACCTAAAATTAAAGATCTTTTCTCTTAAGAGTAGATATTTACTCCTTTATCCTGTTGTGTATGAATAGATATTTCATACACAACAGGAATAATAAACATAACATAATTCGCCTTTTATCCCCGAAGGGGTAGGCAGAAGTGCACATTATACCACTGTACAATGTAACACCCACTTTTCACTATTTATGTTACGAGTCCCATGTAATAGGGGGTGAGCCTATTGCCATATACCGGGCACAATACCAGGCCCGGGAATCGAACCCGAGACCCCTTGCCCGGCAGTCGCACTTACGACCACTCGGCCAACGAGGCAGTCTATTTATTTATATACTTAATTAAATGTCTTGAATATTATATCCTATCCCATCAGTGGATAAAGCCTATTATACAATACACCAAAGACTAACTCAGGCACTTCTATTCACAGCCGGAACAGATACCAAAAGGCGAGAACGTAGTCGTAGCAAAATACATAGACAAACCTCTTTTGATCGGAGGTCACAAGTGTGACCTCCGTCTCTACGTGTGTATGACCTCTATAGACCCTCTCCTCATATACCTGTACGAGGAGGGCCTAGTGAGGTTCGCCACGGTGAAGTATGACAAGACCAACAAGAACCTCTGGAATCCTTGCATGCATCTCTGCAACTACAGCATCAATAAGTACCATACGGATTATATCAAGTAAGTGGGTTTTGGGAACTTTCTTTTGTATGATTGTTTCTATTTTCCAAGTTTCAACTTGGTTTCGAAAAATTAAAAAACAATTGCTTTCTAAATTATTATGTTTTCGGCTTACTCACGAGGAATAGGAATAGTAATTTGGCGAAAGTCGCCGCGTCGCGGGTCGCGAAATGCTGCTCATGAATATGAGCCTCTAGTACGGCTTGATACTAGTCGAGTTCCTCGTCGAATTATTACGTGAGTAAGCCGAGAACATAATAATTTATTTAGTATGTCTCACGAAAGTTACAATACAAACAATTGCTTTCCCCTGAACTACTTAAGGAACTAAGGAAGCTATAAACATTACAGTTTGGAAACCAGTAGCTTAGGTTGTATGTTTATAAAGCAAGAAAAAAAAAGCAAGCAAGGTAATGCAAGAATTATTTTGAAACTGCTGTCTGATAATAAACGGATAACGTTAAAGGGGATCTTAAATAACCTTTTAATATAGGAGTAGAGGCTGAAAGTCATTTAAAACAATATAAATTAATTTTTAACCGACTTCAAAAAAAAAGAAGGAGGTTTTGTTTGACCCGTATGTATGTATGTATGTATGTGCACTATTATCTCGCAATTGGCTGAACCGATTTTGATGCCCTTTTCGAAAAAGTGTTTATTACACTCAGGAAAAGGTTTTATATTATATCGCGTTTCTTGTACACACGGGTGTACGAGAGTGACTTGCACCGATTGGAAACTTTTTCTGTGATGTATATTTTCAAGTTGCAACCCGTTCTTTATTTGATTGAACAGAATAGTTCATTCGCTTTCTATTAAACCCGTGTACGAGACGCGCGAGAGGTTAATCGACTTCAAAAAAGAGTGGGTGGATGTAGGTTTTTTTAACCGTATTTTGTAAAAGAATTATACCTTTATTTACATTTAGTAAAACATTGAATTTTATTTTGTAAATAGTTTTCTAACAACATCTTAGGTGTGACGACCCCAACGCCGGAAATATAGGTCACAAATGGACCCTATCGGCCTTACTCCGGCACCTTCGCAAGCAGGGACGTAACACCACGGCACTAATGGCGGCCATAGAGGACCTCGTCGTCAAGTCCATACTATCCTCGGCCCAAACCATCACTGCGGCCGCCAGGGTATTTGTACCTAACTTCTTTAATTGTTTTGGTGAGTAATAAAGTATTTTATTATAACAGTGAATATAATTAATTATAAATTATTTATCTTATCTTTTAAGGTTTATTCATGTAACTGTCTAACTAAATAAGTAGACTAGTCTTAAGTTCGAGTTAGCTGCGCAATGCGTCACCCTATCATTTGTCGCGCAACTGCCCATGACTTGTGAGTCCCTGATGTGGCTCGAAACTAGTCGAGTTGTCTCGTCAAACACTTACGTAAATGAACAACACATTAAAGTGTAAATAAAAATTAGATAAGAATTACAGCAAATGACAATGACCAAATTTGTATGGAGCGTGGTGCCTTTTCATTTTTTCGCGGCAGTTGATCGGGTGTGGATAAACTGATGCAGAATAACATTACAAACAAAAAAATGCAAGGGGTCTTATATCATAAACACAGTCCGAACCGAGTTAAATCAGTTCAAAGATGTGAAAATAGTGCTATATAATTCCTGTGATTTTGTTGATGGTGACCGTACACAACGCATATTTCATTTACTTGTCAGAAATATTTTGTAATAAATAGTTATAAACGATTTCAAGGAATATAATAAATATTATTGAGAACGTTTTTACTTTTTTTTTATTTTTATTAGAGGTATTATTTTTTTTTGTTATTAGGCCACGGAATCAATAGAGTGAACCATTAACTGACCACTGCTGAAGAAAAAAAAACATTTCGTTTGATTGGCTAGCGTGTTCAATTTATATGTATACGGTTTATGGCCTATGACAGATTTTCATGATCAATTTCCTCTCAGTCAAAAACCCGCAAAATACTTTACTGAGTCCTATCATGAAATGCTATGTTTGTCAGCTGCGGCGTCGGTAGCGGATTGAGTAGTAACAGTCGTCAAAACACGAAAAAAAAACATTTTTTTGTCTACTTCTCCCGACTTACCTACTTCCGATTAGTGACTAATCTAACTACAGTTAATACTTTAATCTACATCTAGCTTAAGATTCTGTACAAAGACATCGTCATACAGTCCCAAAGTGATGCATTTCGAATGATCACATTATAAAAAAAAAATATGCGCTCATCTGACGTATGGAATATACTTATATCACTTAAAAAGTCGACGGTTTGCTTACTGCAAAAGATTATGCTAACTATAAAGTAGATGTGTCTCCCACCAGGAGTCAACGGCAAAAAATACTTTATTAGATGTTTGGACGGCTACAACTACTCAACCCACCACTGGTACCACAGCTAACACTCATGAAGCTTCATGACACAACTCCTAGAAGCATCCCACAAGTTATCGACTAAGAGAAAATAGGTCAAAAAATTAGCGCCTGGCAATATGAATATATTGTGGTGTGATTTGGTGTTTCTGTGCCCGGCGTACAGTGGCGCGCAATTTGAAGTTAGGAATTGTGACAAAATAATATGAATAAAAAACGAAAGTAAGATGTTTGATTCCAGCTCCTTTTAACGTTCATAACTCAGTCCAGACTGAGATTTCCATATATGAGCCCATAGACAATTTCGTTTGTAATGACATTCTAGATAATATTTTCCATAAATCATCGTCTGCCGCCAGAAAAAAGAAAGGCACCAATTTTAGTCAATGCCCTTTGATATGTGTCGATATTTCAGAGCTGTTCGGCTATGATATACTAATCGACGACATGCTGAAACCGTGGCTGCTGGAAATCAATCTATCTCCCAGGTAAATAATACTAGATTCCGTACAATTAATTTATGATACTTTTATAGGCCTTTATTATTGATAACGGGTCGGGCCTTCATATGACGCCTAGCTTTTTTGGGGAGCAAAAACTAGGAAGTGTGTACATTACAGAGCACTGGGTCCTCTGTATAATAGCTCCGGAACCTTCAAGGTGTAACGCCTGTTACAGCACATCCCTAGGGACATTCATAGGCCTAACATGATTTCTTTATTTTATAATAAAAAACACTTATTAATTTGTTACTCATTGAAATCACTACATAGCATAAAACAAAGTCGCTATCCGCTGTCTGTCTGTCGCGGAGAACGTAACGGGTTACCGGGGTTCCGGCTCGACGTGTAGGAGAAGGAACGGGTTGATTTTTAGTCAGTAAGAGTCTGACACTCCCTCCCGCCTCACCCAGGCGGGAACAGTCATTCGATGATTTTCCCCACATAAAAAAAACCGCCGTCTCTCTGTCCCTATGTATGCTTAGATCTTTAAAACTACGCAACGGATCTTGATGCGATTTTTTTAATAGATAGAGTGAATCTTAGGAAGATTTATATGTATAATACATACATATTGCACCCGTACGAAGCCGGGGCGGGTCGCTGATAACATATACATAATAGCAAATTGCAAATGACCAATTGCTAATATTAATCTCCATTCTCGAGCCATTATTATCAATCGATTGCGACAGACTGTTGACATTATTTCTTTAGAATTTCTACCAAAAGCTTTAGATCGATATTGGATTCAAATAATAAGGGCCGAGCGATGTTTGACCATTATCTCGCCTGGTGGTAAGCGATGATGCGGCCTATGATAGAACACGTCGTCCCATAAGCAACCTATTCACTCGGGCCTTGAAGACACCCATGTTATACCCTTCAGGAAATACAGACTCTGGCAAAGAATTCCACTTCTTAGCAGTACGCGCAAGGAAGCTTGATGTGAAGCGCTTCGTACGTGTGGGTGGGACATCTACCATGAATCTTATGCTGTATTTTCTCCTCTATGTCTACAGCCTGGCGTGTGAGAGTCCGCTGGACGCGCGCGTGAAGTCAGCCCTACTTGCAGACACGCTGACACTGGTGGGATTGCCCGCCGTGCCCATGTCTAAGGCTGATATATCCACGCAGAGCAACTCGCTCAAGATGAGGATTGGAGCGGTAAGTTGGTTATTTTTTACTGTGACTTAAGATCGTTTACGTTGTACTAATGAACAAAGAGAAAATGGGATCTTAATATCTGCCGTTTTCGATAAACTTTAAAGTAATATCATATATGGGAAGAAACGAACAAACATCTCGTATATGATAAAGGACATTTTACTACAAAATGGTACTTTGTTCCTTGGAGAGTAATTAAAAATTTCCATAAAATTCGTTCGCTCACAATCTCAGAACTTAACTCGATTGCATAATATTTATTCAACCAACCCACGTTTCCTATTTCGGGCATGTTCGACTAGTTTCGAGCCACGTCGGGACCCATACTATAACTAAATGAAACAGCCACCTTTCACGTATCTCATTCTCGTTACCAGTGTCGCCGCGTACACTCGGCAGAGAACGTGTTTGTCCGCGGCAAGCGTGCGTCTGCGGAGGCGCACGGCAGCGGCAGCAGTGGCGGCCCCGCGGCCAGCGGTGGCCACGCGGCCAGCGGCGGCCACGCGGCCAGCGGCGGTCACGCGGCCAGCGGCGGCCACGCGGCCAGCGCCGCCGCCACCAGCTCGGGCTCCGGGGGCTCCGGGGGCTCGCTCACCGGGGAGGAGCTCCGCCTCGTCCGCGCTGTCAGGGCGCAATACGCGCGCCGCGGGGGCTTCGTAAGAATCTTCCCTTCACAAAATTCTTGGCAGAAGTATTCGCAGTATTTAGGTGAGTAAACTTCAAAGATGTGATGGAATAGTTTTTTGTTGCATTTTAATAAAAACAGACTGCCGGCCATGGGGTCTCGGGTTTTATTACCAGGTCGGGCAAAATACGGGATTTTTTTTTACGGTGCTACATTGTTCAGTAGCTTAAGTACCGTAATGTGCACCTCTTCCTATCTCTTCGGGGATAAAAAGCGTTATATTATATTAATAAAATCAGTTTAAAGATCCATTACGTAAGTTGAGTTTGTAGTTTCATGTTCGTTAACAGTTCATTGGTTCTTGGTTGGTAACAAAGTTGTTTTACAACATTTCTTAGGATGTTGAAATCATTCTGTATTCACCGTTAATTGTTTTCTCTACTTTAATAGTTGACCCTTTGGTAATGCGCTGTCATGTGTATGTCGTAGACCCAGTGACGGGCATCCCGGTGTGCTCGACGTCCCTAAACAACAACATCCCGTACCAGGTGGTGCAGCACAACTACAACCTGCTGGTCCACTCGCACGTGCTGCCCCACTTCCAGCACGCCACCGTCGCCACCAGCCTCACCGACACGCCGCAGAGGTACGGCCGTCACGCGATACTGAAAGTATACTTAATTTAAAGTTGTACTCAAATATCCTGCCATCTCTGTCATTTTACAAAGAATTTGTAGAGACAGAATTATGCTTAAGCGCGACTTAAAATTGAGTAGCGTTTGAGTACTTTAATGAGAGGAATTCTCTATCAAACCACAAGACATCTGTTTGTTTGTTTGAATGCCATCATCTCCGGAACTACAGGTCCAATTTGAATAATTCTTTTTTGTTGGATAGTACATTTATCGAGTAAGGCTATAGGCTATAAAACATCACGCTACGACCATTAGGAGCCGAGCAGAGTGGGTGAAACCGTGCGGAAGTTGCTAGATTATTTATATAGAAGATACTGCAATTCAGACTGTCCAAGGTACAGAAATCCTTTATGGGGTTTGGTATTAAATGCTATAATAATAAATCTCAATGAAAGTAAACTTAAAACATATATTAAGCGCGAATTATGTAAACAAGCTTACTACAGGGTGATTGATTATCTTGAGGATAGGAATGCTTGGCAGCGTGTTGGTTCGGCTCCACTGGACAATACTCAAATGTAGTCAGTACCTAGTTCAGATTACGATAATAGGTAATTTAATACTTTGATTCCGATGAAGGCAATCTATTTTTCTTGTGGCATCGAGCATTTCTTTCTTTATTTAAACAAGAGTTTATTTTTTTTCTTGTATAGAAGCACTATTTTGTATGGATTGTCAGTATACATATGTGAGGACCATGTCAGACTTAAGATATTTGTTTTCTCTTGGTTTTGTTTTTTTTTTCTATTTTAGTATGTTCTGTTATTTGTATGTTGCGTCAGGTATGTCTTTACATTATTCTCACATGTGTGTACAATATTGGAATATGTATCAGAGCAATGTAAAACAGACTTTTTTTAAAAGAGTAACGAATGGAGTTTCTTGCTCGTTCTTCTCCACTCGAATCGACATTTTGGAACGAGCGTCTAGCTTCACTGACGGACAGACTGACAGACTATTATATATTTCATATTTGTTGACGTTTCAAAAGTACCAAATTATGGTTTCATTGAAATAAATGCTTTTGAGTTTGAGTTCCAGTTAAATCCTCCGATGTTCTATGATGTTTTTTGTTCGACGACGTTCTATGTGTAAACTAGTAGTTTGTTGGCGGGTATGTATATTATTGGACTATATTTTTATCCTATTGTAGATTAAAAAACAAAGTTCGTTTATTCGAACGTGTTCAGCTACTTAAAGTCATCATTTTCTATTAAAAAAGCTACAAATACTAAAACAATATTCAATGTTATAGGCTAAAGCGTTACGAAGCTGTGAGCATCACTTGCCAGGCGCCGGCAGTCTGGTTGGGGGAGACTACTCCTCAACATCACGACACCAGGAGAGCTAAGGAACTTGTCAAACGACAGCTCATGGATGGGATGAAGCTCACGTGAGTTCTACTATATCAATACAAAATAATATTGTGTTAATAATTGAGATGGTCCCAATATACTTCCCTGAGGAACTCCATGAAAAATTTGTTCAGAGTTCCTTTCAAAATGTGCACTACTGATACATAATATGTGTATAATATTTTTAAAACTTTTACTTTGTTATGCGTGAGGTTTTTCTATATCTAGAAATCGCATTCTGCACTAAATAATAGAAATGTTAGCTGTATCGAAAGCTTTAGTAAAGTTCAAAAAGATATACTGTGACTACCCTTTTCCGGTAAAACAACCTCAACTATCTTTTAAAGAAGATCGATGTACATTTCCAGGATGGGCGAGGCTCGTCGCGCCTTCGGTTTATACCTAACGCACGTCTTGAAGCGGGTATCATCCCCCAGCAACGAGCTGGGCGTGGCGCACGCGTCGCTAGTACTTCGGTTTCTGCGCAAGGCCTCCGCATCACTCCGTATGCCTTATAATGTAAAGGTGACCAGTTCTATGCATGGCTTTTACACTATAGTGATGGTATTTCTTTGACAACTTTAGCTAACTAGATAATTTGTTGCTGGTCTAGAGACAAAAGTACTATTAAACCTCTTAACCAAATCGAGGGGTAACGGACTATTTGATTTAAGCGACATTTTGGGCGATATTGAGTTATATATATATTCGGAATCAGCAAATTTTTCTCCGTCGAATATATAATAACTCAATATCGCCCAAAATGTCGCTTAAACCAAATATTCCGTTACCCCTCGAAATAGTTTTCTGGGTGAGGCAAGAGGGAGTTTCAGACTCTTACTAACAAAAAACCACCCTGTTTCTACTCTTCCTTTGCGCCGGGGCCCTGATAACCCGCCAGGTCATCCGCATCGGGTCGGGCATTAGCCCTACTGGGCCCCATTTGTGGTACTCTGATAGCTCTGCCCCTAACTTGTAATAATCTTCCTAGTGCTTTGACGGCAACATAATGATAAAGTTTTTCGAAGAAATATCTCCTCGCACGCAACCTGAATGTTATACACTGACACGGCATGTTATTGATTTTAGTTTAAGAATTTTTTATCTATTTTATTGACTTTTCAGCATGTTTACATGATTTGGAGTCTGGCTACTGCTTATCATTTCTCCCACATAGAATAATATTTTGTTAATAACATTATCAATCGGCACATAATATTATTAATTCATTTGCCTATCACTAACTGCAACTTGGGTACTTGCCAACTAGTCAAATTCAATACTTTTTTCGAACTGTTGTCAAAAACGACAGTTTTCTATTTTGAATTTTTAATATCTGCCATAGATTAAGGAGCTTTGGTAGCGTCAATTCTTAACAAATTGCTAGAAAAATACTAAAATTAAGTTATTCATAAAATCTATTTATAAAACTGTATATTTTTAACATTTTATTGTATTGAAAAGTCGAAATAATTTATTTTTGACTAAGGCAAGTACCCGATACTAACACCTAAAAGAAACAGTCGCTCTATCTACTTACCTCGCTGACACACTGTCATACGTCGAACTATACAAAATCAGCAGCTGTAGCCAAATGCCATTTAGCGCTTGTCTACATATAGAATAGAAAACCAAATTATATGGGATTGACGTAAATTTTGACACTTGTCCGTGTCATCCCCATACATTTTGATTTCTACTCTCATTGAAGACAAGCGCTAAAGTGGCGTTTAACTCGCTTTACATGATCTTGCCGTACATTCAACAGACAGTTTATACTGGTTCTGCATAGTTTGATATGTATCCAGGATTTTACTCCTAAATTCAACCCTACTTGTCTGAACATACTTCTTATTTATGAGTTTGGATCTGTATCTTAATATTACTGATTGTTTTGTATGTTTCTTCAAATATAAATAGTAAATATTTTTATCTCATCACAGCTTATGTCTCAAAAGGTATCTGGAAAATGTTTTGGGTATTATATTAATATGATTTTGTGTACTTTAGTGATGGGTTGTATATAATGTAATATTCAATAAAATTTTTATTTTTTTATGGCATAAGCCGGTAAACGGCCAAACGGATCACCTGATGGTAAGCAATAGGTGTCGCCCATGGATACCTGGAACACCAGAGGCGTTACAAGTGCATTACCGGCTTTTTGGGGATTAGAGTTTAAGGATCGTTGGGGATTCAGGGATTGAGGATATTGGGGAAGGGGAGGGTAATTGGGCCTCCGGTAACCTCACTCACACGACGAAACACAACGCAAGCGTTGCTGTGAGGCCGTGGTATCACTCCGGTCGAACCGGCCCATTCGTGCTGAAGCATGGCTCTCCCACACTTATGACAAAATAACAGGTTAATAGCCGTTTTCATAAACCATCTCTTAACTAAAAGTTGATTAGCGTGACGTACCACCTACACTAAATCCTCACTTGTACTATTAGATTGTTTAGTGACTCCTATCTTACCAATCCCCTAAAGTTTAAGACTAGTTGAATTTTAAAACGGGCATTAGTTTTCTACTAAGAAGTTACTAATAATTTTGTCTATTACCAGGGTCCCCCAGCGAAGATGTGCGACAAGGACCGTTGCGCCGTGATAGCGAAGCAACTGAACGACTTCCTGTACATGTACTACAGGGAGACAGACCTCTACACTGACAGCGAGGACAAGGAGGGCTGCGTCTCCAATATACACTTCGCGCAGTTCCTCTACTCCGCTAGGTGAGTCAAATAATAAAATGTATTTTTCATATAAAATATGTATTATGTCTCTTTCAGTGGTATGATGACGGTATCACTCCTAATGTCCCTTCTGAGTGCCAAGCACGAATAACTATCGCATTCGTAACGTAATAGTATCGAGCACGTTCGGCGCTCTGATTGGCCGGCCTCAGTGAAACAACCAATCATTGCAAAAAAAAACGGCTCACAGTAAAAATTAATAACGATGTTTTGGATTGATGCATTTAACAGCTTGTCATTAAGGATCGTTTTCTAACATAAGTTCTGTGGACTTCTTGGCCAAAACGTACAAACTAGATTTAGTACTACTACCAAGAAATCCAAAATATTTTATTAATCATTACTTCATTTTGCTAAAAAATTGCACCTATATATAGGTATAATTTTACTTATATAAAGGAGGTCCATAGTACTACTGGAGCAGTGCTGTTATCAGCTGTTGATGTAATAAGTACCTTACATATAAAAATTACCATCAAAATCTTTGTTTCTCCAGCGAGGCAGACCTAGAAGACGTGTTACTTCTGCAACTAAAGATGGAGAACTACCAGACGACGTTCCTGGGCGACACCCGCAGCATGTTCTGCGTGGACCTGCCCCCCGCCCGCCTCTGTACGGAGGCCCCCGCCAGGCACACGCTGCTCAAACATCTCGCCTGTCTCTCGCCCAATAATACTAGGAAGTACAGGTATGTGAGCAAATTCAACGCATTTATATCTATTCAACTATGTACGTTATCTTTTGAAACGGTCAAATTATCCGTCAGTTTAGGTGCTCAGTCCGGTGTAGATTCATAAAGTTCTTACACATCACGAGTCGTCATTTCACATCCACTTTAATTAGGTAGTTTCCAGGGTATCAAAATTAAAAATCTAATTAGTCCGTCAGTTAGATAATGAAAAAATATTAGAAACGTATTTTTTTTATTTTCTCGTATTAAGTTGTAATACTTAGATAAAATGACGCTAAGTTTAGGAGTGGGAGGTCGTTACGTCATAACGTGCTACAAAATGTGACGTCACACGATATTTCATGTTAATATATCGTCCAAAGTATTTAATTTTGTGAGATAAAAAAACGTGTCTAAAGTTTTAAATGAATCTACCAGACGGACATTAAAATAAAATTTAGGAAACTACCCTATTGGTTATGACATTTCGACATTAACGTTTGAGTTACTGGAACGCATAACTAAGCAAAACACAATGTATTTTTTTTATTATTGTGTCTCATAATTTACACGGAAAGTCGTTCAATAATCTACTTATAATCTTATGTCTTGGATGATCGTATGATGGTCTAACATCCAGTTTTTAACCCTCAGATCTGAATGGATGACGTGGATCAACACAGCTGCTAAATTGGGGTATACTAAATTATATACGTTTGGAAATGCTTTGTTTTCTAATTTAATCTTTTCGATTTTTTTCTTTCTCAATCTATAATATGTTTTTTTTAACTTTGGTGTCGTGATTCTGCTCTATATTCAGTTTCATAAAATATTGTTATCTTTTACCAAAACAATGGAAGTAATCTAATAACTAAAGGTTTGCGCAAAATATGTCCGTTTGCGCAAAACATATTTTAGTTTGCGCAACTGATGTCAAGAAAGAATTTTCTGTTCGACTTTTGCGCAATGAAGTTTTGAAGTAAAAGATGAAAATATTTGAATTCTTGCGCTAACGAATGTATCATGGAATGTGTGCTTTACGTGTTCAGTTTTGTAAGATATCAATACCGGTTACGAGCCGGCAATCATTGTTCAGTAACATAATTTCCCTCAAAGTGAAAATCGAGCATATAATAGCCCGGTATATGGCGATACGCTCACCCCCTATTACATAGGACTCATAATATAAATACTGAAAAGTGGGTGTCATATTGTGCAGGGACATTAAGTGTCGTAGATAATGTGTACATCTGCCTACCCCTTCGGCTTCGGGGATAAAAGGTGTGATATTATGTCATGTATGTTATTTAAATTCTATTGGTTGCGGATCTTAACTCGTCGAGTACCGGTTTTGTAGACACAATTATAGAACAATAGGTTGCGGTCACCGGTGACCGCTTGGTGTTTGACAGTTTAAACGGCAAAACTCGCTTTTTCTTGTAAAGATTTCTAAGTATGGTGTAAAAATCAATGATTGTGAGATTTGTTATTTATTACACTGGTACATTGCCTATTTATAAAGGTTTAAATCACCTGCTACTTTCATCTCTGCAGTGCTTAAAGGTTGACTGGGAGACAATGCCCAAGGCATTAAGTCCACCTGTACACACTTGTTGTATGAAGTTGAAATAAATAAAAAAAATAAATAAATAAATAAAAATGTATAATTCGCGACATACGTAACTTATTTCGTATTACGTACTATTATTATTATAATAGATACATGGAATACTTATTATACGGGACTCATAACATAACTCACAGTATGCCGCCGGGTATGCCGCCGGCATGGCTGCCGGGAGTGCCGGCGGGTCACGCGGCTTGTCGGCAGTTCGTGGCCGGCATTCGAGCGGTAGTGGTGTGCGGTTTGTGTGTATTCAACAAATTAAAATGTCATTTCGATGGGACGACGAAACTGTGAAAACCGCAACGTTACTGCCAACCTATCTTTAGCGGGTGTAGCCTTTCTCCAGCCAGTATTTTTTTTTGCTAATGTATACTTCAGTACTCTCTAGCATAAATTCAAAATCTTCATATGTCATTCTCAGAAACTCAAAGAACATACTATTGCGCAAACGTTGACATCCCACATCATCTTTTTTTATACTCTTCTATCATTACAGTACCGTTCTGCCATTTTCTATTTTGTAAACTTGGGCGCACCCAAAACCTTCTCGGCCTTTTGTATTTTTTTCTTATTAAAATAAAAATTACAACTGCGGCGGCAGTGCTGATGATTTTCGTATTCATTGTAACCAACCAACCAAAAAAATGTTCACTTCACTAGCGTTGTACGTGACTGTCACAACCGGAATGATGCTTGACGGCTTTGTGCGGCTTGTGCCGGCGGCTTGTATTGCCGGCGGCATAGCCGCTCGGCATGTGTGTAGTAGTCTTTACATTGTACAGTGGCATAATGTGCACCTCTGCCAGCGGGGATAAAAGGCGTGATGTTATGTTATGTAACTTATTTATCGGATTAGATTCGACTACTTCCATTTTGCCATAAAAGATCCAAATTCTAACTTTAGTAGGTAGTATAATAAGTTATACCTACTTGGAAATCTTTACACTGCTATCATATGAATATATCCATAGCTTGCCTGTCATTAACGGCGATGTAAGCCGCGGTCTCGTCAGGTCTATCAACCGAGGGAAGAAAATTACCACTTAAAACTTGTTGTGACAAGTCTAAGGATGTAAGTCCAGTGTGTGTGGCTTTTGTATTGGTTTTTATTTTAGAGTCAAGCCTAGGATACTGTAGGGGACAAATGTGCTGCGACACGTGTCGCCGGCGCGTCGTGTGAAGTAGCGCGACGTTGCTTATATGTCGGGCGACATCGGCCGACATGTCGGCGATACATGTCTTGGTACATCTGTACCCCTAGTGTATCCTTGGCTTAAGTGTGTGCACCGTTAGGTAGGGATTTATATTTCACGGTTCTTTTGTGTAGGTAAGTATAAGATGCATGGAATGATATCAACTTTAATTGCACGGCATAGCAAAATCAATCATATCTACGCAAATGTAACCTTTAACCTAACCTCATTTGTAAATATTTAAAAAATATTCAATCCTTCACAGTGTGGTGTGGTAGTTACACTGTAAATAACAACAAATAACATTATCATGCATGCAATGTATAAGAAGTTTTAACAATGATCTCAATTTTGAATATTTATCCCAAGGTCACAAATAGTTGGATTTCAGTAGTAGTTACCTAATCTAAACGTATTCTTGCATACTGTAAGAAAATAATATATTAAAAGATAAAATTAAATTTAAAACTAGTAGAGCTTTTCTCAGTATCATCACGTAAGTAACCCGCGATTTTACTTAATTTAGTATGTCTCACGATAGTTATTATAAAAACATATCACAAGATACTTGCTAAAATAAACTTCAATTTACATATAAGATAGATACAATTTAAATAAGAACAAAGAAACCACAAACCTCGACCTTATATACACAGTGTTAAGACATATACTCCTTTTCACAGGCAGTCTGACTCCCAAAGCCGGTCGGAGACAGACACGGATAGCGAGCAGACGCGGCCTCCCTTCACCAACTCAGACGTGGTACTCAAGGAGTCACTCAAGGAGGAGAAACCTTTCACTCAAGCCATCAAGTATGCACGCTCGTAACTCTTGTAAGATCCAACACCTATTTTTGCTTGATTATGAAATGTGTTGAAAAAATGAACGTGTGAAGAATAATCGTATTTATTTATTCGGTGAATAAGGTACAAAATAGCAGAATTTTAAAGGCAGTATTATAAAAAAATAGAAGAAACAGAGTTAGAGGTAAATTCTAAAAAAAAATGTAAAATTCGAAAAGCCTTCAAGGTCTAAATGGGACGTTATTGCTACACTCAATATAATAATAATAAGAAGGGCAACAAGTAACAACCTTTATATATTTATAAAAATCCCGATCGATTTCGATCATGGTGGCCAGTCTAACAAGACTAGCCCACTTCGCAGGAGATTTTATAGTGCACAAGTGCGTGCGCAAACAGAAGTGCACTCTCTGTTCCCTCACTGTCTGGACGATGGGACGCCAGGCCACGGGAGAGAGGTCAGGCCCAGACCAACGGCTTTAAGTGCTTTCCAAGGCACGGGGGCGAAACACCGCCGAACTTCCTAACTCCATGCTAATAATAATCAATTTACTCAGAAATTGCCACACTTTTTGGCGCGGAAATCCAACCCGCGACCCGTTGCTCAGTGGCCGGTCTCCCAACCAACTGCGCCAACCGTTATATCACGAAATTATATAGATTTCTTAAAAGTTATGGTAGACATCATCACTTATGACCAGACTAGACAGTGATCAAACATCGAAATATTCGTACAAACACTTTTTGACTAACATGTGTGTTTGTAGAAGACTCAAAACACAAATTTTTTCAACACATTTCTCAATACAAAATGTGTTACTACCCACTTACGTCAAATGTCCCTTAGCCTCAGCTTTCTCTATACTCACGTATTTTACCAATTTAAACCTAAGATAATACCATGTCCCAATTATTTATGTACAAATTAATACCAAATCTAGTTATATTAAATACATACCAAGACGTAGCTAAATGTACTGTTTATGGAGTCATGCTTCGTCACGAATGGGCCGGTTCAACTACGGCCTCAAAGAAAACCGACGTGAAACAATGCTTGCGTTGTGTGAGTGAGGTTACCAGAAGCATCTCCCCCAGAAGTTTGGTAACGCCCTTGTATCTTCTCTGGCGTTACATGGGCGGTGCCCGATTGCGTACCACCAGGTCAACGAACCCCTCGTTTGTCTCACAATCCCTCAAAAACTTATTACCTAGCTACGTCAATGTATACTTGTTAATTTTACAATCAGATCTTAATGCTGAATGTACTTAATAAATTAATATCAAATATTAGAATATCAATAAAGTAATGAAATATAGACCTTATAGTATTAACAATAAGATCTGATTGTAGACTGACTGTAGTTCTCTCATCGATAAGTTAACATTAAAATATCGATTGTATGACGATCTTATACTAGGACGGTTAGATTCTACTCTAGTTACTTAGGCCCATACCATTTAGGGGTATTCAGTCTCGAAGTTTTACTACCTTTTCGGAGTAACCCTGTAGATATACATAATCGAAATGCATATTTTGCATGGGTAGCACACCTTCACTATTACGAATCTAACCGAACACAAGTCAAAAACAAAACAGAATCTCATACAAACAAAAAAATAGTGAATCAGTAGTGTGATGCACGATTTGCCTTCTAATGTTAGCAATAATTAATTAAAATATAAATTAATGTGTTTACCCAGTACCTGGCACTAGATATAATAATCTGAAGGTGCTATGTTAACGAAATTCTATTGTAGAGCAGTAGCGGTTGTAGCAAGGCAACTGGCGTTACCATGGCAACGTAATAACAGCTTAAATAGAGCTCTCTATACATAGATAAACACATACAAGCCGTTATCCAACGGTGTACTTCTTTTTGAAGGACTGGAAACTTATGTCTGTAACTTACCACTAGCGCCGATCACTTACCAGGTGATATGACCGCTGGTTTGTCCCCTGGCCTTTTCCGACTATTTATTTATATGCAGGACTATGACAATACTAGTTAGCATTAAATATAAAGTCTAGAAAACCTAGGACTGCTTCTCTAAATAAAAATGTGCATTTTTAAGCTCTGCTGTCTATAAAAATTAGATTATTTCTAATTCAATTAAAATAATGTACTGTAATGAGCAGAATTATGTGTGCAAGCAGTTTAGAGATTGATCAGTCACTCAGGAGTTTTCTAGGTTTAAACAAATATCTTTTAGGAGTGTTTAAATTATTTCACTTTGTTTTGATGCTATATATCTGGTATTGTCGCGGTGACCTGGCATTCTGGCAAGCACCAATATGACTTGTTCCGAGTTATATGTACTTTCTAAAGGTTATTAGACACCACTGGCATACAGTGAAGGAAAACATCATGAGGAAACATGGACTTTATAATTTCAAGTTAAGAGTTTGAAATCGGAAATCTACATAAAGCAAGCGTGTGACTAATGCTCATTCCTTCTCCGTGTCAGAAGAGGCCTTTACTCAGCAATAGGACAGTAATACGCTGATGATGAAGCTAAATGACACTAGCGGTTCCTATCTGATTACTTTGAGAAGATACATCGACATAAACTCAAAGATCATACCTTTTTAACTGAGCAATCAAGCGGTCACCCGTGACCACTGTCCGCTAATTCCACTATAGACCTTATTTCCGATGTTTAGAGACTACTTTTGTATGAACATATTTTGGGATTTATATCAGGTGTACGATTTTATAAAAGGCTTGATGTAAAGAACAGTTGCCAAAGTTAATAGCTAGTTGCATTGTTACAATCTACCATTTAAGTTTGTTAGACTGACGTGCGATATGTGAACGTACTTACAAATTACAATACGTCTCTCTAATGTTGTGATTGCCAATCCTATTGTTACAATTTAGCTTGCTTTGTGATATGGTCGAAATAGATAGAGATCTAAAAATGCAAAGGTCTCAGCGATTATCGCATACCTGTTAAATAGTGACAAAGTTCATTGAAGGTGGGAATGATCGTGGTTTGGAAGTCTAGGGGTCTACCCCTAGGAGAAATGATATCTCGGAAAATTGATGATTCCACCTGGAATAACTATCGTGAGACATGCTAAATAAATAAAAAATCGCGGATTACTCATGTGAAAATACTGAGAAAAGCTCTACTAGTTTCCTTATGAGCTGGGTACGCGGTCGCGGCGATGTCGCGCAGGAATGAGGTAGAACCCATCTGTGGTTCGAAACTAGTAGAGCCTTTCTCGGTATTTGCACGTGAGTAACCCGAGATTTTTAGTTAATTCATCTGAAAGTCTAGACCTCCCTAAAATCAGGCTTGAGCAGTGCCCTTGGTCTATTTATTTCGACTGTACTAGTTTTGAATTAAATATGATGTCATGTAAGTATAAGGAATAATATGAAAAAAAAGGTATGGTTAGATAAACTATCGGTATTTGTAACGAAAAGGCTACGTCTTTGAAGATATCATTGAATGTCTTCAAAACATTTAAGACGAGATTTCGTCTTATGTATCAGTTAATTTATTGCCTAATATTTTTAGAATGTAAACATAAACAGGCGAGTTTATATGATGGTATTGTAACTCAATGAATGTGCTTATTGTATGTGTAAAGGAAGATACGAAAAAGGGAGTGAAAAAAATAGTAAATAACATAATTTTGAGCATGTCTAGATTGCCTAAGATGAAATGTAATAATTATCTTTTTTATATATTCCATTATTCCGCGAGTGTATGTATGCCGCGCCTTATGTAGTATTGTACTTACTTGTTGTGATTTGACAACCTATGCTAGTCGACATGGTCACACATCGCGCAAACGCCAAAGTCTTGAATTACCTACTTACTTATTTATTATTTAGATGCATTTAAATCTTTCTTATACACTTTTTAAGTTCATAAAGTGATAATTCTAAATAGTTGTAGCAATTTTAAAACTTCACATAAATATTGTACAAAAAATAAGTAAATTATTGCAATAACTAAATGAAATTGAAAACGACTTAGGTACCGTCCACAGCGCGTGATTGCATTTTGTTTAAGAATCTCATGAAATTTTAATTTGTATTGATATTTTTTAAAAGTATTACTAGTTTTAAGTGAGCAGTGTTTAGTTTAGTTTTATTTGTGATACTCCAAAACTGCCCAGATCTAAATTGTTTATCTCAAAATCTACAATGATGGTGGAGACTTGGCAACTATATGAAATGTTTGTAGCAGTATGGGCAGGATGAATGATGAGCAGTACATGTAGTTGTAATTTTAACTCCAATATAAATAACTGACAGAGTGGTCTCGCGTGGCAGCAGGCGCCGATGTTAGAAATGTAGCTGCAATTACTGTCATTCCCAGCCACTAAACAACGGATCTCTTGTATATTTTTTAAAATTTATTATGCCTTATGTAATATATTCGGAAATTAATATATAATTTATGCAGCCGAGCTGTTTTAGATGTCATTTTTAATTTAAATATTCTGGACTTTTGTTTTAGCAAATATCAATGGATTTTTAATGTTATTTTATTCAAAGCTTATTTTGTACTAGTAGTGCCATATACCAGGACGTTAGTCACAGCGTATCATGTACGATGCTGTCACTGGCGAGCGAGGCTTAGCTTGAGTACAAAGTGTGAAATAGTGAGATACATCGGCAAAGTTTTAATCTCATATATTATTATATATTACGTGAAAATATATTTTGAATATGCTAAATAAAAGTTAAATACCAATTTTAGTTTCATTCAAAGAAAACCTTTAGTTTTAAAAAAAATAACGTTACCCCACACTAGGATTATCTATCTCCTGTGTCGTGGGTGCGTTTATTAACATACAAGTTCACATACACATGACACCCAGACCAGAAACAACAATTTGTGGGTCACACAGTGTTATTCCATGCGAGAATCGAACCTGCGACACGTTGCACGGCAGCCGATTGCCCAGCCACCGCACCAACCGCGCAGTCGATGCAGCAGTTTAATGTATTTGTACATGTAGTAATGTATTAGTTATTATGTGGAAAATTGTCGAGTACCTATCTAATGTCTGACTAGAATTAGATGAACCTTGAATTAATTTTGATGTACATACCTACCTACTCTATATTATAATGAATGAATCAGCATTTCGACAGATTTATTGGTGTAGTGTTTGAAGTAATGCCAGCGGTTTTTAAAATGTGCACAATTAGAATTAGTGATTATGTTGTTTATTTTTTGTGCCTTCATGTATTCTCTAATGTATTACTAATTGGATTTTCTTAATAGGGGTATATGCCTTGTATTTATGAGCGGGATTCAAGCAGTCTAAATAAATAAACTCCCTGCCAAGATTTTCCCGGTAGGCTGCAATATGGGGATCTTCAAAATAGGTTTATAGAGTCGGCAAGACACATGTAATGCCCTGTGTTGCAAGCGTTCATAGGCCGCGGTAACCACTTACCATCAGGTGGACCGTGGGCTTTTCTTGCCACCATCGTGGCATAAAAAAAAACAATGTGTAAATATTTTAAAAAACATTTATTCTCACTATTCTCAAATTACACCAGACAGACTTTATCCAGTCTCCAGTCTCAAAAAGAAGCAGAACTCATAGGTGATCCAGTTTCATCACACTGTTCAGAATCCTCGAGTTTCACCCAGGCGCCCAAGTCCTGTGAAATATTGAAAAATATTAGTATCAGAAAGTTGGGCTAAGGTGCGGAAGTGACGTTACAGTTTATATTGCGACGTTTACGTTGACGTGTGAATATCGTCGTAAAATAAAATAAAACAGACGACAAAATTGAAACAATCTCTGGCCAGAATGTCACTAAAGCATCGTATGGCCATTTTAATGCGCACTGCGCAGTCTTGCGCGATGTTACCCGTAGCAGACTCGTACTAAAGTTAAAATGTAGTGTGCAACATTTGTTGGAGTACGACTAACGCATTGTGTGCACATTTGTCGGTTTGGTAGATCGACTGATCGACTAGCGAGCTCGAGGCTCGAGGCTCGGGTTACGCACGCCGTTAACGTCAGCTGTTCTCTGCCGTACTTACGATTTGCAATTTTTCGCTTTCCTGTGTCTTCTGTCGCTGTCGCCTAACGTATACAGCATAACGCCGTCGCTTTAGCATCGACTACGCATCGCCGCCATAAGCTCGTCATCATCATGCCGCATCTAACTATCTGAAAGGACTCGCACGCACTTTGTGGTATGTCGCCGTTCGACAGCGGTATGTGATACAGACAGTGAGCCGTTATGTCGCCCTAAGCGGCACTCGCTCCCGACTGCCGCTCTGCTGTGCTCACGTTAGCAACACAGCTCGGGGTGCGTTCGCATCGAATTACGTGGACGCAACTTTACTGTTTATATCTTCTAATTGTTATTGTAAAAGTAGGTTTAGGCAACATCTTTTGTGACCTAACTGATCGTTACGTGTTTACTAGTTTTGACATTTTAAATATCTGTAAGAGACTGGGTTTAAGGAGATCGCAAGATGTCAATGAACGCACCCCTGCAAGAGCACTACCTTAACAGACAGGCACATGGAACAACAAGTTTCGATATCGGTCAGCACGAGCCGACCGCGCAACATAAAGTTGTCCTGCAATAAAACCACAATTTTAAACAGAAGTACCGCAACCAGAGAGAAGCAGTATTCGAAGCCAAAGATCTCAAGGTAACATGCATGAAGAGTTTAGTGCCGGTAGGTGTAATTAAAGTAAATCTTTCTTCGAAGAATTTAATTTTAAATGTAAAATATACAACTTAAACAAAATGTATCTTAACATTTAAGACTTATCATTAGCGTAATCAATCCAAACAATTATATAAAACTAATTCGATCAATATGTAACATGGAGCATGTCAACATAACAG
Organism: Spodoptera picta; assembly: GCA_038387885.1. Classification (NCBI taxonomy): domain Eukaryota; kingdom Metazoa; phylum Arthropoda; class Insecta; order Lepidoptera; family Noctuidae; genus Spodoptera; species Spodoptera picta. The sequence continues at coordinate 1,358,172 of JAZHFQ010000384.1, read as the reverse complement.
CGGGTGAAATGAAAACGTTCCGTCAATATATCTCGCATTTATTACAATGTATAAAGTGATTCACATAATTTTTCACTCGTACTGGACTTACAAGCTACATGTCCGCACCGCACGTGTCGCACGTTTAGTTCGACCGTCGCCCGGCACTAGGTACTCATTTGTTCGTGTCGCGGGTACTAATACGCGCTAGTACCGGCGCGGGCCCCCCAGACCTGTCAGCTCTCTACCGCGCGCCGCGCCGCCCCCGCTATACAAACAACAGCACGCTTACGACCGACCCTCAGGGAAACAGTGACCACACCGCCTTAGCTCATAGTGAAACCGCACCTCCTCTATACCACTAACTAGCGATTCTCTCATTTATAGGGCACCGTAACTTTATATTCACTACAACCTAAGAGGCGTTCACAGTTATCTGGGAGTGAGTGTCAACAAATAATAACATAGCAACGCTACACCTTACAGTGGATAAGGTGGTACTGTATTAGTGGCATGTAGATAATTACAGTTGGTGTTTTGATGATGTTTATGTGATATTTGCATGATCCTTTACGACGATGTGCATTCAAGTGGTAACAGTCAACAAGGAGTTCACAATATCTTCACATATTAACTGTAAAAATAATTAGCTAACATAATGGATACAACCAGTTTTTCTAGTATATTTTATTTACAAGTTTTCCTGTTAATAGAGTAAACATGTTAAAGAAGTTCACAGGTAGTCAGTATGTATTTCATTTCAGTGTATTTTAAAGCACTGATTGCAACACAAATACGCATCTTAGACATTTTAATTATTCCAATCATCTCCATTTACTTATCGGATCAGTTTCACCATTATTAATTGAATGTAAACATGACTATTAATTTAAGTTACCACAAAACAACTATGCATTTATTAGACATCTGTGCTATTTCAAAACAATGAACAGGAAAACAAGTGAATTAAAATAAACAAATTGAGAATTCCTTGTAGGCTATTACAAAAGTCTAGTAAATAACTGCAAGATCTTACCGTCCCATGGGAGGATACTGCTGGGCATATGGGTCTCTATCATATCCAGGGCCTGCTGCGCGCCTGTAATGACAGAAAGAATATCTTAAAATGTTAGTTTATGCAATATACAGTAGGAATCTTTACCTAATATTGCTAATTAATCAACAATTAACATTGAATAAATGTCGGGTATAGTTAGTTATCTTTATGGTTTGGTATCTTTAGGGTCATTTTTTCAACGCTCAGATAAATTAAACTGAAGAATAACTTTCCATATTTGCTTCCATACTGAAAACTGTCAAATGTCATATTTATTCTACAGTTAAGAATTAACTGATGGTTGAAAAATCAACTCTTACTTATGTTTAGCTAAGTGCACAATTTGTTTTTTTTGTGATATTATGTTTAGATTTCGTATGTATAATGTAATTTTGAATTTTGAAATTTTATATTATGTAACTAATTTTGTCGTATTAGGCTAAGTACCTGTGAAGATTAAATTAGCTGTTTTCTGATATAAATAAAAAAAAAAAAAAATTGTTAGTTTCCTTAATAATATTAAATTATATAAAAACATGTCAGTAATTGACAGTACTTTAGTAAATGATAATGCAGTAATGCGATGTGTTATGGCTATAAAGTGACATCACTTTGTCATGTTCCTTATTTTCAGTATGTTTATGAAATGACAAAAAAAATGTTTGTGATAGATGTACAAACAAGATTAGGTCCATGAGTACTGAGTATCCTTCTGGTTTGATTTCTTGAAAACATGATAAAGTTTGTGTACCAGCGAATGCATATTAATGTAAACAAGATTATGAGCATAGTGACTCACATGGGAGAACGGCGACTGAACATATCACCATTGGGCAGGGGCTGCGGTCGCGGCGGCAGCGCGCGCTCGTACGGGAGCTGCTGCGGGGCCGCGCGGAGTGGCGCGCGCCGTTCCATCAGGTCGCGCTCATCTGCGTACATTGGGGCGCGCCGGTCGTCCGCGTACATCGGGGGCATGTCGTCGTACCGCCGCTCCTCCGGGTACATGGGCGCCGCACTGGCGTACGGGTCTCTTGCACCGCGCTCCATCAGGGCAAAACCGCGCCTATCTTCTCCTCCGTATCCATTGTAGCGGTCATCATACACTGGCGGTGGCGGCCTCTCGGCGCGCTCGTATGGCATCGGTCGCGGAGCCATCTGTGGGGGACCGCCAGGCGGAGGGCCGCGGGGATGTGAGGGCCTATCGCGAGAGTAAGGAGTGTCCCGGGGTGGCGGGCCACCGCGCATGGGTCCACCGCCACGACGGTCCATGCCACCGCGCATACCTCCCCTCATGCCACCACCGCGGCCACCTCCGGGGCCTCCTCGCTGGCCGCGTTCCTTGATGCGACCGCGTTCCACTGAGATGACGCCACCGTTAAACGGTGTGTTGTTTAGCGCACGAATGGCAGCAGAAGCTTGTTCTTCGGTTTGCATGTGTACAAATCCACACCGATTCATGATGTCACATTCTGTTACGACACCAAACCGCTCAAATAGTTTGCGAAGCTCCTCCGGCTTCGAGCCCTGCGGCAGGCTGCCGACGAACACCTTCGTTTGCTGAAATCAAGGGAAATATCGTAAAACCGGTCCAGAACAATTTATAACTGAATTATCAATCACTGAATGTTTCACTCACCGGCACCATTATCACTTATTTCACCCTAAATACTTAAAAAACTAATAAAATCTATTATTACTGCTTCAGCGTAACACTATGACTTTGCTATCCGATCAAAATGGCGGCCGGAAATTTCAGCATGACGCTTTCTGACGCTGCCAAAACAATGTTGCCAGATTATAAATTGGGTTGTCAAAATCCCATTTTGTTATCAAACGTTATGATCGTCGTTGGCCGATTTTGTGAATAAACAAATGTATTATAAGGGATTATATTGTAAGACTGCCTCGTTGGCCGAGTATTCGCAAGTGCGACTGCCGGGCAAGGGGTCTCGGGTTCGATTCCCGGGTCGGGCAAAGTATTACTGGGTTTTTTAAAATTCTCAGTAGTAGCACGGAGTCTGGAAATGTGCCCGGTATATGGCAATAGGCTCACCCCCTATTACATGGGACTCATAACAACTAGTGAAAAGTGGGTGTTACATTGTACTATGGTAGAATGTGCACCTCTGCCTACCCCTTCGGGGATAAAAGGCGTGATGTTATGTATATTGTAAAAAATAGCAGTAATAAATAGTTACAAATGTGTTTTTTTTAGTTCAATCCAATCATTTATATCAAATTAAAAAGTTGAGACCTATATACACTATCCAATAAATCAAGGAAAAGTCCATGCTGTGACGTGGTTTGATTAAAAAATAAAATCCCTATCATAAAGGGATGCTACAAAAACACGAACTTCGAAATTTTGTAATCGTGATCGTTAATTTATTTAGTTTATTAAGTAAAATAAAAAATAAAATAGTTTAATAGGCGAACGTTATGACTTAACGTTTATTGCTTATTAAAAACACTGATTGACAAATAAGATGCGTATACAGACTTTAATCAACAGAAGAAACTTCTAGAAAGAAAAGATGGCGTCGCGACTTAGAGCCGCAGAGGATTTTACAATACGTCCGTACACGTCAGTGGTCGGGGGCTCTCTCTCTCTTCCACTCGCACCCCCTGCGCTGGCGCGCGGGGTAGCGGGTGGTGGGAAGGGGTGGCCACGAGCGCGCGCCTATTGGCGTCCTGCGTTAAGTTGCCACCACAGATAATAAAACCATAGACTAATCATAGACTAGATTGTATTTATTTTTTAAAACCCGCGTTACAATAGTGTTTTTATATTTTTATTAAGTGTATTTTATAGTTATATTGTGTTAGTTTTAAGATTATTTTTGTATGCCTGGATGCAACAGCTACGCCGGACAGAGTGCCAGTCAACCTGCCGCACCCCTGGATGGGACTCTGGTAAGATGCCCACATTGCTCTCAAGCACGTTTTTTTAAGGGTGAACGGGGTCTGAGGGTTCATTTGGGCAAGGTACATAAACCCAAAAATGTAGCTCCTTGCCTAGTGTCAGCCTCAGCTCCTTCCCCAACCCCTGTCCAGCAACTACAACTTTGGCAAACCTTATCAAAATTTAAAAACACAACTCCAGTTTTAAAGAGAGTTCCTCGAGGTGTAAGAGCATCCGTAGCTTCAAGTTTAGCACGCTGTATTGGTCTTGTGGTTCGAGAGAACTCTCTAAGTGCTTGGGAGCAATTATTAACCTTTCCATTTAGGATTCTACATGTGCAGAAAGATTTGGCCAACAAAAAAACTTTAACAACCCAAATTAAAGATAATTGCTTTTCTCAAACCCAAACTTTCGACCCTAAATTATCAGTACACTTTTCTCACAAAGGTTTGCTGCATCATGTAGAGTCCAAAATAGCGGATGGCGATATCCGTGGTGCTGCTAGGGTTCTATTTAGTAGTGATGTGGTCGCTACGTACTCTGCAGAGGTAGTTACAACACTGCAGAGTAAACATCCTTCCCCGGCAGATGACCTCATCTTTCCTGACCCACCAAACCCTCAACTCCATTCACTTTCTATTACTGCCCAACAGGTTCGCGAGGCCGTTGACTCCTTTCGAAATGGTTCAGCTGGCGGCCTCGACGGCTTGACACCACAACATCTGAAAGATCTCGTGTGTTCGAGCGCCGGGGAGGCTGGTGAGTCCCTTTTGAAGGAGTTGACGGCCTTAATCAATCTAATGCTCTCCGGCAATGTGAACGAATCCGTCATCGATGTCTTATACGGGGCTAACTTATGTGCTCTGCGTAAGAAGGATGGCGGTATTCGTCCCATTGCTGTAGGTTGTACATACAGGCGTATCGCAGCCAAAATTTGCTGCGCCTATTACAATGAGTCTTTGGCCAGCAAATTCCAGCCCTCACAACTAGGCTTTGGTTGCAAAGGGGGCTGCGAGGCTGCGGTACATGCCCTATCCACATTTTTAAACAGTAACCAAGGTGAGGTCGTCTTAAAGGTTGACATTAAAAACGCCTTTAACTCCATAAGCAGGGACGCCTTGTTGACTGAAATTCTAAAAGAAATCCCCAAAATTTACAGTTTTCTTTGGCAATGTTATAGAAACCCTTCAAAATTACTGTATAAGGACAATTTAATAGAATCGGCTGTTGGTTGTCAACAAGGAGACCCCCTTGGGCCTGCCATTTTTAGTTTAGCTATAAATCCTATTATTCGTGAACTAAATTCCAAATTTAATGTATGGTATTTAGACGACGGAACTCTAGGAGGTGACGTTGACATTGTTTTAAAAGATTTGACTATATTAAAAGAAAAACTGAGTTCTATTGGCCTTGACCTAAATTTATCAAAATGTGAACTATACATTCCTGACTCTACAGACAGACTAACGACTCTAGCAAAATTTAATCAAATAGCTCCAAATATCAAAATTATTGATAAGTACTCACTTCACCTCCTAGGTTCACCAATATTCGATGAATGTTTTCCTAAATTCATCGAGGACAAGATACAAAATTTCAATCACATTTCGGATAGATTACACAAAATCAACACACATTCGGCTTTCACCCTAATTCGGTACTGTTGTTTTGGACCAAAATTTACTTATATTCTCCGCGCTTCACATCTACGGAAACATTCACACATTTTAGAAAACGTAGACAAAATTATCAGACACACATTGTCATCCATACTTAATGTGGCTTTGGATGACCGAGCTTGGCAACAAGCTACTCTTCCTATTCGCATGGGAGGGCTCGGCATCCGCAAAATTTCAAGTATTAGTTTACCAGCTTTTCTGTCTTCGGTCCACAGTACCTCTGAATTGGTCAGGAAAATTCTTTCTTCGTCACTGACCCGTTTTGAGGTGCCGTGTTTGACTGATGCAGTGGAAGCGTGGAAAATGGCTTGCCCACTTACGGATTTACCTGTTCACCCGTCTTCTCAGAGACAGTGGGACGTGCCGCTGTGCAGTGTTATTCGTGAGTCTTTAATCAACTCGTCTCCTAATACTGCAGAGCGAGCTCGCTTATTGGCTGTGGGAGAATGGGAATCAGGATTGTGGCTTCAGGCACTCCCGTCACCCTTCATAGGTACTATGTTGGATGACATAACGTTCCGCCTAGCTGTATGCCTACGTTTAGGTGCTCCTTGTGTTTCTCCGCATTATTGTCACTGTGGAGAAAGAGTCGATGGCTTGGGACACCATGGTCTTTCTTGTTGCAGAAGTGCAGGCCGCATAGCTCGCCATGCCAGCATCAACGACATCATTCGTCGTGCTCTTGCCTCAGCCGGTGTACCAGCCGTATTAGAACCTAGTGGTTTGGTACGTGATGACGGCAAAAGACCAGATGGTATGTCGTTGCTGCCTTGGAAGATGGGTAGGCCTTTGGTGTGGGACGCGACGTGTGTAGACACCCTTGCGCCATCACATCTTTTAAGCACCGCTGCATGCGTTGGTGCAGCTGCTTCCGCGGCAGAGGCCCTCAAACGGCGTAAATATTCAAATCTAGTGGGTAACTACTGTTTTGAGCCGTTTGGGGTCGAAACACTTGGGCCATGGGGTCCCAGTGCACACTCTGTGTTTAAAGACATCGCCCGTAGGCTAATCCACTCTACACGTGACCAGAGGGCTGGCTTTTTCTTCGGACAGAAAATAAGCATTGCCATTCAACGTGGAAATGCTGCCAGTCTTCTAGGAACTTTCTCCTGTGATAGTGATGCGGACGAATACTTTGACGCCTAAATTAAGGGTATAATTTTTGTTGTTTTCTTTTACTTTCTTTTTATTTAATAGTTTAGTTGTAGTTAATTTTAAGTTGTAAATATTTATGTAGTTATATTATATAAACATAGATGTCTGGCTATTGTCTACGGGTAGAATTTAGGATCCAACTTGACGGGTATATTTTTTAGTTTATTGCTTTTTAAGTTATTTGGATTGCAAAAAAATAAGTAAAAAAATTACAAATGACTAATCATTACGGCTATTTGTTTTCCGAAGGGGTAGGTAGAGATTCTAAATATGTATGTCCAATAAGATGCCTAGTCAGTATACTAACTATTTCAGTCAGACAGTACCAGTCTTTGATTATGCCCAATGCGGTAAACGGGCTACTATCCCAAGTATTTTGTTATTTTATTCTTATTACCGAGACTCATTGACCGTGACCATGTCACATCTTCACATATATAATTTGGTCATTCTATTTTGGCGCAGGAACTTTTAATTATCAGAAGGTCTTAATATTGATAGATAACCGAAAATGTCGCTAATAGGGGGTAAGTAATGGAAAAAACAAACAAAAAGGCGAAAATATTATTTTAATAAAACTATTTTTTTTATATTTGTAAAGAAAAAGGTTTTATTAATTTTTTAATTGACTACTTTGTCAAATAGTCTTTGTTTTTTTAAAAACGTCAATAGTTGACTTTTGTGTTAAAAAATTTATAGAAGAATAAAACATTAAATGTCGTTTCTTAATTTTACAAAGCAACACATTAGTTTTATTTCATTCTAAATAATACGATTTAGTCTTATAAAACGACATTTAATGTTTTATTCTTCTATAAATTCTTTAACACAAAAGTCACATATTGACGTTTTTAAAAAAACAAAGACTATTTGACAAAGTAGTCAATTAAAAAATTAAGAAAACCTTTTTATTTACATATTTAAATCGGTGTAAATAAGATACTTAGTTAAAAAATTAATGAATTACAAGCATAATTATTAGAAGATAAACATAGTGAACTATAAACTAAATAATTTATATTAAACTAGCTGGTTACGCGCGGTTTCAACCGCTGTTCGGATTCTACTTGTGATAGCGTGATGTTCTATATCCTGTAGCCTTCCTCGATAAATCCATTATTTAACAGAAAAAGAATTATTCAAATCGGACTAGTAGTTCCCGAGATTAGCGCGATCGGTAGATGTTATAGGATTAAAATAGAACATAAATTATTATGTTTTCGGCTTACTCACGTAATTATTTGATGAGGAACTCGACTAGTTTCAAGCCATGCTAGAGGCTCATATTCATGAGCAGCATTTCGCGACCTGCGACTGTCGCGCTGCTACTGGCTACTCGAGTCTGCGGGCCCACCGCACCATTTGCCGTGATTCACGCGCGTCAAATAATTACATGAGTAAGCCGAAAACATAATAATTTATTTAGTAAGCATGTCTCACATAAGTCATAATACAAATAAATTATATATTGGATGTATGTAATCTATTTTTTTTTAAATGATAAGTTACCTGTAATTTATATATACCATTGCAAATACCTTGAGAATGCAGATATAATAGGTAGGTACTTATAAATTTTTAAAACTGATCATCTTTTATAATAATTAACTTTCTTCACATATCAATACCATAGTCTGAGCATTAATCTGTGTATCATAATATCTGTGACCACAGCTCATAGCCACAGCCTGGTAGCTAAAGACTATTAGGTCAATTTTAAATTAAGTACTCTTTCATTACTTCATTAAAAAAAGAAACAAATACCAACCCACTTTACATCATCAGGTCATCGAATGGTTGCTCCCGCCTGGGTGAGGCTGGAGGGAGTGTCAGACTCTTACTGACTGAAAACCACCCGGTAACCCGTTAGGTTCTCCGCGACAACTATAGGTGTAGTAGACTAGTAGGTTATGTTAGGAGTCTGGAAATGTGCCCGGTATATGGCAATAGGCTCACCCCCTATTACATGGGACTCATAACATAAATTGTGAAAAGTGGGTGTTACTTCTGTGTGCACCTCTGCCTACCCCTTCGGGGATAAAAGGCGTGATGTTATGTTATGTTAGTAGGTTATCCATGTTACCTATAACAATACCCATATAGGTACCTACATAGATACCTACTGAGTTAAGTATAATAGTTAAATAACATAACTTCCCCGAAAGGGTAGGCACAGGTGCACATTACGGCACTTAATGATACTGTACAATGTAACACCCACTTGTCACTATTTTATGTTATGAGTCCCATGTATGTAATAGGGAGTGAGCCTAATGTCATATACCCTGTCGCGGAGAACCTAACGGGTAACCGGGGCTCCGGCTCGACGTGCAGGAGAAGGAACGGGGTGGTTTTTAGTCAGTAAGAGTCTGACACTCCCTTCCGCCTCACCCAGGCGGGAGCAGTCATTCGATGATTTTCCCCCCTTAAAAAAAAAAAAATGTTATATACCGTGCAAGTTTCCAGACTCCGTGCTACTTACAACTGAGATTTTTTGAAAAACACTTGAAGAAAGATTTTTAAGTTGTATATTCAAATTATCGATCAGGTGAATAATAAAAAAAAATCCGTTTTAATCTGGGGCTTTAGTTCGAATTTGTTTTACATTTCAACTTTAAAGTATTCGAAACAAGACCGCGGTCGGCGCTGATTGGTTGGTTCAATGGATCCGGCAAATTAGAGCGCCGAACCATCATCATCATCATCATCAACAACAAGCCTATAAAATGCCCACTGCAGAGCAAAGCCTCTTCTCACACGGAGAAGGTTTGATCATAAATCACCACGCTTGCTCAATGCTGGTTGGCGAGCGCCGAACGCGTATGTCGTACTAAGCCCTCTGAGGTGTCATAGTAAAATTAATAGGTACCAAATATCTAAACTAAACGTCAAAAACAAATAAATGTTCCATTTCCCCACTGCAAGATGAACAGCTTAAACAATAAAGTAGCTTAGCTAGATAACTGGCTATCATCATAGCAGCTGTATAGACAATACTGTAATTTATTTAATTAGAAAGTATCGGCTAATGTTACATTAATTTAGTAAATAAGTGCAAATTACTTCGCAAATCAATGGTCCATAAACATATAAGAATAATTATCATAAAAGCAATAGTTTCAAATGTCAGCTAAGGCTATCCAAATAGACAGACGCGTTATTCACAGACTTCATTAATTTCGTCACTTGGAAGTTAATGGAATTCCTAACAAACTCAGCCAGATTATACTTGTTTAAAACACCGCAGAGATGCGTACAATTGAAGATTTCAAATAATCTAATTTGTATTTTATCTGGATCGTTCTGATGGAGGAGTTTCGGTGGTATTCTTTTAGCCTTCTTGTAAATACTATCTGCTAATATCGTCAGGTTATACGTCAACATTTCGTTATTCTTTCTCGGTTCCACGCGAGCCATCCGCCCCAATAGATAGCCTGGAAGAAATATAGAAGAACTTAATACTAATAAAACATGAATAAAACTATCGAGTTGAGTGTATCTAACTTTTGTGAAAAACAGTTCTTAAAACCGTGTAAGAAATATCTGTAAGTAATCTGTACCAGTGTTGGTAGGAATTAAGACATAGGTGCATATTACCTACTAATAAATAGGTAAAGCACCGTTATTTACAATAATCTCAATTGTTATTTAATCAAAATGATAAGCAAGATGAAAAATCTTGCAATGATGTTTGTACATCACGATTTTAGTGGCACAGAATATTACAAATACTCGACTGTAACAACAGCTGATGTTAGCTAACGTGAGCTTTTATCTAACTCATAAAATTCTACAAATTACCGGCCACACTCTCCCAAAACAGTCGTTCGTAGTAAATTGTATCACATTATTTAATCATACGTATAAAATACATTCACCCAGCACGCGTGTTATTCCCATTGTCATTATTATAATTTATGAGCGAGTGTGACAAGTTTGTGTAAATTAAAATTGCGGTCTTACCTCCAAACATACACAGCAGGCCAGTCAACAGCACGATGATGGCAAGCAAGCGCTTGGTGACGTGCGGCGCCTGGTTCACGCACGATCTGCGTTCTATACTCATAATTTAAAAATTACAACTTTTATTAACAAAATATTCACGGCACTCGAGTCGTTTCCCGCGTGAAATGGTAATAATTCGTGGCCGCTGTGGACGGCCGTGATACCTATTTTATTTTTAGCTATCTCTGCATGTTGTGTCTGTGTCGGTGAATGATCTGTCCGTCATTACATATTTTGAAGAATTCCTCAATGGTTGTCGGTTTCCTTTTCTGTAAAGTGACGTCGGGTTTATTTTTGTTGTTATAAGTATTTGTCTTTAGGTACACCTGTTGCGCATTTGTTGGCGGCTAATGTAGTAGTTTAGTAGGCAGCACTTTCCCGAGATGTCATAAGACAGTCTTCCTGAAATATTTTATTTTGTTTAACGTGTGCACTTCTGTCTGTAAAAGCGAACTGACTGAAATAATAACATGTTGTTGCTGCCATTTCCCGCCCACCGTGATGTATGAAGTTAGACATTATGGCGGGAAGTAATTGTTCCCTTCCAGTGGGAGGAATGAGACTTACCTACTCTCAATTAGCCTGACTACGACAATGCGTCATGTCTGTGAATCAACGACGGCATATTTTTATTGTTAAATATCCGGTGTATAGTTTTGGGGACACAACTACACATTAACGTATTAGTTTTATTCGGATTGTAGAAAAAATTTGATTCTTAAGAAGTGTCTCAATTAGTCTTTTTGATTACAAATGATAGATAAGCAAGATACTTTCTTAAAAACTGTACAAAAAAGCAACTTAACTGCTCGAATTACAGCATTGACGTCAATCGTATTCCAATTCGTTTAGTCTATCCAAACTAAATAGCAAATAAATAAAATTATATAAACATTGGAATAAATAGAGCAGAGTCACATTACTGGGAGATTCCGTTAATATTAAACAGACGCAGGTGAGATCGAAATTAGATAAAGAAAACATTAAAGCGACTGATTGGAAGATCTACTGATCTGAGTTTGAGAAAAATAGATATTGGCACATAAAATAATATTACGCCTTTTATCCCCGAATGGGTAGGCAGACGGCACTTAATGCCACTGTACAATGTAACACCCACTTTTCACTATCTATGTTATGAGTCCCTTGTAATAGGGGGTGAGCCTTTTGCTATATACCGGGCTATTAGATATGAATATTGGATTTCACTTTGAAGATGAAAGATTGGAGAAAGAACTAAGGGTATGTTTAACATTATTTGATTCAGTTTCTATAACCTAACATTTTTTCCCTATTTGGCAACTGAGTGTCCAATATGATGTTGTCGACTATACTGCTAGTGTCGGGTGGAGACGGCAGTTACCTAACATTATTAACACATATTGGATGGTAAATACATCATATTATCCGTCATTAACTTCATGTCTGAAATGAGTCTGGAAAGGAGTCTGGAAATGTGCCCGGTATATGGCAATAGGCTCACCCCCTATTACATGGGACTCGTAACATAAATAGTGAAAAGTGGGTTTTACATTGTACAGTGGCATTAAGTGCCGTAATGTGCACCTCTGCCTACCCCTTCGGGGATAAAAAGGCGTGATGTTATGTTATGTTATTAACTTCATCAGAAATTGTGAAACAGACTTTTAGTTGGAGAATAACACTACCACAGGCCATGCTTCGGCAGGAATGGGCTGGCTCGACTAGAATAGTAGTGATATTGATACCAATATCACTGGACAGGACATGAAACAACGCTTGAGCTGCGTGTCGTCGAGCGAGTGAGGTAACCGGAGGCCCAACTATCTCCTCCACTTCTCCTCAATCCCTGAAGCCCCAACAATCCTCATATTCCTAATGGGTGTCCATGGGCAACGCCGATTGCTTACCATCAGGTGTTCAGTCTGCTCGTTTACCGGCTTATGCCATAATAAAAACCTATTGCCAAAAATACCGATCGAATCCGGAACGCTAACTTGACGATCTAACAATCTGTTTACCACTTTTCATTCCTTTTGTCGTTTATGTGTATTTTTGAATTAATATAATTATTTTGTGACTCATTGAGTTGAAAAAAATGGAAAACATAAATACATAATTACATTATCATTTATTGTAAAACGATCATTATAAAATATTATCAATAATTCTATAATATAATACTAATTAAAACTATATTTTACAATGTCATATTTATTAAAATCATAATCATGAAAAATTGTTATCACTATTTTAAATCTAATTTTGAATTCAAATTATAAGTATAGTCCAACAAATATCTTTCTAAAAGTCATTTTTAAAAAATAAAAAATGAAATAGCAAGGAATCTTAATGCTAAAAGTTTCTAATTACTTTTCTCAAATAACTTTCGTGTAAGAGCATTTCCGTAACACTATAATGCCAAGATTCTTAGACAAATATTCACTGCACATATACATTCCTTAGTATTGTTCCATAAGTAACACTAATTCACGTTCAAATTAAATGCTCCTCTATCTATTATTATCTTATTTAAAATGGCACATATAAAACTTATAATAAAAAGGTCTTTTAGTTTAACTTGCGCAAAACTTGCGCAAAGGGTATTAAGTTTGCGCAATCGTTTAAGGAAATCTAAAATATATTTTGACTTTTGACATGCCATGTAAAATTATTAAAAACCATACTGAATAATGTTCTATAATATCCTCTAAAATGCGAGATTTATTTACAAAAAAGAGGATTCTTTGAGCTATTTACTCGATGTTCAGCTGAAATCAATCGACCTTATTTCAAAATCTCTGAATTACTCAAAGTTTTAGACAGTTACTCAATAGAACTAAAGTCAGTAAACTGTAATAATCTGAAAAAAATTTGGCTAGTATCGTCTATTCATTTTGACCGATACCGCTGCATGTATTTTGTTGTATTTTTATAACATAATTTCTACAGCTCACTGGCCCATGTTAAACAGCATTTTGAGGTCTTCAATGGTAAGTTTGGAGTTGTTGGTATTCTTGGCGCCTGTTAGCACATTCTCTGCCAACTCCAGTTTGGCTTGCTGCAACTTTCTGATTGATTGCTCCACCGTATCCACGCACATGAATCTAGGACAAACGTTTATGATGAATTAATAATATTTATTGATGAGATATGAAGAACTATTTTGTTTATGTTTTCAAAATTGGTACAGCAGTTTGACCTGAATGTGTAAATCTATTTTGCGTTTGGTTTAGCGTCCACATCTGACGAATGCGTCGCGAATGTGTTGCTCGCGAGCTGTTTGCGGGCTGCCCGCGAGCTGCGCGCGTGCTGTCACGGCAATGGTTTGATGCTCAACTCAACCAAGGTTCTAATAAATAACAATTTTATGCACGCGGGCTGCTCGCGAGCTGTGCTTTCTCGGACCATTCGCTAGATGTGGACCACCCTAAGCATCCTAATCTGACTCAACTACATGAGACTAATAACATATTTGGTCACAATCATCCGAACATAGAACCTCCTTTTTTGAAGTCGGTAAAAACACGTCTGTCACGCGTTTTGCTTCTCATAGATTAATAGGCATAATACTTTATTATTTACCTAAATTCCTCTTCCAACTTCGCGATTTCATGACCCAAAAAGGAACCGATGAAAAGTATTTAAAGATTTAGAAGAAAAGTATTTAAAGGTCGGCAGACTAAACCACATAGGTAAATAAAATGGTCTTTGTTATTCTTATATCAACAACGTTACAATAAATTAATACATCGACGGACTAAACCATATAAGTCACAGTCTTGACCGACTCAAAATTAAAGCATTTTTTTGACTTTTGTGATTAGTCTACCGACCATAGAATTTAATACATATATCTGTCTATACTCAATACGTTTGATTTGTGTGAGATAAATACCACCTACCACGTACATTTCTGCACTACTCAAAGGATGACTGACAGAGAATGCTGTTAGCATTAAGTCCTCCTTATGCAATTGTATAAAATTTAAATAAATAATAACATAACATAAAATCACGCCTTTTATCCCCGAAGGAGTAGGCAGAGGTGTACATTATGCCACTGTACCATGTAACACCCACTTTTCACTATTTATGTTATTAGTCCCATGTAATAGGGGGTGAGCCTATCGCCATATACCGTCGCATTTGCGACCACTCGGCCAACGAGGCAGTCATAATGTCTAATCTTATAATATATGTAATCTTATAATAATAATAAGAAAGTCTAAAAAAAAAGTAAAATAATCATAATAAAATAAAAAATAATAATAAGGTATAAATAAATAAACGATACTGTGTATTGTCTACCCCTGTTCTCCGTCATTGATTGTGTAGAGTTATATTCTGACAAAGCATTGATTTAGTTGGCAGAAAACATAGAAAATCACTTGCACAAAGAACCAAAATGTTCATTAGATTATTAGATAATTTGTAGCAACGATGTGCTGACGTCACAAGTGACTTGTCGGTGCAAATATCTGGCATATGTAGCTAATGAGAGAACTTGGCAAACGACTGCGTTCTGTCTGCAACTACAATGACTTTCAAAACGAAAGTGGGAACCCGAGGTTCTTGTTAATTATTGCTGTTTCAATGAGTTATTTAGAGAGTAATTATTAAGAACTTTGTTACTATAGGACGTAGGTAGAATTAGAATTATTTTTCGCCTTTTAAACTGTCAAACACCGCGAGGACACCGGTTGCCCGCAACCTATTGTTCTTTAATTGTGTCTATAATGACGATACTCAACGAGTAGAGTTTCGAGCGGGAGTCAATATTTTTCTATCCTTACGCAAAAACATTACATGAGGCGACATTCAATATTAATAATAGCAACAACAAATTAAACAGTAACTGGGATACTCAGAGACAATGAATGATTACTTAAACTATTCCTTAGTAACGACTTTGTTCCAAAAAACAATTGCTAAGGACTGGATTACCCTTTGAGTATCGTCATTATAGACACAATTAAAGAACAATAGGTTGCGGTCACCGGTGTCCGTCAGTTTAAGTAGCCATTAAATGACTCTGAGTACGGCGGTAATCTTCTCTTCATACTGGTCAGTTGGCGCCGTGGCCGGGCAACGTGTCACGGATTCGTTTCCAGCTTGATGAACACTCTGTGTGATTCACGAATTGTCGTTCCGAGTAAAGTGTAAGTGAATTTGTATGTTTGTGCACCTATGAAACAGGAGCAATTCCTAGTGTGGGGTAACGTTTAAGAAATACTGGTTGATGATGGATAATGCTGTAGTTACCTATAAATATTAACGTCCTTGGTCTGTCCGACCCTGTAGATGCGGTCCTGCGCCTGTTCCTCGAGCTGTGGGTTCCAGTGTGGGTCCAGTAGTAACAAGTGGTTCGCTCCACACAGGTTCAAACCCACGCCACCAGCGCAGAGTGAGAGTAACATTACCTGGGGACATTTATTGAGTTAAGATTTATACTGTTTGTAAAAAGGGCTATCGCGAGTCTAGCGACCCTGGCTGGAATTTACTCTGTCACTTCAATAAAGTATTTGCTAATGTGTAGTCAATAATAGACAATAGAAAAGAAATTACATTTTTGACAGTAACGGTGATGAACACACGCTAGATGGGTACCGGAAACAGGATAATGGTAGCTATGGATTGTGGGGATTCATGTTCGAAATATCAAAGTGAAACTTAGATGAAATAAAGTTAAAAAAAACCATGGATGGATCATTGATGGCAGTGAGTAGCGGTGTCCGCGCGGGGACGGGCACGGCGCCGCTGAGCGTGACGATATATATCTATGTACTTTGCATTACCTTGACGTCGGAGTTAGGATCATTGATGGCAGTGAGTAGCGGTGTCCGCGCGGGGACGGGCACGGCGCCGCTGAGCGTGACGATATATATCTATGTACTTTGCATTACCTTGACGTCGGAGTTAGGATCATTGATGGCAGTGAGTAGCGGTGTCCGCGCGAGGACGGGCACGGCGCCGCTGAGCGTGACGATATATATCTATGTACTTTGCATTACCTTGACGTCGTAGTTAGGATCATTGATGGCAGTGAGTAGCGGTGTCCGCGCGGGGACGGGCACGGCGCCGCTGAGCGTGACGATATATATCTATGTACTTTGCATTACCTTGACGTCGGAGTTAGGATCATTGATGGCAGTGAGTAGCGGTGTCCGCGCGGGGACGGGCACGGCGCCGCTGAGCGTGACGATATATATCTATGTACTTTGCATTACCTTGACGTCGGAGTTAGGATCATTGATGGCAGTGAGTAGCGGTGTCCGCGCGGGGACGGGCACGGCGCCGCTGAGCGTGACGATATATATCTATGTACTTTGCATTACCTTGACGTCGGAGTTAGGATCATTGATGGCAGTGAGTAGCGGTGTCCGCGCGGGGACGGGCACGGCGCCGCTGAGCGTGACGATATATATCTATGTACTTTGCATTACCTTGACGTCGGAGTTAGGATCATTGATGGCAGTGAGTAGCGGTGTCCGCGCGGGGACGGGCACGGCGCCGCTGAGCGTGACGATATATATCTATGTACTTTGCATTACCTTGACGTCGGAGTTAGGATCATTGATGGCAGTGAGTAGCGGTGTCCGCGCGGGGACGGGCACGGCGCCGCTGAGCGTGACGATATATATCTATGTACTTTGCATTACCTTGACGTCGGAGTTAGGATCATTGATGGCAGTGAGTAGCGGTGTCCGCGCGGGGACGGGCACGGCGCCGCTGAGCGTGACGATATATATCTATGTACTTTGCATTACCTTGACGTCGGAGTTAGGATCATTGATGGCAGTGAGTAGCGGTGTCCGCGCGGGGACGGGCACGGCGCCGCTGAGCGTGACGATATATATCTATGTACTTTGCATTACCTTGACGTCGGAGTTAGGATCATTGATGGCAGTGAGTAGCGGTGTCCGCGCGGGGACGGGCACGGCGCCGCTGAGCGTGACGATATATATCTATGTACTTTGCATTACCTTGACGTCGGAGTTAGGATCATTGATGGCAGTGAGTAGCGGTGTCCGCGCGGGGACGGGCACGGCGCCGCTGAGCGTGACGATATATATCTATGTACTTTGCATTACCTTGACGTCGGAGTTAGGATCATTGATGGCAGTGAGTAGCGGTGTCCGCGCGGGGACGGGCACGGCGCCGCTGAGCGTGACGATATATATCTATGTACTTTGCATTACCTTGACGTCGGAGTTAGGATCATTGATGGCAGTGAGTAGCGGTGTCCGCGCGGGGACGGGCACGGCGCCGCTGAGCGTGACGCAGCGCACGCGGGCGGCGGCCAGCTGGGCCTCCACGAGGCGGAGCACCGACGTCCACTGGGATACTACTACTGCTTTGTGACCTGTACACGTAACATTACGTATTGCTTTTGGTGAAAAGTGGGTACATTGAAGGCGGTATTGTATTAGGGCCGTATTATACGCGGAGCGGTCGCGCAACGTATTCGTTACGCACAACAAGATCACCGCAAACTGCAAAGTGGACACCATTATTGTACGGAGATAATTTGCTACTAACACTCGGCACAAACATAACGTGTTCACTGCGCGACCGCTCTGCATCGCAGCCGGTACCAACGCGCTAATACGATAAGGCCCTTATACAGGCCATGAAGCTTTAAAAAAAATCGATAAAACACTCCTCCAGATTTGAGTTTTGGGATGAGGGGGACGATGACATTGGGTCCTCCGGTAAACACCTTTATTGTCAATAAACACAACCAGTAGCTTTTATAAACTTCAAAACTTTCCTTTTATAAACTTCAAAACCTAACTGCGATTTAGAGGCCAGTTTGCCAAACTTGAAGAGCATGACAAACCCTCTCTTACGACCCTTTATTTAACAGTGAATCTTATTCAATAGTCGAATAGGGTGCATATTCCAACCAATGATGATGCAATACTGACCTTTATGAACGAAGACTTCGTTGTTGAGACAGTCCATGACGGCTTTGATCTTGGAGGAAGGGTTGCTGAGCTCAAACACCGGGTTGTTGGGAGACAGTACTGAACGGATTGCTTCCGCCGCTGTAGTACCTTCTTGTGGGGGGCCTTCTTCATCTTCGTCGTCGGATTTTTTACTCTGTTACATTAAATTATAATGCAATTAAGAAATTCAAAAATGGTGGCCAGAAAATGTATTTGACTATGATCTATATTCCAGTAAATAAAGTCAAAGTCAAAGCTATTTGCTCATTCCAAAGTGTAGATTCCTATGGAGAAGAACGCAAGCAAGAAACTCCATAGGTTACTCTTTTTCAATCAGGTTCACAATACAATTCTCTAGTTACATAGTTTTGTTGTTTGGATTGTGCAAGAACAATGTAAATGTAAACATTTGCTTAATAGTGCACCCAAATACTAGGTAACTGGTGCTTTTTTACTATCTCAGTACTTCCATTACCTTGTTTGTAATTTCTCTGGTGATTAATGCTTCCTTCTTTGTGTGAGATGAAGCTTTTGCCCAATAATAATAATAGGGGTCCTATTACAGTGTTACTGCTGGGCAAAGGCTCTGATGATGATGACCCCACGCATGAATTACTCATATACAGGGTGTCCAAGAACCCGGCGTCCAACTGGATTCCCACGATGCCCCAAGTTCTAACAGTACTCAGAAAAATATTTTAAAAAATCCACCCCATGTACTTACAGAATTATACTGATTTCAAAAAAGTACTTTAGTACTTTCTAAGATTATTTAGACACCACTGACAAACGGTGAAGAAAAACATCGTGAGGAAACCAGCGCTTATAATTTCTAATTATAAGTTTGTAATCACCAACCCGCATTGAGCAAGCGTGGTGATTAATGCTCAAACCCTCTCCGTGTGAGAAGAGGCTTTGCTCAGCAGTGGGCATATATAGGCTGTTGATGACTTATGATATCCCTTTTTTTTTTTGAGGGGGGAAAATCATCCAATGACTTCTCCCGCCCGGGTGAGGCGAGAGGGAGTGTCAGACTCTTACTGACTAAAAACCACCCCGTTCCTACTCCTGCACTTCGAGCCGGAGCCCCGGCAACCCGTTAAGTCTTCCGCGACTCCGAATCGGCATCAGCCCTATTGGGCCCCATCCGTGGTGGTCTGATGGCTCTTTGAGGCGCGCGCGGAACGCTCGGCGCCGTACGCTGGGGCCTGGTTCTGGTCGGACGGCGAGTCACCCGTGCTCGCCGTCCGCAGGCCCATGCGACTTTTGATATCCTAAGTCCTTAATAAAAGTATAGTAAAGTGTACCTTTCTCCTAGAACTAGAATCTTCAATAGACAGTTTATTGAGCTCAGTCAATAGATCCTGTCCGGCGGGGTCCTCCTGGACGTCGGCGGCGCTGTCCTCGTCCAACATGGCGGCGATGAGGCCGCAGTGACAACATACTTGGCGCAGGCGGAGTAGGAGCACCAAGATCTCGTGAGACTTTACTGGTTTCGCTCCTGGAGTAGAATAAAATAACATAACATAACAACATAACATAACATCACGCTTTTTATCCCCGAAGGGGTAGGCAGATGTGCACATTGTGCCACTGTACATTGTACCACCCACTAGGGGGTGAGCCTATTGCCATATACCGGGTACAATTACAGACTCCGTGCTACTACTGACATTTTTTTAAAAACCCTGCCCGGCAGTCGCTCTTGCTACCACTCGGCCAACGAGGCAGTCAGACTTTGAACGAGTAGAAAAAAATAAGTACATAATAATTAATATTGTATGTATAAGCACGATTTTTTTTTAAGGCGGGAAAATCATCGAATGACTGCTCCCGCCTGGGTGAGGCGGGAGGGAGTGTCAGACTCTTACTGACTAAAAACCACCCCGTTCCTTCTCCTGCACGTCGAGCCGGAGCCCCGGTTACCCGTTAGGTTCTCCGCGACATGTATAAGTACAATATCCAACAATCCTCAAATTCCCAAAAGGCCGGTGACGCACTTGTAACGCCTCTGATGTTCCGGGAACCCTAGGCGACGCTTACCATCAGGTGATCTGTCACCTCGTGTACCGGCTTATCCCATAAAAAGGTTTTATGGAGTAGAATATATTTGTTAAATACACTTTCCGTGTGAGTCGTAAGAGCTAACTAAGAGACTACATTGATAGGGTAACATCGGATTCTGATAAATCTGAACCGTTTAAGCTGCGATTTCTATCTTGCCTGCCTAATTTTTGTAGGTAGGGTAGGGTAGGCCAGCAATTCAGTAATGAACTGTCTGTTTTTTAATGATTTTAATGTATATTTCGAAGATTTTTGCTATCCAGTAATTTACTACAGAGAATTTCTTTTAATGGACAAAATAAAATACTTCTCTGCGTCACCGTATGGTTGGCTGGTAGAGATCCATCCGGCATTAAGCCCGCCATTGTATAATTGTATGTACAAAACGTGGTAAATAAATAAAATAAAACAATATTCTTGAAGTAAAATCGAATCAAGTTAAAATCTTCTAAAACATGTACCTAATTAAAATTATAACCACGAACCTTGTAGGGCGATCATTTTCTTATGCATCTTGTGGTATGCGCTGTTCCCGGCCGAGGTAAATCCTTGCGCGTCCGAGTTCTTCTCAGCGCGCTGGTGTAGGAACTGAGCGAATAGTGTCTTGGAGAACACTAACACCTGAGGAATAATAATTATTTTTATGATTGAAACAAGTAGACATTTTTAAGTAAAGGGATAAATTATAGTTGAATAATTTTATTATAGATTTTATTTTATTATAATAATTTTATATAAAAAACAATAATTATGTTTAAAACATAGTATTCACTATCGTCAACTATCGTGTCACATGCTACATGAGTTAATCATGAATATGGGCTCCGATTGAGCTCGAAACTCGTCGATCGTCCTTGTAACAACAAAAATTGTCTAAATTCAAGATTTTTCCCCTTTTTAATAATCTCCCTACCTTCTGATAGACATTCATCTCCTGCGGTTTGAGTGTGACAGTCCTGGTATGCGCGGTCCGCTGCGGCAGACAGGCGAGCTGTCCGCGCTGGACCAGTTGTTGCTTGGTGCGCCGCAGTAGCAGACACTGCATTATTGTATTCAGACGCTCCTGCCCGCCCAAACTCTTGTTGTCTATCCATTTCTTCCACATCTGGAGTTAAAGAATTAATCACATAAGTATATCAACTAGAGAAGAATTTAAACTCATAAAAGTGGTTATTTCTTTTATTAACATAACATCACGCCTTTTATCCCAGAAGGGATAGGCAGGTGCACACAGAAGTAAAACCCACTTTTCACTATTTATGTTATGAGTCCCATGTAATAGGAGGTGAGCCTATTGCCATATACCGGGCACAGTTTCAGCCTCCGTGCTACTACTGATATTTTTTTAAACCCAGTAATTCTTTGCCCGATCCGGGAATCGAACCCGAGGCCCCTTGCCCGGCAGTCGCACTTGCGACCACTCGGCCAACGGCCTCGTTGACATTTTTTTCTTATTGTTACAAATTCTTGTTGACTAACACTGGAATACTGAAAGGCTACTCAATTTAAAGTTGTACTTAAATATCATGCCGTCTCTGTCATTTTACAAAGAATTTGTATACTCACAGTGAGGTCATCAAACGGCGAGCACCGTAGGAACTTGAGTAGCGCGAAGAGGTCGAGGTCCTTGTTCTGCACGGGCGTGCCAGTGAGGCACCAGCGGCGCGGCGCGCGCAGCCCGCCCGCCGCGCCGCACGTGGCCGACTTGTGGTTGCGGACCACGTGCGCCTCGTCCAGCACCACGCGCCGCCACCGCACGCGCGCCAGCACGCCTCTCTGGCGCACGATACAAATAACGTCACGCCTTATCCCCGAAGGTGGACATGTAACACCCACTCTTAACTATTCATGTTATGAGTCCCATAAAGTAAAAGGGAGTGAGTGTATTCCCACATCCAATGCACAATTCCAGACTTCGTACTACTACTGAGAATTATTTTCAATACCCAGTAGTATTTTGTCCGACCCGGAAATCCTCGACCTCGAGACCCCTTGCCCGGCAGTCCCACTTGCGACTACTCGAATCGAAAATATTAAAAAGTACATCCTATTTTATACTACTAGGTACATACTGCTGAAGAGTTTCTTTGTTTTAACGCGTTAATCTCCGGAACATTGAGGAAGTCTATACAACATCACATTACGCTACGACTACTTTTGTGTCGGCCGCTTAGAAGCAACTACCAGACAGTGGTGCTGACACACGGACAGCGCGTGCGCCGCGCAGTGCTTGCTATACGTACCTTCTCATTGTCCCTCTGCATGATGTTGTATGTAGTGAGCACGAGGTCGTGTCCTGCGAGCCTGCTGGCTTGCTGCGTCCTGTTGGCGCCGTGGTGCTGACACACGGACAGTGCGTGCGCCGCGCAGTGCTTGCTGACCTCCCCCGCCCACTGCTGCATCAGGGACGCCGGGCAGACCACTAGCGTGCCTCCGCGGGCCACTGGGGTCATCATACATACGTTCATATAGTTTTTAGTCGTTTTTTGGAGATGTTAGTGACACTTAAAGTCAAGTTCAGAACTTAATTCTAAACCACACATCCATTCATACACACTCACATACCTACTCACTTTTTTAATGATGTTAATTTACAAAGTCAAAGTCAATCAACTAAGTACTAGTTCTAAAGAAAACGCTGTATTTTAACAGCAGTGAAACAGGCTGTGCCTAATGTGGCTGTGATTGTATACTGAATATGTATGCATTGGGCTAGTAATAAAGAATTGTTGTTTTTTAATAATCATAGCACCCTTTTTGGTTTCAATTCAATTTTTGCACAAGCTAGATGGCGTGAGTGAAGTTTTAAAGTCATGTTTGTCAAATAAATGCAGTTGGAGAAAATTGGCTCTAGTAAATTAATCTTTTGAGAAATTTTGAACTACCTATGTCATATTTACAATATTTTTTTAAGAACTATTTAATTCGAAGACATTTTGTTATCTTCTGTTTAGTCACAGGTCACAATAGCAAACTCATACAATATAATTGAAGAATAGTCACGGCAAAAATTGTTGAAATATACTGATCTACACTTAGACAAAAAGTTAGACGAGAAAGCTACTTACTCTTCCCTTTAGCAGGTCCATCATCATCATCGTCGTCATCATCATCGATCTTGTCCTCCTTGTCGCTCGCTATTAGAGCTATCATCGTGATGGTTTTACCCAGACCCATGTCGTCCGCTGCAGAGCAAAATTATAAAAATTAATACCAACCAGTTGGGCAATTACAAACGTGCGAAATGTCACGTCAAAGGAATATGACAATGTTGCACAACTCTCATAAGTGTGAGCGAGAAAATTAAATAAAAATGCCTTTATGTCACTTTGCGCGCTTTTAATGGCCGAACTATAATTTGGGGTTACTTATATTTAAAAAAAACAATAGAAAGTTAAACGGGTCGCCGTAACGATTCGTTTTATAATTTAGCTATTTCAGTAGGTGATCTATTTAACAATTACAGTTACTTTACCTAGTATTCCAGCCCTTGGCCTCTGGGTCTCCCTCCAGCGCAGCCAGGCGAGTGCATGCAACTGATGCGGCATGAGAGTGGATTTCATGGCGCGTGGCGGCGTGGCCAGCTCCGACTCCGACGGACGAGACGCCAGCGACTCGTACAGGTCGCGGAGACGGTCCAGGATCAGGTTCCTCTCAGCCATGTGAGTCGCCATTGCTGTGATAAAATGATATCTTAGTAATTTTTTATGGCATATTGTTGGGGATATGGGGTATCGAGGTGAGGATGTTAGGAGGGGAATTGGGTCTCTGGTTAAATTACGAATGTAGTATAGTGGGGTGTACTCACCCTGTTTGCCAAACATGCGCGGCATGACAGCATTGCTGGCCTTCTGCAACTCGTCCCAGCTGAGACCCTTCTTATCCACGTCCGCACCTGGATGATCTATAAGAATAACATCATAATCAAAGTTCTATTACAATCTATTACAATTAGTAAATTCTCCAATAAGAATTGTGAACATTTACCAATACTTTAAGTTCAGGTTCTTTAGTGCATTCCTCAGTATGTACAGATCTTCAAGTTAAATATAATAAAGTAGAACAGAGTAATAATTAAGGCTCCTGTCTGGTATAGGAACACAGTAATGAATTAGTCGTTACCTTGTTCGACCACCATGTTGGCGACCTTCTCCCCTTGTCTTCGGAACTGCTCCTCCAGACTGGTCATCCTCTCTATGAGCCTGCCGCCGCCGTCCGGAAGCGTATTCACATCCATCTCTTCGAGGAGGTACTGGACACAAACAGCAGTAAAGCATGGCGCAATAATGATTGGAATATTTTTTGCCATAATCGGGCTAAAGAGCTGATGGATTACCAGAGGAGTTGCAAGACTATTGTCGGCCTTTGATTTTAGAGAAAAAGGTAACGGTAACGATTTTAGGGAAAAAAAAATTATATTGGTTTTTTATTGCACGGGGGGGGGTGCAATAAAAAACCAATATAATTTTTTTTTATTAAAAAGCTACCTTAACATTCTTCAGGTCTTCCTTTAGTGACTCCAGCTTCATCAGCTCGGCTTCTCTGACATGCTTCTTCACATACACGACCTGCTGTCCGGGATGGCTGGGAGGCATCAGGTACTTGGTGATCGTCTTCGAATTCTGAGACATTTCCTCCTGTTTGGGCTTTAGTGACTTTCGTTCTTTTGGCGACTTCGGTTCTGCATTTGGCTAGTGGAAAGATATTTGATTTTAAATGTACGGCCTTTCAATCCCAGTCCCTTTAGCCAAACGCCACTTTAGCTCTTGTCTACAGAGAGAGTAGAAATTAAAATGTATGGGGATGACACTGACAAGTGTCAAAATTTACGTACTTCCATATAATTTGGTTTTCTATTCTACATGTAGACAAGCGCTAAATGGCATTTGGCTACAGCTGCAGGAGAGGAACGGAGAGGAATATGTTTAGAATATGTAGCACCAGTGGCATAACTACGGGGTGGTAAGTTAAAATGCCACGGGCTCCCAGCTGAATAGAGCCCCGTTCAGAGGTTTACATTTGAACTTTTATTATATGAAAAACAGACATTAGATGAATTTTGCGAACGGTACAGTTACGCCACCCACCTGTAGCACCCACGATTCGGCTGTTATGTTATGAGTCCTATGTAATAGTGGCACTTGTTAAACAACCTATATACATGTGTTTGAAATCTATGTGAGAATATTTCAAAAATCTTCCAACTTCCATTTACGGCCACTCGAGCAATAAGGCAGTCGATTATTTTGTGTTGACTTTTATTGATTTTTTAAATACTTTGCCCAATCTGGGAATCGAACCCGAGCCTACAGTCGCGTAAACACCCTTGAACAACAAGGCAGTGGAAATAACAATCACGTCACCAAAATTATTAAATTGTAAAACTTACAGATCTCGGACTTCGAGGCATCGTGGCTTAACTTTTTATACACTTCACAGTGCACAATATTCAATCATTTGAATTCAAAATTAATAATAATTACACTAAATTCTAATAATAACATCACATTTAACTATAAATAATAACAATATAAAATATAAATAAAGTGATTCGAGTTTTGTAAAAGATGTCCAGTAATGGCGTCGTTAAATTCGATTTGATTATGACAGTTTTGTTCATAAATTTTTAGGTTTACCCACATTATTTAATTTTTAATTCGAGATTATGAGAACATGTACATATTTATTGTCTGTGTACCTATACTTATTCTAATTTTTTTAAGGGGGGAGAATCATCGAATATGTTCTCCCGCCTGTGTGAGGCAGGAGGGAGTGTCAGACTCTTACTGACTAAAAACCACCCCGTTCCTGCTCCTGCCCTTCCAGCCGGAGCCCCGGAGCCCCGGAAACCCGTTAAGTTCTCGGCGGCATACTTATTCTACTTACGTTACTTATTCTTATTATGACTACCAAGCATATACCTACTATTTGTAATTATCTATGTATTTATGCGAACATAAATATAACATTTTACAATTCTAGACCAATTCACTACATTCCATAACATATCTGGTAGAAAACAAATGTATCTAAAACTAGTACACCTCTACTATGTAGTACGAAAAATTCATATAATTATTGATTTTATGTTATGAATGTGAAGTTATGCTCACCTCATCTTCATCATCGCTGCTTAACGCGATGATCTCCGGCTTCGTATCAATAATAGTGACGTCATCGTCATACCGTATAAAATTCTCCTTCGCTTTATTCAGTACCAAGTTATTAAGCACCTTATTCCTAAGGCTGCTAGGTGGATTTTTCTCTGTATCATTCACTATTATACATTCATCTTTATTTTCTAAGGATTTCCTTGCATTTATTGATTCGTTTGTTATGTCTTGAAGGGGACTTGAGAAGGGGGAGCAAGATATTCTAGAGGAATCTTGGTCTTCTATGGTCTTCTCTGGAGTTTTTGGTGGTATTTGTAGTTCTGGCAAGTCAGTTAGACTCGCTACGGAACCCTGGTTTGAGGTTCGATGGCTCTAAAAGAGGAATGGTATTGTTGTTAACATACAATTTTGTACTAAAATTAAAAAATTTATACCAAATGGTCTTATTTCAACTAAGGGCAGCGCCTCGTAAACACTGTTGAACTTTCTTACTGCAGAATATATTGTAGTAGTTGAGAACAAATGAGCAATATTAAAGAATTACAATCTACAAATTCAGAATGCAAGTAAAATAACTAAACTGGTGTATTACAAAATAAGATCACAAATAAAATAAATTAAAAGTACCCTTAACAAACGAGCATGCATGAAAAGACTGATCACTGTTGATGAATGAATGAAAGAGGTATGTTTATAGCTATTGGCGTTCCATAGACTCTGCCTACCCCCATGGGAGATAGGCGTGAGGTTATGTATGTATATGTGACTATTATAAAAAAAATTGATCACAATCTATACTTACATCATCAGATTGTATAAAGTCAGACTCGTCACTATCATTATCCTTCGGTATCACACCCATGATACTCATTCTCGTTGCTCTGGACATCACCATCTGATCCTCATCAGGGCCATCATCATCACTTTCTTCATACTCCTCTTCAGTACCCTCATCACTATCATCAGAACCATCGTAAACTAACGATTTAGTCTTATCAACCTTTGCACTTTCATTCTGAACCTCTTCTGTGTCATCACTATCCATAACTATTTTACTCTCATTCTTAGATAGATTGTCTTCTATCATACTTTGATCGTTACTTTTCTGCTTATTCCCACTGTCTATTTTCAAAGGAGTGTCCTTCGTACATAATAACTTTTTATGCTTGTCATGTTCTATGATGATTGAGTTTTCTGTATCAGAGTCGATAAGCATAATCCGTTTCTTGGTTTTGCGTCCAATTATTGAGTCATTGTTACTGGCTGAGGACTTCCTCATCAGTGGTCTGCGTTTTGGGACTATTTCTGGTGAAACTGCCTCATCTGTTTCAAAAGGTTTTAAAACTGATGTTAGAAGAGAATAATGCTGGCCATAAATGTTACAATGCAGATTTTACATTCAAAGTATCACAATCAAAATAAGAATAGCAAGTATATGTATTGAGTAAGTTTACCGTTATCTGAAGAACTTAAAACTACTTTATTGGAAGAGTCTGACTGCCTTCTGATACTGCCTCTGTTGCTTGCATTTGTATCTATGTGAAAAGAAGACAGTTAGTTACAGTAACTCCAATTAGCCAATTATACAACAACAAGAAAATTAAATTTGATATGTATTAATTTATTTTTATAAGATTGTCATAAAAGGTTTATTTAAGTTTCAGATCATTTGGTTTTGTGTTTGACAATTTCATATAAATATGTATTTTATCTTATCATCAGGAAATGTACAGCAAACCCTAAAAGTGAATTAATATGCACTAAGTTTTATTAATTTAGTGCTAAACTTACAGGACATATTAAATTATGTATGAAAACACAAATACAACATTAAACTGTCAAAGACCAAGCGGTCACCGGTGGCCGCAACCTATTGTTCTATAATTGTGTTTATAATGACGGTACTCAATGAGTTAAAATAATTATAAAAATGCCATAGTCTGCTTACCATCATCGCTGCTAGATATAACATGGCTATGGACAACACTGCTTCGTTTGACCACAGATTTGGATACATTCTTTGGTGCCTTCTCTTTCTCGTTGTCTTCTACAAGCAAGATCAGTACATAATGGGAGAAAACACAATTTTGATCATGTCAAAGCTATTTTTTTATTATCAGAGATTGGAATTAGCAGATGTATTAACTTTAAACTGTTTATATTGTTGTGTAGTGGATACAAAGGGATTTGATTCTAATATTATCGTAATTTAATGAGAATACACTGGATTTCTGTATGATAAAAGTTCAATTTCGGCAGCGGAAATCACATAGTTTGTATCACGAATTCAATGTAAAATAATGTAATGCAAACAGGATCAGGACATCATTAGTAAACAAAACAGTGTTTATATTTACCATCTGTTGTAGATTCTTCAGATTCAGCAACGAAAACTGTGTGATTCTTCTTTTTTACACCAAAAGATTCGTCAACTAAACTATCGTCGATAAATTCCGATTCGGAACCACTATCGGCCGCTGTCTCGTTACGATATTCAAAGAACGAACTATCCATTGTGTTTATAAAGTTAAAACTATCAGTTTACAATACAATTTTCATTATTTATTGAAAATAAAAATAATGACCAACCTTTCAAAACAGTTTTTGAAAGAAATTGTCGTTTACAACGTTTAGTTTTTGCTATTGATTGTCCTAAAACAAAGAGATTAAATAGATTAAAAATCTATATTTTGTTTAGTATATTATGTAAATCACATCTTAGGCACATGCCTAAAATTCTTAGATATATGTATATGGATATGGCATTTATTAATGCAGAATTATATTTACATTCAATGTTAATACTTATCCCATAAATACAAAATAATTTAACTTAAAATTAAGAGATTTCATAATTCTTCATTTGTATATAATAGAAGTATGTCATAATTACTGTGAATAAATATACTTGAAGTATTGTCTTCATTTTATTTTAGCAAGTAAAGCGCTTGAATGCTGAGCTAGCACACAAAATCTGAACTGAATCCACGTTTAGTTATTTCTCTAATGACATGACAGGTGTCAGGTGTCAAAACGTTCTATCTACTGATTACGATCGTGTTTGTGTTTGTGTCGATAATTTCTCTATCATTTCTTCTCTAACTAATTACTGCATACAGCGAATTGAAATATAAACAAACAATATTTAGTAGTGTGTCAAAGATTTTTCAATTGCAACGATGACGGAGGTACAGCTTCAAGAGTTCAAACTAGAGCCGGACTCAGAACTGAGATTTGAAGTGGAATCTAAAAACGAAAAAGTAGTTTTAGAGGTAAACAAATTCAATAATAGGAGCTCTATACTTTATTTTAAAGGAAAGTTAAATACAGTAATAAAACTACTTCTTAACTTGAAAAATAACACGTGTTCTTATGTCTTAGGTGAAGAGTGGTTATGCGGAACTTTTTGGCACAGAACTCGTGAAAGCGAAGCCATATGAGTTCCATACGGGTGCGAAAGTTGCTGTGTTCACGTGGCACGGCTGTACTGTAGAGTTGAGGGGTAAAACTGAAGTCAGTTATGTGGCTAAAGAGACTCCAATGGTGAGTACAGAACAACATGGAGCATGATTACAAATACCATGGACGTGTTGTTAAATTTCATTTAAAAAACGTTTTATATTATTACTATAAGTATTAAAATTTTATTAGTAACTTATAATTTGACTTGTAACTTGAAATTTGCATGCCATGACGAGTGGCACATATGTCCAGGTGCAACTTTCTCATTTTCATCCTATATACATGCACCTGTGGGTATAAATGTATGGTATACACATGTTTTTTGCAATAAATGATTTCATTTGATTTGGTTTTGAAATGATAATCCAAGGGGCTTTAATATTACAATTTTTTTAATTGTATAATACTGTGCAACATGGTTGCATACTATTATGCAAGATAACTAAATGATAATATCTTGTCTTGTTTTTATAATAACTATTGTGAGACATACTAAATTAACTAAATTTAGTTAATATCTTGTCTGTTATATAGAATATTTATTATAATTGATTACTCAAAACTGTTTCTTGAGTTTGCCTCATTGATTTATATTATAAGCCCAACTAACAGATGTTAAGGGACAGAGACTCAAAAGGGATGATGACTGGGTATGAAAATAAAAATTTATTTAGTTTGTCACTTCGGAAATTACATTTTTATTTTATTGAATAATAAAACAATACATAGATAAAAAAATCAAAGTAAAGGAGTGGGAGCTAAAATGTCATTTCTACATATACATTCTTAAGTGATATCACACAATATTTCAAAACTATAATTATACCATAAGAAAATAAAATATATGTGTCCAATGTTTTGAAATAATCTGCCATATGGACATTACAATAAAAATTAGTTACTTTCCCTATTCCATAAAGATGTATTATCTTTATTTTTAAATATCTTTACAGGTTGTATACCTCAATGTCCACGCAGCTCTTGAGCAGCAAAGAGTGGCAGCGGAACAGGAGTCCACTCGAGGTCCAGTCACCATGGTTGTTGGGCCTGGAGATGTGGGCAAGTCCACTCTTACCAGGATCCTATTGAATTACGCAGTGAGGATGGGACGGAGGCCCATTTATGTTGATCTTGACGTTGGGCAGGGACATATTAGTGTACCGGGTACTATAGGTTAGTAGTACCTTAAATTTATACCCTTTTATGGTCAATCTGTGGAATTTGGTTAATATAGAGCTATGAACATCTTACATATTAAGGGTGATAAGCTGTGGTAATCTGATAAACAATTAGTGCATTTACTTCTGTGTAGCCCCACACTTTATCATACATTCCTCCACTTATTGTGTTTCCACATAACTTGCTTCACTACCGTAATCCGAAAAATCGATAAAATATAGTACTCTAATTCAAATGCAAATTCAAAATTTTTATTTCAGATAAAACATCCATATTTATGTTAGTAGTAGTACAACTTAGCCTAATGTTAGTAAATCATAATAATTATATTAATTACAAAATAACTTATTATTCTACAGGGGCACTCTTGGTAGAAAGACCAGCATCAATAGAGGAAGGGTTCAGTCAGCAGGCCCCACTGGTGTATCACTTTGGACATAGCTCTCCTGGAGAGAACCTCGAACTGTACAACACTATAGTGGGCAGACTGGCT
Source organism: Spodoptera picta (assembly GCA_038387885.1). Classification (NCBI taxonomy): domain Eukaryota; kingdom Metazoa; phylum Arthropoda; class Insecta; order Lepidoptera; family Noctuidae; genus Spodoptera; species Spodoptera picta. Next base: position 1,326,153 of record JAZHFQ010000384.1, on the reverse strand, counting down.
GAGGTGATCGCTGAGCGATGTGAGAATAATAAAAAAGGTGAGTTCTTATTTAGTTTTTGTTAATAGAAAAAGTTATGTTTACCTGTGTTTTGACTTTGCCATGCCATGCAGATGGAGGTCTTACAGCAACCTTGGCAGGTTGTCAGGTCAATCTACCTTGTCAAATTTCTGTGCCTGGTTCTTGGCATTTTGGTCACCAGCACTTTGTCACTGCCCCTCTGGGAGCAAGGTCACACACTTGACTACCACCCATCGTCCTCTGTTACCTAATCTAGTTATGTGACCAGTCGGTCAGAGGTAGGTCACCTCTACGCAATATCTGTACAGTCGATAATACAGTATTTTACAACTAATCAAATTAAATACTTTTATCGAAACGTCAAAAACGACATTGTTCTATGAATGACTGCCTCATTGGCCGAGTGGTCGCAAGTGCGACTGCCGGGCAAGGGGTCTCGGGTTCGATTCCCGGGTCGGGCAAAGTATTACTGGAAAACTCCAGTAGTAGCACGGAGTCTAGAATAGCGCCCGGTATATGGCAATAAGCTCACCCTCTATTACATGGGACTCATAACATAAACCGTGAATAGTGGGTGTTACATTGTACAGTGGCATTAAGTGCCGTAATGTGCACCTCTGCCTATCCCTTCGGGGAAGACAGGCGTGATTTTATGTTATGTTCTATGAATTTTGTACCAAAAACTAACTTATGACGTCATCATATTTTCGAGTCAAATAGCTTGTTGCTCTAAAAGTTGCTAGAATAAATCGAAAATTGAGTATATCGTTCAAATATATGAATGGAATTGTAATTATTTTTGAATATTTAATTGGATTGAAAAAAACAAAATAATTTATGTTTGATCCAGGAAAATACCCAATTAAGATAAGGTAGATCCATAATGTAATTTAATAAAATGTATGTCGCAGCATCGACATCAGGAGTCATCATCAACACTTGTGGGTGGATTAAAGGAGACGGATATAAGGTGCTCTCACATGCTGCTCAAGCTTTTGAGGTAACTACAACTCTGTACTATTACAAAAAACTGCGTTTCTAAAAACCAACTTCAAAACCTGTAAACAAACAATCTTTTTATAAGATGTAAGTATTTTAGTTTTTAATTATTTGTATTTATAATATTAATATTACTTTTAAGTAGATATGAGGGGCGTAGCTAGCGCCGTATCTGCTGTATCAATTGTACTGGGCCCCCGCACGTCAAGGGCCCCCAAAGTGCGTAAGCAAAAATAATAAAAAATACCCAATTTGTATTTTAGGTATTTTAGTAATCACAAAGGTCAAAATAAAAGACTTTTCCTGAGTAAAGCATGCGTTCAAGAAAGTGTAAAAAACTAAAGTAATCTGTCGTTTCTTTGTTTTTTTCCTATATATATGTATATATAAATATCTGTATTAATTTCTTCTTTTCTTTTTTAATTTTGTATTATTTTTGTATCTCGTGCCCACTGCCGAATAAATGCTGTTTCTTTCATTCATAGTTCGATAATTGGGCAGAGGGAGTTCCCTGGATGTTTTCCAATTTTACACAAACTATTAGTATTTTCCCTTATGAAAACAATTTTTTATACGGAGCCCCGCTAAGGCACGCTGCGCCACTGGTATATAGATGTATAAAGATTAATATTAAATTATTATATTTACTAAGTTAATAAACAAACTACAAGTAAAATCTAAAAACTAAAACGCAAAAAATACTATTATTGGTTCTACGTACTTATAGGTTACACCCACACTGATAAATACGAAGTCCGTGCCACAAATGCTTGTGCCTTTCCCATAAATCCTTTTTGGAAAGTTAGTTACAAAATAGAATTCACTGTAAGGTCGCATTGATCTAGCATTGTGTAAAAGAAGGTGTTCAATAATAAGTCGGGTTTTTTTTACTGACGCTATAGCGTTTTCCACGGTTTTACATTCGTTGGAAAGGTCTCAAGCTCCGTGAGGTTTATAAAATACCAAACAAAAAAAAAATTCTTCATCTTTTAATCACCAAACGAAATATTACATAAAATCCTTACTAATATTATAAATCGGAAAGTGAGTTTGTTTGTTCCGCCTTCACGCCGTAACTACTAAACCGATTGCTTTGAATTTTTGCAGACGTAAAGTTAGAAGTCCGGATTAAATAAGTACTTTTTATCCCGGAAAAAATTGATATTCCCGAGGGAAAACAAAAGTATTGGTATAGATGGCGCTGTGTGTGTCACATAGGTTACGTTTTACGCTTTTGTGACGCGAGCGAAGCCGCGGGTAAAAGCTAGTATTACATAAAATGAAGCCATCTGGTGGCGAAACGGAGTTCGCCGGGGTTTGCTAGTGTAGCATAAATTTCTATCTTATTTAATTGGACTTTCACACAGGTTGATGTGATCCTGGTTCTGGACAATGAGAGACTTTACAACGAGCTCAAGCGAGACATGCCCAAGTTTGTCAAAGTCGTCTATTTACCAAAGAGTGGAGGTGTGAGTATACTGGCTTTGTTGATTTGTGAGTTTTAATAATTGCATTCCTGTTTTGGTCTGCCTCCACGGGAATAAGGCGTGAGTTTATCTTATTTTAATTTATGTTGTGCATTCAGCTAAAAATGTTATTTAAATGCGTGCGCACAAGAGATGTACACAAGGGACGCATTCCCCAGATTTAGACTACTACCTCTATACTAAAATGAAACAAGATATCTCTAACTCTGGTAAATGGTTTTTTTATTGTTGTCCCACATTAGGATTTTACTCTTGTATCATGGTACATTTTCATAGATACAAGTTCACATACCCATTACACCCAGGCCCGAAACACAGATTTGTGGATCACACAAAAAGGTGTTCAGTACGGGAATCGAACCCGCTGCACGTTGCGCGGCAGCTGGTTGCCCAACCATAGCGCCAACGGTGCAGTCAGTGATGTATTATTAAATCATCAAAACATTGGCTACAATAAGTAATTGTGTATATCAGGTGGTAGAAAGGTCGTCGACGCAGCGAGCGGAGGCCCGAGACGCGCGCATCCGCGAGTATTTCTATGGCAAACGGACGCCGTACTACCCGCACTCCTTCGATGTCAAGTTCAACGACTTGAAGATATATAAGGTAGGCTCGCTTTTATTATTTATTTAAAATGATAAATTGGTATGTGGTCTGGTCATCATCATCAGCAGCAGCTTATAAGGGGTAATTTTTCATTCAATTGCTTCTCCCGTCTTGGGTGTGGCGAGAGAGTGTAGTAAAAGTTTGTTTACTGACTGAAAACCACTTCATTTCTACTACTGATTCGAACTGGAGCCCTAGTGATTCTTTAGGCCGTCCGCAGCTCCGGTAATAATGGGCCGTTCAAATATTATATAAGCAGATTTTTTCATTTTTGGAGGCTGAGTCACCCCCGTCCGTAGGAGAGTACCCATATATTAAAATCATCCCTACACGTGGCCTCTGGGTGGTGCGAATCGGGTGACACCATGGTGGTAGGCTTCGGCCGACGGCCTTATGACCACCCACCGAGCAAAAACGTGTCGCCAAGCGGCCTAGCCGTGTTCCGCCATGATGCTCGGTGACGCCGATTGAGGGGATGGGTCGAAGTGGATGTTCCAATGCAGACTAACCGTTCTGACGCGCGCTGGTGTAGCAGCATCGGGTGGCCAGTCACGGAGGGTAGCGGGATCCGAGGCACGGTTCACCGCTGGCCGACCGCGGATAGTTGGGGGCCCAAGTAATGTGCTAGCCACACGTGAAAGGCTGCCCCGCCATCTGTCGAAAAATCCTACGGGTACGCCATCGTTCCGGTTGGCGACCGGAGGAGAGGGCCCGATGGATACCGTGAGGCGGGGGGGGGCTCGGGCGTCCCCGCGGTCTCTGGGCTGGCCTCCTAATGATGGGGCTAACTACGGTGCGCGTCTGTGGGTTGTATGTGTGACTTTAATGCCCATCACCAGGAGTGGCTTTTTCCATATCAGTGCACCGACCATGCTGGGAGGGAACTGCGAAAGCTTGCGTTAACGTTTACCCTTACCCAGCTGGTCCAGGAAGCCACAAGGGTGCCCGATGTGGATACGCATACAATACAGCCAACTGCCTTGACCTTCTGCTGACAACTAATCCAGATCACTACTCGGTATCAGTCTCATCACCTTTAGGTAGCTCTGATCACTGTCTGGTGAAATCTGTATCTACCTCTAGTATCTACACACTCCCCACCTGATTCTAGCCCTGGGGAACCACGACGGATGTGGCGATACAAGTCAGCAGATTGGGATGGAATGCGATTCTTTTTTGCATCCTATCCATGGCGGCCTGTTTGCTTCTCTTCCGATGATCCGTCAGCTTGTGCAGATGCTGTAACGGGGGTGTTGCGTCAGGGCATGGAATATTACGTTCCGTTGTCGGACGCGACGTTCGTCGGTGGCTTTCGCCCATGGTTTGATGCCAACTGCAGACAAACGGAGGCATAGCATGCTGCATATATGGCATGGGCGGACGCCAGGTCCCATAGGACTGATGATATACTTCAAAGGAAGAGAGCTTTCAACCGGGCCGCCAAGTCATACAAAAAGGCACTGCGCGAAGCTCGGTTCAAACACATCGGCCGAATAGGGGCCAAACTTGCTTCTTACCCAACGGGTAGTAAGGCTTTTTGGTCCCTGGCCAAGTCGGTGGAAGAATCGAACTTCTGTCGCCCCTCACTCCCACCGCTACTGCGATCTGATGGGACGCTGGCTCACACCGCAATAGAGAAAGCGAACTTATTCGCCTCTCTTTTTGCGGAGTCTTCGCGTCTTGATGCTGGTGGCGCGTATACTGAAAAACAGGCTCCTGGCATACCTTGAAGGTAATATGGGTTCTTTCGGGTATTTAGTGAAACACCAATTATATGAATTACCAGAATGATAATGATTTTGAATTTATTTAGGCGGTCGTATTTATACAAAATTTACTTAAGGCTACATATATCTTATTGGTAAAATAAATGTCGAAGAATACGCTCGGCCAATCAGAAACGTTCTTGCGTTTATATAAAACTAACGCGGCGACCGGCCGCTCAGTGTTCTGAGGGTCGCAGGCGCAGGCGCACGTCCGTCGTCATCAAAGTACAGCTACAACGTCATGCAGCCGCATATAAAATATGTGCGGTGCGCTCAGTCTTGGAACGTGCGCGGCGCGCGGCGGTCGTGCTCGTCTATGATTCAAGTTGTATGTCTCCCACAGTAACGATATCCTTAGTGATCAGCAATACGGATTTCGCCGAAACCGATCTACTGGGGACCTTCTTGCATATGCCACCCACATCTGGAGCGAGGCCATCGAGAAACACGGGGAAGCGTTAGCTGTATCGCTCGATGTCTCGAAGGTCTTCGACAGGGTCTGGCACGATAGTCTTGTTGGCAAGCTTCCCGCATATGGACTCCCCACTGGTTTGTGCAGATGGATAACAAACTTCCTAAGGGATCGATCGATCCGAGTGGTCATTGATGGCTGCTCATGCAATCCACTTGGTATTAATGCCGGGTTTCCTAAGGGGTCAGTACTCTCAGCAACACTTTTTTTGTTGCATATTAATGACCTGTTCCAGCCCGGTATCTTTGGGTACGCAGATGACAGCACCGTTGTTGAGAGGCATGTGTCCGATGCGCGAACCAGTGCAACTCAAATCCAGTCTCTGAGAGAATCTATGTTAAATGGTCTGAACCTGTCCTTGCAGGCGGTCTCCGATTGGGGTGACGCCAATCTGGTCAGGTTCAATGCCTGCAAAACCCAGGCGTGTCTGTTTTCCGCTAAACGGAGTCGGTTCCCACTGACTCCTACTTTCCGAGGTGTGTCCGTTCCGATGGGTGACCGTCTCGAGCTTCTCGGCGTAACTCTGACGCCCACTCTCAATTTTGGCTCGTATATCAAGACAAAGGCGCAACTGGCTGGTAGAAAGTTGGGTGTCCTGTCGAGGGTGAGACGGTACTTCACGCCGGAGCAGTTGCTCACTCTTTACCAAACACAAGTTCGGTCGTGTATGGAGTACTCCCATCTTTGGGATGGCTCGGCGAAATAACAGTTAGAAGCCCTCAAATCCATCGAGAGGCGTGCCAAGAAGCTCATCAATGACGATTCGCTTGTGGAGGCTCGGCTACAAAGCCTCGAACACAGGCGCAAAATCGCAAGCCTTTCGGTCTTCTATCGGATACATTTCGGTGACCGTGCATGGGAATCGCACAAACTTATTCCCCCTAGTCCATTTCACCACCGTACCACCAGACGAACGGCGGGGCGCCACCCTTATATGGTGGATATTCCACCCATTCGCACGAAGCGTTTTGCCTCAAGCTTCCTCATGCGAACCGCTAAGGAATGGAATTCCTTGCCAGAGGCTGTGTTTCCCGTCAAATATGACTTGGGTGTCTTCAAGTCCCGAGTGAACAGGTTGCTCATAGGTAGACGTGCTCCATCGTCGGCCACATCATCGCTTACCATCAGGCGAGATGGTGGTCAGACGTCGACCTATAAAGTGTAAAAAAATTATTTACCCCCCCCCCCCACCCCCCTTGTCAGTAAAAGTAAAGTTAAAGTTACCCTTTCCCCCTTTGCTTACGTAAACATTTTAAATGATATCTTTTTTTTATATTATTAGATACCGTAATGTCTAGTTCTTTATCCGTCTTTGTGTAATTTATAATTTCAATATGAGTATTGCCATTCGTGTCAAAAAGTAAATGACTACCGATGATGTAATCATCATCTAGACTCCCTACCCCTCATATCTAATGGAAATAAAACTCAACATGCTTTCATGGTGGCGAACAGTGAACTAATTCTTTATTTCGTCCGGAAACAAATCAATCGTACAAAGGGAATGAAATCATTAAATCAATAGAGTGACTGAAATACAAACAGTCGTTCTTTATACTTAAGTTATCTACTTGGCTCGTTGGCCGAGTGGTCGCAAGTGCGACTGCCGCGCAAGGGGTCTCGGGTTCGATTCCCGGGTCGGGCAAAGTATTACTGGGTTTTTAAAAAATCCTCAGTAGTAGCACGGAGTCTGGAAATGTGCCCGGTATATGGCAATAGGCTCACCCCCTATTACATGGGACTCATAACATAAAAAGTGAAAAGTGGGTGTTACTTCTGTGTGCACCTCTGCCTACCCCTTCGGGGATAAACGGCGTGATGTTATATTATGTTATCTACTAGTGCCAATAGATGGCGTTAGTTGTTTCATTTGATATGAAAATGAGCAAAACAGAGACTTGAATGGGCTGAAGGGGCAGTAGGAGGTATAGATGTATTTATTGGTATGGTTGCAGGTGGGCGCGCCGTCGCTGCCGGCGTCGTGCATGCCGCTGGGCATGCGCGCGGCGGACGCGCTGACGAAGGTGGTGCAGGTGAGTCCGTCGGGCGCGCTGCAGCACCGCGTGCTGGCCGTGTCGTTCGCGGCCGGCCCGCACGACGACGTACTGCACTCCAACCTCGCCGGCTTCGTCTGCGTGTCAGTACCTTCCACTATCTTTATATATATATATCATTCTGCAGCACCGCGTGCTGGCCGTGTCGTTCGCGGCCGGCCCGCACGACGACGTACTGCACTCCAACCTCGCCGGCTTCGTCTGCGTGTCAGTACCTTCCACTATCTTTATATATATATATCATTCTGCAGCACCGCGTGCTGGCCGTGTCGTTCGCGGCCGGCCCGCACGACGACGTACTGCACTCAAACCGCTTGATCGATTTTAATGTTTTTTTCTGTATGCGTTTGAGTGACGCCCTGAATGGTTTAGATTCACAAATCAGCCCAGCAGATGGCGCTCCAGTTGTTATATGTAGGACAACGTCTGTCGGGCCCGCTAGGATTTTATAAAACTATATGGACATATAAAACTATAACTATATAAACATATATTATATTTATGGATTTTATAAAACTATAACTATATAAACATATATTATATTTATGACCGTATAAGATGAATGTGATTATTTATTTCTAAAATAAATTAAATAATGTATTTTTGTTGTAAATATGTCAGTTACTGTAATTGGATTTCTACCGTTGTGACTGTTTAAAAATAAATAAAAAAATTGATCATTTTATCCTTGATATATAACATGCTATTAATGTTGAGAAATATCGATATTTTGCTACTCACTGAACATAAAAGTCTTATAAATTCTGAAAAACAAGTATGAAAACTATACCTGTGCAAAATATCTATTAATTGTCCACATCCACATTGTTCCTTGACTCTACGAAGATACATGAGGCCTACTAGGATATTAACAAACTTGAAACTAATACATGATTATAACTTACAGTACGGCAGTGGACATGGACCGACAGATGCTGACGATCCTGTCCCCGCAGCCGCGGCCGCTGCCTAACACCGTCCTGCTCCTGTCGGAGCTGCAGTACATGGACAACCACTAGTCCGTGCTATTTGGCCCGCGGGTGCGTCACGCCTTCTGTAACATCTCGCTCACTCATTGAGCGGGACCTTCATTGTGTGTGCTCTTTTCTTTATAAAGGTCAGTTAGGACGACTAAGAAAATGGTATAAAAGTCATCGGTTCATCACCACTGTTAATATATCAGTCACAAGGTGTGAACTGCTGGATATGGGGCTTTTAGATCACTTTGTTAGAATTAGAACATGAATATAAAAAGTTGTCGTCATTTTTTATTGAGACATAGGTGTCGCATTATGGATTAGAAAATATTGATGTGAAAATGTGTTGCTACTAATTTTCTGATTATGAAATTATTCTTTATGTATTTTGTATGCCAAGAGACGGTTTTTTTACGAATGAACCATGTATAATTTGTAATTTTATGTTAATCAATTTTAGGTGCATGCATTAATAAAACAATGAATAATGTTTTCTTTTACGTAATATGAAATACGTTCCTAGAACTATGATAGCATTATCATATTTTTTTTTACATTCAAGATCAATTTCTTCATCAAATTAACTTTCGACCGAAATGAGAAAAGAGCACATTGTGATAGTTACATTGCGTTACGCAGCCGGGAGTCAAACGTGTGTCCTTGGTGATGTGATATGTGACAGATCTCCAGATCTAAAAACTGCCTGTACATATATTTAATGTAGACATTTTAACGAATAATATTAAAAGACTGTTGTTTTAAAACGACCATGTAATGCTAATTAAAATGATATGTGAAATATAGATTTTATTTTATTGTATCTCTTATTGCCCCATGGTGTATAAACTCGTGGATTTAATTTCTACTCTCATTCTACAGAAGCTATACTTAGCTTGTAAGCTTCTACGATGTTCTCATCTACAGTACATACTGAAACAATAAAATCCGGCGCTTTCCAGGGACATGAATATCTAATGCCCGAATACCGAAACGCTTCCCAGTTTTACGTCGCGTTTAAGTACACTTCTGCTTCTACAAATTCTTTGTAAAATTATTTTAGTAGTAGTAAGGTATTTTCACATTCATAAGTTTATAATAACTAGTGAGTATCCGTAAAGTACGTGGGTTTATTATACTCCCTTATCCTTAGCAGAAACCAAACCACCCGTTTTCAAAAGTATTGATTATTGTGTGCGAGCCATGCTTCTGCACGAATGGGCCGGCTCGACCGGAGTGATACCACGGCCTCACAGAAAAGACGTGAAACAACGCTTGCGTTGTGTTCCGTAGTGCGAGATTACCGGAGGCTCAATTATCCCCCCCACTTTCCCCAATCCTTAAACCCCCAAAAATCCTCAAATTCCGAATCCGCAAAGGGCCGGTAATGTACTTGTAACGCCTCTGGTATCCTGAGTGTCCATGGGTAACGCCGATTGCTTACCATCAGGTGCTCCGTCTGCTTGTTTAGCGGCTTATCCCATAAAGTATTTTCACCAAGACTCGAACCACATTCAACTCTTCAAGGGAATATAAACAAAAATAAATAAGTAATAACTTTATTTATTTACAAAATAGAGAATAGAGGTAGAACTTATTTATTTACAAGAAGACTTACATGGAGAATTTCATTCATAACAGTTTAAGGCAATCACACTAGATAAATACTTATTAGCCGTCATAGTAATAAAAGGGGATAACAATCTGAACTTAGTACGAACTCGATTGGTTGGTTCATTGAAGCAGGCCAATCAGAGGCCTTAGTACCAGTTTGTCTTACGTTTAAAGTAATCGTAACGAGTACGCGTTCAGCGCTCTGATTGGCCGACTCCATTGAACCAACCAATGAGAGGCCTTAGTACGAGTTTCTTTTTCGTTTAAAGTAATCGTAACGAGTATGCGTTCTGTGTTGTGATTTGCCGGCTCCAATGAACCAACCAATCTGAGGCCTTAGTACGGGTTTGTTTTACGTTTAAAGTAATCGTAACGAGTACGCGTTCGGCGCTGTGATTGGTTGCTTTATTGGCGCCGGCCAATCAGAGGCCTTAGTACGAGTTTGTTTTACGTTTAAAGTAATCGTAACGAGTTCGCGTTCGGCGCTCCGATTGGTTGCTTCATTGGCGCCGGCCAATCAGAGTGCCGAACGCGAACTCGTTACGAATACTTTAAACGTAAATGAAACTCATACTAAGGCCTCAGAGTGCCGAACGCATACTCGTTTCGAATACTTTAAACGTAAATCAAACTCGTACTAAGGCCTCAGAGCGCCGGACGCCGTCGGGTTTCGATTACTTTAAACGAAAAAGAAACTCGTACTAACGCCTCTGAGCGTCGCCGTCGAACGCGTACTCGTTACGAATACTTTAAACGTAAATCAAACTTGTACTATGGCCTCTGAGCGCCGAACGCGGTCTCTTCGATTACTTTAAACGTAAAAAAGTCGTACTAAGGCCTCTGATTGGTTGGTTCAATGGAGCCGGCCAATCAGCGCTGAACGCGAACTCGTTAAACGTAGAACAAATTCGTACTAAGCTCTCAGAGAGAGTTGTATAAGTATTGATATCTCTAAATATTGATATTCTTAGTTTACAAGAGTAAAATTATAAACGAGAAGAATCGATCCAGAAATATTGCATTTCCATATCGAATAATTTCGCAACGTCACTATTTAGTACTTGTCATAACGTTGCAACACTGAAATTGTCAAATCTGGAATCGAATTAAAATTCCGAGTATAGTGTAATGTAAGGTCTACTCAATAAACGAGTTTCGTACTGTCTATATAAGTATTCAACATCTGATAGTTATGCTGAATACCAACACCACGCTAACAAATTATATTTAGCGTTAATCCCCGTACAATCGTAACGTTTCGAAATTTTCATTCAAATATCCCCCACTTTTTGACAGCCACGTGATTATTTGCATACTATTGTTGCGTTATTATTTTTTATTATAGAATAAACTCTAAATACTGGCTCAACTAGATAATTTAGAGTTTTCAAAATTATACATAAGACGCCCCGTCTAGAGTAGGCTTCATACAATAATAATATACTTAACAAATCATATAATAAATTACAAAATGATTAATACAATTAAATAATGTTTATATAAAATAAACAATACCGATCAGAAACCACCAACATTCCACCGAAATCACAGTTTTTCCAACTTGACCTCATTCAATAAAGATAACATAACATAACATTACACTGTTTATCCCCGAAGGGTTAGACAGAGGTGCACATTATGCCACTGTACAATGTAACACCCACTTTTCACTATTTATGTTATGAGTCCCGTGTAATAGGGGGTGAGCCTATTGCCATATACCGGGCACAATTCCAGACTCCGTGCTACTACTGAGAATTTATAAAAAAACCCAGTAATACTTTGCCCGGCCCGGCCCGGGAATCGAACCCGCGATCCCTTGCCCGGCAGTCGCACTTGCGACCACTCGGCCAACGAGGCAGTCACAAATTAAATAATACTTTATTAACGTGCAAATTTATTAACATCCGAGTTTTAACACATTCATTCATCGAAATAACTTTAGATAGTTGTGTAAAGTTGTCTAAATCTAGGGTCTTTTATCGGTAATCCTACCTTAACATTCATATCACGATCAAAAAACCTGTTATAACCACAGAACATTTACTTTGAGCTACGAGGTAAGACAGTTGGCTGTCCGAAATCATTCGCAGCTATTTTTATGAGCCCCGGTTGTAGCTCGAGACTAATTGAGTACTCTCGAAAGTTGGTGAACGTATTCAGCTGTTTAATTAAGTATATGACAAGAACCTCCTTTTTTTGATGTCGGTTTAATATGCCATAGTTAAAACAGGTTTTATAACAGTTGTATGAATAAGACCGTCAGTCTATTTTTTACGTATTTCAATTCTGTTGTCTGTTCTGCGTGCTTCTAGATTGTTCTGTTGTCTCCTTTGTGTGTGACTGCGCGAATTTGATCGCGACTCGCATCGCGTCCTGGACTAGTTGCTCACAGTTTATCAAGCTCACCTGTAGGAAAAAATATATAAGCATTTGTTTTAGTGATTTTACTATTTTGTAAGAAAAAATACTTTTACTTTGACGAAGCTAGATTGAAATTGGATATTGTTTTGTGTTGGTATTTTTTTTTTCAATTTCGCAATCTGAATAAATACTGTGAAACCTGGTTAAATGAGACATCAAAACAATGTCGTTTCACTTATAGAGGTATTCCACTTACCCAGTGTCTCAGATATACAGGTATAAATAAATATCTGTCTCATCTACAGAGGGTTCCATTATTAGAGGTGGACTTGGAATTACGTGTGGAATTTGTGGGTATAATAAGAATGAGTAAACAAACAATGTTATCTCAGTTACAGAGGTTTATGCATATAATAATACATTTACTCGCTGTCTCAGTTATAGAGGTAACTATGATAATAAATCGAAAGAACAAATCCCATATATAGAGGTTTACCTCGTCACACTGACAGAGGTAATTCAGTGCCAAAGTTTCACCGTATTACTACATTACAAAGTGATAGGGAAAAGGTGTGTTTGCAGCAGTTTCTGAGTTTGTTTTACGTTTAAAGTAATCGAAACGAGACCTCGTAGCGCTCTGATTGGTTGATTTGTTAGAGCCAGCCAATCAGAACGCCGAACGCGTACTCGTTTCGTTTATTTTAAACATAATAGAGACTCTTACTAAGGCCTCTGTACTGACAGTAGCTAGCAATCACTGCATAACACTAACACAGGTATTATCATAATACCGTGCAGTCGCGCGCAGTCTATATAGGCAAAAAGGCTTTGCTTGACATAAAATGTACAAACGCGTTTATTAAGATTCAATAATATAATACATATTAAACCCTAAGGTTGACTGGTAGAGAATGCCATATGGCATTAAGTTCGCCTTAGGTGCCATAATCAAATTGTGTACATTAAAGACTAAATAAATAAATAAATAATAAACAGCTAACATACATATACATTCACATTTACTATACACGGACCGCACGCCTTTGGTATTATGTAACAGATTTTGTTATATTTTCAACTTTATTAGCTTAGTAATTAGGGTTACCTTGGAAGGCGTCATGACGGCGTGTGTATGTTCGTGTTCCCCCCCCTGTAACGAGGCCCCGAACACTCGCGCCGCGCAGCCCAACCACGAGCGCGCCGTGAACGACGGCGTCACCATCTCCTGGACATGATACACGACACAATTTGTATCAAGAGCTTTAATGTTTAAATAGTAACAGGCATAAGGTTGCATGCCTTTCGGTTTTCTACCGGATACATTGCGGTGAATGTGCGGGGGAATTGCACAACTTGATTCCCCCTAGTCCTTTCCATCATTGTACCACAAGACAATCAGTGAAGCGTCACCGATTCATGGTAGATGTCCCACCCACACGCACGAAGCGCTTCGCATCAAGCTTCCTTGTGCGTACTGCTAAGGAGTGGAATTGTTTGCCAGAGTCTGTATTTCCTGAAGGGTATAACCTGGGTGTCTTCAAGGCCCGAGTAAATAGGTTGCTTATGGGACGACGTGCTCCACCGTAGGCCGCATCATCGCTTACCGCCAGGCGAGATAGTGGTCAAAAGTCGATCCATGAAATATATATATAAAAAAAAACTTATATCAAATGCTTTTCATATACAGGAGGCCTTTAGTCTGGATCGTCACGGACTGTTCATGGTTAGACGAGTATCTTCCATAATCATAGGAATTAAAATTAGAAGATGATCGACTGACCGGCGGCACGGAGCAGGCCGCGACCAGGACGCCGCCGGCGCAGCCCAGCAACATGGCGGGCAGCGCCTGGCGCTCCGCCAGCACGGCCTGCGCCGCGGGGCTCTGCATCAGGTACGAACATCGCACGAAGTGGACCACGAACCTACGACCCTCGCGGGCCGCCTGGGACACTACTTCTGCTACTTCACTTGAGGCTATTGAGCTGAAGGTGTAATGGGAGTGTTAATAATAGTGTGTATAGTAATTACACAAATAAAAAAGGTAAAAGACTCATTTGTTATGATTTTACAATGTATAAATAGCTAAAAGATGAGCCTACGCAGATGAAGTCACGATAATAAGCTATTGTTTTAAAGAAAGTGATTAATAACTTAGCATATTCTTTGCATACACGGGAATCGATCGGAACTTTCACAGTTTAGTTATAATGGTATCAAAGGTTCAACATGTACATTTTTTACTTCTTGAGATGTCCTTATTTTTCTGTCTAACTCAACAATGCTATAATAGGTCTAGTCTGGTCTAGAAGATGTTCTTTGAATCGACTAAAACAAAATAACTTATCCTAAAATAGTTACTCACTGCAGCGCCAGATCATTTTTATTGACCTCCCTCTTGGAGAAGCTGTCGAGTAAATTCAGACAGTTTGCGTACTCCCCGTAGGGGGCGCCACCAGTGTTACATAATGTCGACAACTGACTCCTGATGAGGGAGATCTCCTCCTTCTTCCTGTCAGGGTCTATGAGATCTATAACTTGCCCCAGCTTCTCAGCTCGACAGAACAGCTCGCGTGCCTGAGAGGAAAGAGCTATTACAGTAGGATATTGAATTTGAGTTTTATTGTGTGTTTTATAATGCAGGAAAAATGAAATTTGTTTTTTAGTCCGCTTATATTTTTTAAGAATAAAGAACAGTTCTTTTTCGCGCCCTGGGTATGCGCGAGCAAGAAGGGCAGAAGTATAAATTACGCTGTATTAATCTGGCTTGAACTTTGCTAACATACTTTAAGCGCAATACAAGGATGACCTCGGAGTTCGTTTCAGTGTTCCTTCTCAGGGTAAAAACCGGAAATTTGATTTTTTCTTTTATGCATAAGCCGGTAAACGAGCAGACGGATCACCTGATGATAAGCAATCGGCGTCGCCCATGGACAACTGGAACACCAGAGGCGTTACAAGTGCGTTATCGGCCTTTTGGGGATTAGGAGTTTGAGGATCATTGGGGATTCAGGAATTGGGGAGATTGGGGAAGGGGAAGGGTAATTGGGCCTTCGATAACCTCACTCACACGACGAAACACAACGCAAGCGTTGCTTCACGTCGGTTTTCTGTGATGCCGTGGTACTCCGGTCGAGCCGGCCCATTCGTGCCGAAGCATGGCTCTCCCACACTTAAAATCTGTCATCTTATTTTAACATATTGACGTGACAAATGCTATTTGAAGCTTATTTACAGACTAACGCGGAAATACTCAAACGCTACCCAATTTAAACCGCGTTTAAGTATAGTTGTCTCTACAAAATCTTTATAAATTGAAAGAGACGGCACGGTATTTAAATCTATATATATAAAAATGAAACCCGTTTCCCGTAGTCACGCCATAACTTGAGAATGCTAGCTTCACTGACGGACTGACTGACAGACTATTATTTATTTTGTATTTGTTGACGTTTCAAAAGTACCAAACTATGGTTTAATTGAAATAAATGCTTTGACTTTGACTTTGAATGGCTAGACCCAATTGACTGATTTTTTTTGTTGTGTTTGTTACTGTTAGGGGAAGGTTCTTATGATAAGTTATAGTAGTTAATAAGTATAGTTCACCTGTTTAGCCTTATCCCCAGTGAGTGCGTGTATACAGGGCGTCTGTCCGCCGGCGCCGCTGACGCTGGTGACGCAGAACTCGGCCAGCGCGCCCGTCGACGCCACGTGCGTGCCGCAACACAGCTCTCTAGGTACAATATGGTCAGTGTTGATCATTTTTTAGTAGATTTTGTCAGTGGACAATAATTTCAGTCTTTATCGGAAAGTGAGAAACTTTCAGCCCTTGGTTAGCCTAGCAGTTGTCCGTGTAACAATATTATAACATCACGCCTTTTTTCCCGAAGGGGTAGGCAGAGGTATACAGTATGCCACTGTACAATGTAACACCCACTTTTCACTATTTATGTTATGAGTCCCATGTAATAGGGGGTGAGCCTATTGCCATATATCGGACACAATCCCAGTTTATTTGTTTTACGGGCACAATTGTCCGTGTAATCGAGGTATTTCCGTATTTTATCAATTACATTTGTATCTTAACTAACTTTATGACTGTTTTAGAGAATTCAGTTCAGCTACTCATCCAGACTTTAAATGAAACTCATTTCCTATGGCTTCGCTACGCACGGTATGTGAATAAAATCAATAAATAAGAATAAAAAGAAAAACGAATCTTACAAAGATATCATGATAAGCTTACTTGGACACTAGAGGTAGGTAAGCAGTGACGAGTCGGAGTCCGACCTCGGGATAAGTTTCCCCCGGGATCGTAACCACGCCGGGCTCACGGGACACTTGCACACTATCCACTATACGCGTCTCTATTGGCGCGTTGCATTTTATTGATTCCCTGAGAAATTTATATAAAATATAGTTATCAATTGAGAAATTATGACCTAGTCTCCTCTTAAACACACGGCAAGCCACCTTTTTACCGACTTCAAAAAAAGGAGGAGGTACTATTTGTTGGAGAACCATCTATGCCAGATGTAAAGTAGGTATATATGCCACCGACTTCTAACCTATCAGTGGGTGGGTAACCTATCAGTACTAATGATACCTAGTTCTTTTTTGGTTTTTAGTTTTTGTTGGTTATTAGTTTTTGGTTTTTTGAAGTCGGTTTTTTTAACAAGTAGCTTGGGGATGAGCAATAGGTCACCGAAGGTAGTCAAACTATATACATATACAGAGATAATGTGCAAAAAAGCATGTATGAAAGCACTGATGACTGTTGATGAAGCGAAAGAAGTATGTAATAAGAATCGTAGCAATTACCTACCTCCATGGGAGACAAGCGTCAAGTTATGTATATATATATATGCGCAGAAAGCGTTGAAAAACTTACCTTAACTCCTCCAACACAGACTACCAACTCACCTAATAAGATCCTGTACATCCATTATAACTTTTTGCGACAACTTCTCTCCATACACCGAAAAATTAAGAGACAATCCATTCTCAGTGACACTGGACCCGGTGGGACACACAGCACTCTTGGACAACACCCTCCTTACGGCAGCATTCAACAAATGCACCGCCGTGTGATTCTGCATCAACTTCAGACGCCGTTCCTCATCGATCTCCAATTCCACATCCATGTTACAATGCACACAATTCGTTAGCTTCTCATTCCTTATCAAAAAATACCCTTTATGGAAAACAAAGTCTTGCAACTTAAAAACACTTTCGACTTCCATAACAATGTTGTTATTAAAGTAAATGGCTCCTCTGTCCGCTTCCTGTCCCCCTTCTTCGCAGTAAAAATTCGTGTCTTTCGTTACAATGTAAAAAGGTCGGTCACTACACGGCTCTAGGAAGTCGATCCAATCTAAGGTGTCATTCAAAATGGCTATTATCTTAGTTTTTAACGGTTTAAATTCTATTTGTTTGTCGTTTTGTATGTAATCATACTTTGGCTGATCATTTGTGCTTGTGTAGCCGTTGGTTCGAAGGTTTTTTATGGCTTCGTCGAATAATTGGCCCCTGTTGTCTCTCTCTTTGATGGCGGTCTTGTGTCTCGTCTTATGTTTGGCCAGAAGTGCCCAGAATCCTTTGTTGTCTATACTTAGTTTGTTCAGGTCAGCTATCTGCTTGATAACCTCTTCTTGTAAGCCGTGCGAGTCGTATAGTTTGAAGACTAGTTCGCCTGGTATTACGGTCGATTTTTGTTTGGACATTGTCTGTAAAGGTTAAAAACTGGTATTTAACAAATGAATAAATAACATCAGTTTTAGTACTTCTCTCGTGTGATTTTTATACAACTTCAATACTGACGAAAATTTTAGAGTCAATCATTGATTGCTTTTATTATTTTGAGTGAATTAAACTTGTCTATGAGTGAAATAATGTATTGGCTATGTGCAAAGCGAGTAGTAGCAGACAGATAACGACCGCAGCGCACAACGCGGCAGAAATTGGAAACAAATGCGGAAGATCAGCTGTCAAAATAAATGGACCATGGCTCGTATTAAGTAGCTCTGGCCGTTATGTCGCAGTTCTTCTACATTTCTTAAATGCTCGGCTAATACTAATTTATTGCCTTTTGTCTCAGTTTGTGGTTTGTGGTTTCAAACCCGGTTTTTATTATTATATTCATTTTACAGTAAAACTATTGAATAAATTGCACTTAAATAATGTCAACAATACTATTTTAATTTTTGGTTTTATTTATATTTGCAAAGAAAATTATAATGTTTACATTGTTATTATTTGACAGCTTCCGCAAATGTTGTAACCGCTACGAGTCGCCACCGTCGTGCACATAGCCAATAAAAGTGTGTGTACTATAAATACCTCTTTAAGATCTTTATATCCTTGCACCAACCCTGGCAGTTCCACATCACTCAAGGTCACCACCTCTGGGTACTGTTTAATCAGCTCCTTCATCTTCTTTTTCAGTCCAGACTTCATCTTCGCATACCCTTGCTCCTCATGGTCTATAATCAGCTTAGCATCGATCTCCTTGGTTACCAGCTCAGGGTATGTGGTACCCAGGGTCTCCACTACCTCATCATATAGGATTCTCGGCAGTTTAGTGTTTTGGAACACATCGGACGATATCTTGAACGATTTCCTCATTATTTGTTTTAGGTTGAGACTAAAAAAAGGAATGAAAATTGAAAATCTAATTAGTCCGTCAGTTAGATAATGAAAAAATATTAGACACATATTTTTTTTATTTTCTCGTATAAAGTTACAATACTTAAATAAAATGGAGTTAAGTTTAGGAGTGGGCGGTCGTTACGTCACTAAGTGCTACAAAATGTAGCGCATTGTGACGTCACACGATATTTCAGTTAATATATCGTCGAAAGTATTTAATTTTGTGAGAAAAGAAAAAATACCTGTCTCATGTTTTAAATTAATGTACCAGACGGACATTAAAATAAAATTTAGGCAACTACCCTATTGTTTCAGCAAGAACCACATAAGGAACTTTTAATCTTCATTTCATTAAATCGAAAGCTTTCAAATTAAGCGTTAAGTGTTTGAGAGCCATGCTTCGGCACGAATGGTCCGGCTCGACCGAAGTGATACCACGGCCGAGCAGAAAACCGACGTGAAGTAACGCTTGCGTTGTTTCGTCGTATGAGTGAGGTTACCGGAGGCCCAATTACCCTCCCCTTCCCCAATCTCCCCAATTCCTGAATCTCCAACGATCCTCAAACTCCTAATCCCCAAAAGGCCAGTAACTCACTTGTAACGCCTCTGGTGTTCCAGGTGTCCATGGGCGACGCTGATTGCTTACTATCAGGTGATACGAATGCTCGTTTACCGTTTATGCCATAAAAAAATCTGCTAATTCTTGGCTCACTACATATCGCAAGTTCACAGTCTGACATAGTAACCAGATCTTACCTGGTAGCTGGAAAGACTCCATCAGCAAGACAGATGCTGATCATCCTGGCGTGATCTGCCAGTCTACGGTACGCCGCGTCCACTACAGCATCAGGTAGGTAGCTGCCTCCATACGGAGACACTCCTTTACTGTTCTGGAGAATGGAACATTAAGGTTTTTCATTTTAGTCTTAAGACATTCAAAATCCCACTATTTTTCTTGCGAGAAAATGCTACTGCATTGTAAAATAAACCTTATAATTAGGAAAATAGGGTTCAAAATTGCATGTTATTTTTACAGTCTTGTATTATTATTATTAACCATTATTGTATTACAAACTTAATTCTTCGTTTTTGTGAAACTGCGAATGCAATAAAAAATAAATCTCATCGCTACGAAAATAGGGTGCAAAATGGCAAGTTTTGTATTACATTCATTTCTCAATGTATGATGTTAGTAGTGCAGTATAAACTCAACCTTAAATCCAGGATGATAGGGTTTAAAATCACAGTTAAACATCTTGTATTAGAAATATCATTTCTAAAATGAACCTACTCACTAAAAAATAGAGTTAAAAATCACATGCCTTCTCAATAGCTTTGATGAGCGGCTGGAACAAGTCTGTCTCATAGTTAGAGGGTACTCCTTGCAAGATGGCGGCCATACGCTCCAATCCCATACCGGTATCCACGTGGTATTTCGCCAAACCATTCACTTTGCCTGTGTCATCTCTGTAAAAGAAGATAGGATTCAAAATCATTTACATCAATTAAACATTTAATATCGTACCGAAAAATTGTTCATACAAAAGTAGTCTCTAAACATCGGAAATAAGGGCTATAATGGAGTAAGTGGAGAGAAGTGACCGCTTGGGGATTGAACAGTTAAAAATGCCTCATCAGATTCTAAGTATAAAAGTAGCAGTTTTAGCCAGTAGTTACGAGTTAAGAATAAGGAGTTTTAGTGTACCTATAATTGAATTTATTTTTAACTTCATTCCTATTATATCTCTAGTTTCTGTTTACACTTATCATAAATTTGAGAGGTCTAATACGACTTTGTTTTACGTTTAAAGTAATCTATTCGAGTACGCGTTCGACGTTCTGATTGGCCAGTTCCAATGAACTAACTACAAACCAATCAGAGTGCCATGCCAAGCATGAATAGGTATAATTGGCTAGTTTCCTAAATTGTTTCAAATCATCAATGCAATAAACAATTAAAAAATAAAATCATACTCTCATCCATTTATTTGACAATTTATCTACTTTTGGATTTTAAGGAAATAAGAACATATGCTATTTGACGCAGAAATATGATGACGTCATAAGTTGCGATCCAATAAAAAATTCAAAGAAAAGTATCGTTTTATACATTTCAATAAAAGTATTGAATTTGAGTATCTGTCAACTACCGTATTGGTTGGGTCACTGGAGCCGGCTCATCACAGCACCGAACGCGCTCAATACGTTACGAATGCGATAGTTATTCGTGCTTGCAACTCTGAGTACCGAACGCGGTTTCGTTTCGATTTTTTTATGGCATGAACCGGTTATCGAGTAGACAGATCATCTGATTGTAAGCAATCGGCGTCGCTCATGGACACCTGGAACACCAGAGGCGTTACAAGTGCGTTACCAGTCTTTTGAATCGACTACTTTAAACGCAAAACAAACTTGTACTAAGGCCTCATTATACAGTAGGGGGAGAAACCCCCTCTACATTACAGACTATTGCCAATTGTCTTAAACTCACCTAAAAGAATTAATAAACACAAGGTTCCAGATTTCAGTGAGTGATCCATTGGGATTGACGTGGTGAATCTCAGTGCAGGGTCCACATGGGCCCGTAACACCCATCTCCCAGAAGTTATCCCTTGCTCCTCTTGCCATCAGTCTACTTTCGGCCACACTGCAGAATAGGAAAATGGAAGGTTATAAAAATTAATTTCAACTTTTGTGTTATACAAATCTAGCAAACCCGGCGAACTCCATTCTGCCACCAGATGGCTTCGTTTTATGTAAAATTCTTTGCTATAAACCTCACGGAGCCCGAGACCTTTCCAACGAATGCAAAATATATTTTGGAGTTATAACTCCAAAATGCCTCGTTGGCCGAGTGGTCGCAAGTGCGACTGCCGGGCAAGGGGTCTCGGGTTCGATTCCCGGGTCGGGCAAAGTATTACTGGGTTTTTAAAAAATCCTCAGTAGTAGCACGGAGTCTGGAAATGTGCCCGGTATATGGCAATAGGCTCACCCCTATTACATGGGACTCATAGCATAAATAGTGAAATGTGGGTGTTACTTCTGTGTGCACCTCTGCCTACCCCTTCGGGGATTAAAGGCGTGATGTTATGTTATGTAGTTTATGTTTTTGTTTAGTCGGGTTTTCGCTATAGCGTCAGGAAGGAAAACCCGACTTATTTTTATATAGCAGATTAAAAATAATACTGGTACTTTAGAGGGACAAATAACATTACAAAAGTCAAAAAGTATTTAATGCCTTTCACATATTTAATTAATTTGCAGCTAAAATATATTATCCTGCTTTCCAACAACAACAACTTACCCAATTTCCCTCCAGATGTCCCTACAATCCGTGTCCATCTTCTGTCCTATCGCAGCATCTCCTGCGAAGTATGTGACCACCAGGTTTTCTGGCTTCAGTCTATATGGACCTATCAGCAGTTGCCAGGCCATCTGACATGCTTCTTTCTGTCAATAAATTTGATATGATTCATTTAGTTTATTATCATTTCAGTTGTTAAGTCTAGAATTTTATAACCACTTAGCCTTTGGATGGGCAAAGGTAGGAAAATCAATCAAGCAATAAGAATGCTATGAATTCACCAGAACAAAGGCGTTATGTTTATAGCAGTGGATGTCTTGTAGCTGATATGATGATGATGAACCAGAATCCTTACTAATATTATAAATCGGAAAGTGAGTTTGTTTGTTTGTTCCGCTTTCACGCCGTAACTACTAAATCGATTGCTTTGAATTTTTGCAAACATACCTCTACAGTTAGAAGTCCGGTTTAAATAATAGGGTACTTTTTATCCCGGAAAACATTTGATATTCCCGAGAGAAAACAAAAGTATTGGTATAGATGGCGCTGTGTGTATATGTATTGTCACAGGCTACTTTTTATCCTTTTGTGACGCGAGCGAAGCCGCGGGTAAAAGCTAGTATTTTATAACATACATAACATAACATCCTTTTACCTCCATCTTTAATCCCCGAAGGGCTATCCCTTCAGCCTATGCAGAGGTGCACATTACAGCACTTAATACCACTGTACAATGTAACACCCACTTTTCACTATTTGTATTACACCCATGTAATAGGGAGTGAGTCTATTGCCATATACCGGGCACAATTCCAGACTCCTAGGTATTTTATAACAGAATTTTATAATTCATCATCATCATCATCAACAGCCTATAAATGCCCACTGCTGAGCAAAGCCTCTTCTCACACGGAGAAGGTTAGAGCATTAATCACCACGCTTGCTCAATGCGGGTTGGCGATTTCAAACTTATAATTAGAAATTATAAGCTCAGGTTTCCTCACTATGGTTTTCCTTCACAGTTTGTCAGTGGTGTCTAAATAATCTTAGAAAGTACATATAACTCGGAATAAGTCACATTGGTACTTGGCGTTGGTAGGTTTCGAACCCGCACCCTCATGCATGATAAGCAGGCGTCTTAAACCTCCGAGCCACCACGACAGTTTATTTTATAATTGAACATTGCTTAACCCAACATGTACTGGAACACAGATCCACATGAGTCTCAATGTATTATCTATTGTGTCTATATAGTAGCAGTCAATAGGTTAATTGTCTTATGTTACCTAATATTTACCTTATAATAATCTCCAAATGACCAATTCCCGAGCATCTCAAAGAAGGTGTGATGATGTCCATCAGTGCCAACCACATCCAGGTCATTGTGCTTGCCACCTACCCTCACACATTTTTGAGAGTTCACAGCTTTAGCACAAGGGGGAGCCACTCTACCGAGAAACACTCCCTTGAACTGAAACAATAGAAACAGTTGAATCAATTTTTTTTAATCACTAAAATTCTTTGCTTTTACTCAGAATTTGAAACAAAAATACTTTTACTTTTTTTAATATGTTTTTTTTAAGAGGTTAAATCAATGACTGCTCCCGCCTGGGTGAGGCGGGAGGGAGTGTCAGACTCTTACTGACTAAAAACCACCCCGTTCCTTCTCCTGCACGTCGAACCGGGGCCCCGGTTACCTGTTAGGTTCTCCGCGACTTTTAATATGTCTAGGACTATAATGTCATAATGTCATGCAGGCCAAGTCTGAAAACTGGATTCCAAGTGCAATTTTATTGTGAAATATCAGTGAATGAATAAGTACTAAATAAACAAATCTATATAATGGTTACTTTCTTCTTAATTTAGATTGATGTGTGTACAGCATAAATACACAAACATTCATTAGAAACACATAATGCAGAGTAAGTGAGTATAATACAGTAAACATATTAAATATACCTGATTCATGCCAGCATTAACGAATGGGACACTTGAATCGTACAGTGGAACCACAGAACTCGATTTGACATGTTTGTGCCCATGATTTACTGTAAAATACTCTATAAAAGTACTCCTTATGGAACTGCTCGAGTGCTGTAGCCGAACCAAGAGTAGCTGCAAGCTAAATCCTCTTCTAACTGGTACACGAAACATTTTAGGTTATAGAGTGGTTTTAACCACTCCAATTAGAATCTCAATTTAATTCAACACTATTTAAATCACTTTTGTCCCCAAATATCTTGTAAATACAAAGTTTTGTGGTTATTGTCAAAATTTTCGTAATTTTCGGCAAAGTCGGTGTTTCCAACTGTCATTGATTATTCTGTCAAATAAAAGTCAACGTCAAAGAAAAATGACAAACTTGAAATACCGGCTGTCAGAAGGTCGGAAGTAAAATAACTTAACTTCAATATATTTTGTAATTTATTTTATTTTTCAGTTTTTAATTAATAAATATTCAAATTTTTATGGGATTTTTAAGATCATCATAATTTCACCTTAATATTATTTACAATGGTAAAGAGATCTATATCCAGATCCACACTTTTATAATTATTATGATTTGTCATTTAAGATCAATGTCAGCTGTTGGCCTGGGTCTGGTTAAACGTCAAAGTTCACGGTCAAATCCGTCCGTCAGTAGGTACTTATACTCATCTATGGTCAAATCGCTGCTATATACAAACCTAACAGACAATGATCGAAAAAATACAAAAAATGTAAACTTCCTATTACCAGCATTGATATTCATAAATATATATTCACAAAAAAAGACTATATATCCAGAACACCATACCCTATTATAACTTAAGCGTTAAGTTTACGAATGATTCAATGATAAAAACTTTAGTACTATTTTCTAATTAATTAAATTGAAAATATGCCTCGTCTGGAAGTGTTATCTATGCGTGTTTTTACTGTCTAGTAACTTGCTAGGCCCTGAAGCTCTAAAGAAAAAGCAGAAAATTACAACTGAAAGTGATGATGACTTGGACACAAAAAATACAGATATTATGTATAGATATTTGAAGAGTACATTGATGCTCTTAGAAATAGTAGCGATGTTCCCGAAGGCTGGGGAAATAATAAGGGTAAGTTTGCACAGTGATATTATAGAGAAATGCTTCCAATTGCAAGCCTAAAAGTTTTTAATTGCACAACCTCTTACTTACACTATGATAAAATATTTCAATTATTAAATATATGTAACTACATGAATATTTACAACTTAAAATTAACTACCTACAACTAAACTATATTTGCATCTTATAAGTACATAGAAGTTGGGACTTAGAATCTAAAAAAAATCCTATAAAGTCTTAGATTAGTTAAAGCCTTTTGAAAGATATAATGAAGTTAATATTAATTTTATGTCTATAATTTTTTTTATAATTTTTATTAGTATGTGTTCATTGCATGATATTTCATGCAATACCTCACTCGCTAAAGTACTGTGTTTCATTTAGCTACTAATTATATATTTTTGCCTGCTATTTACAGATAATAATTTAGATAAAGTGGAGTACTATCTTAAATTACACTAGTTTACACGGTTTTCATACCCCAGCTGAAAGTTGTTATTTTATTTTGTGTTCAGGTAGAACATTCCAGAAAAAATAATAAAAAAAATCTGTCACGTCTGGTTTAACAAATATTTATTTTCTTGAAGGGAAATACAAAAGTTTTAGGATCCATACAAAAATAAATTAAAAATGACTGATTTTTGCTTTCTTTTTATAGATTTGAATCAGTTTCTCTTATGATAGATCAACAGTAATCCCCTAACATATTTTCATCCCAAAACCCTTGATGTCGTTCTTCGAAAGTCCTTAAATCTTGGTGGAAACGTTCACCCTGTTCGTCACTCCTCATACTTCCTAAGTTTTCAGGCAAAAAATTCAGATGAGAGTGTAGAAAGTGAATCTTTAATGACATGATTTCATTAATTGCTTCGAAAAGTCCCGGGATATCTGTGCAATAACAATATTCACCTTCTCTTTTGAAAAATTCTGAGTAAACTTTGCTTCTGTTTCTGAAAAACGTAACTTTTGTGTCTGGTAGTAACAAGTTCCATTGTTGTAAGCGGGAGCCAAGAAGCTCTGCTTTAGATCTTGATAACTGTAAATCTCGTATAAGATCATTTAATTCGGCCTGATTCATTAAATGTGGAGTGTTTTCTTGAGGTGAAAATTCGTCAAAATCACTAGAAATCGACTTTAATTCAACATCACTGTTATTGTCATCTAATATATTTGCATTCGAACTACCGGGACAAACTGGATGGGGTACATCTTTTGAATGTAAAATCGGCTTAGTAACAGACGGAATATCGGCATACATAATACTTGCCTTATTTTTTTTTTGTTATATCCCAATGTCTTCGTAACACAAAAGTAACAATCATTTTCATGATTACTAGGTTCTCACCATAGCATTGGCGAACCAAATGGAAGGTAAACTTTTTCTCCTGATGACCACTGGAGTAAGATGATGCTACAGCTTTCGCAAAACACGTGAGGCACCCACTTTTTATCTTGATTTGCAAAAGGAAATCCAAAATAATGAAGATATGCAGTTTTTAACGAATCTACAATAGGTCTTCTCTTTTTTGAAAATATAAACTGTCCACAAACATAACAAAAACGGTCAGAACTTTGTTTGCACTTTCTGCTAGCCATTTTAAATCAATCCAAAGCAAAGTAACTGTCGTCTGAAGCGAACAAATAAACAATAAAACATCACCACCACGTCGGGTAGTTAAAAAAAAACAATTGACGGCAGAAAAAAATTCCGACGTGAAAAAATATTTCTGCTAACACTTTTAGGTTTAGGGAAGGTAGATTAACATATTGACATACATTCGGTTCGGGGTATAAATAAAAAGTAAAATTTTGTAAACTAGTGTTATTGAAGAAAGGCCTTCTAAGTCACGTATTGACAGCAACATGTAAAACGGAAGGGGACATTCAGGTAAAAAATATTTAATGTAAGCCACTATAAACTATTAAAACCTCTAGCTTCCATCATCAACACCATTATTATACATTT
The DNA here is from genome assembly GCA_038387885.1 of Spodoptera picta. Classification (NCBI taxonomy): domain Eukaryota; kingdom Metazoa; phylum Arthropoda; class Insecta; order Lepidoptera; family Noctuidae; genus Spodoptera; species Spodoptera picta. The sequence goes on along the minus strand of JAZHFQ010000384.1, from coordinate 1,298,800 downwards.
CTTTGGGGATAAATCTTTTATTTTTCTTATTCATCAGAAATGTAATGAAGTTCTTCAAGATATTATGGATAGTCTGCCACTACTGGTTCAGGAAAAAGAGCCTGAACTATCATCAGAGTTAAAAGAAGGTAGGTCAATAAAGAGATGTCTATAGACATAAGCTATGTCCACCTGCATGCTATTCGAGACCTTTCTGTACTTTTAAAAAATAGCAAAAATCATCCTTTTGCTAGGTAGTTATTACGTTATTACAATTCATTTTATAATTACAAATCAGCTCTTGATGGATATTAAGGATGATGTGAATTAACCTTGTTTTATAATGTTTAGCCAAAGAACTGTATGAAGCAGCATTGCTGACACTGCTTAGACGGACTCCTGAGTTTTACAGACTCGTGTTTAAAGTCCGGCTACCTATTGATACTATGGACTATATTCTGGTTAATATGAAGTTATTCTGGTCATATCTGACCGGCGAAGGCCATGAATGGGAACTAGAAACGATTAAGGCCGATCTTCACAGAGCCATGCTCCAACTGAAGAAGGCTGCCGACACAGGTTACGCCCCCGCTAAGAACAAGCTAGCTTGGTCTTACCTGTTTGGAGAAATCATAGAAATGGACTTCAAAAGGGCTAAGAACATATTTGAGGAGATGGCTGCAGAAGGAAACGCTGACGCTCATGCTGTGAGTTATAAGACATTTTCAATGACTTTTGTTGAATATTAGCAAAACTAGAACATAACATAACATCACGCCACACAGAAGTATACCCACTTTTCACTATTAATGTTATGAGTTCCATGTAATAGGGGGTGAGCCTATTGCCATATACCGGGCACATTTCCAGACTCCGTGCTACTACTGAGGTTTTTTTTAAATCCATTGCCCGACCCGAGATTCGAACTCGAGACCCCTTGCCCGGTAGTCGCACTTGCAACCACTCGGCCAACGAGGCAGTCTAGGCAGTCAAAACTAGAACTCATCAAAAAAGTCTGCTAGCTAGCTAAAGGAACTGATCACATTCGTTCTGTGTTTTGAGTAGTCCTTAGTACATTGCATTACACTATCTTCATAACTGCTGCATATAGGAGACTATGTACACTTTCAGGGCATGGGCTTCCTATACGCGACCGGTATAGCAGTACCGGTGTCTCAGGCCAAAGCGCTAGTACACTACATGATGGGAGCGCTTGGGGACAGCGATTTCGCACAGATGGCGCTGGCGTACCGATACTAAATATAAAATATGTAATGATATATTTTATTAGCTTCTGCCCGCTCAATCCGATTTTCTCTCGTCCCCGTAGGATTTTCAGGATATTTTCTGTTGTAAGGATCTTCTTCTTAAAAACAACAAATACAACAAAAAAGAATTAATGAAATCGGTCCAGCCATTCACGCGTGATGCCGTGACCAAAGAAAAAAGGGATTCATTTTTATATAATTACTAGCTTTTACCCGCGGCTTCGCTCGCGTCACAAAAGGATAAAAAGTAGCCTATGTGACATACCAATACACACAGCGCCATCTATACCAAACCATTTGTTTTCCCTCGGGAATATAAATTTTTCCGGGATAAAAAGTACCCTATTATTTAATCTGGACTTCTAAGTTTACGTCTGCAAAAATTCAAAGCAATCGGTTTAGTAGTTACGGCGTGAAAGCGGAACAAACAAACTCACTTTCCGATTTATAATATGAGTAAGGATGTATTTAGATTTTTGTCTTGAAATTGCAAATAGTCCCTAACGTACCTAAATGAGTAAATTAGCTGACGAACTAAAAACTTTGCTGTCAAAATATTCGTATTAATTTTTGGCAAAAGACAAAGGATCTCATAATTGAGAATCCCCAACTCATTTCTACAGCACAACTCCTAAACTAAACTGGCTGAAATGTGGGAGATGATGATGTGACATTTTGTTGGAAGTGGCGAGTAACATGGAAGGCGCCGGTCCAGGCAACATTGACCCCGAGCGCGTTCATTTTTCCGAAAAATAAACGAACGAGGTTGTCAAATACCTATTTTCCTACATATCAATGGGAATACAATAAATAAAATAATTCACTTTACTAGGGTCGAGGCGTTCCGAAGGATCCAAGAACAGCGTTTAAATATTTCACGATGGCGGCCAACCAAGGATGGGCAGAGGGACAGCTGCAACTTGGTACTATGTACTTGAGTGAGTAGGTACACCACACCACACTTAATAGCTCAAATTAATAATTGATCTTAATGAAAAATCTCTGAAGCAATCTAGGTCTTTGATAGAAAGTCAGAAATCACATAGAATTAATATTAAAAAAAATATATTGAAACTGGTTATTAATTTCAACCGCAAGTCCCCTTCTTTTGTTATATATGACAATATGTTCAAATTATACATGGTATCGGTGTCCGCCGTGACTTCAAGCAGGCCAACAAGTACTTCTCCCTAGCCTCGCAGACAGGCCACGTAGTGGCGCTATACCACCTCGGACAGATGCACGCGCAGGCACTCGGGGTGAAACACTCTTGCTTCAATGCCGTTATGGTCAGTGCCTATATTTAACGACGTGGGAGAGCCCTGCTCTTGTATTACGGCTCGACTGAAGTGATACTACGGGCTCGCAAAAAACTGACGTGAAACAACGCTTGCATTATGTTTTATCGTATGAGTGAGGTTACTGGAGGCTCACTTTTTTTGGAATAGGGCGGCAAACGATCAGACGCGTCACCCGATTGAAAGTAGTCTTTGCAGTCTTTGCAGCCAACTCATGGACCAACTACATATGAATTACAAGTGCGTTGTCGTCATTTTGGGGATTTGGGATTGAAGATAGAGGATTAGGCCTCCAGTACCTAACCTTATTCACATGGTACAACGCATTGTCTACACCAATTTTCTGTGAGGCCATGGTATCATTCATTGGTGTTGAGTGCTAACTGAAAATAGACCTGGACATTCCATCCATTCACAAAAAGCGTTTCGCGTAGAGCTTCCTTGTGCGAACAGCTAAGGAATGGAACTCCTTGCCGGAATTTGTGTTTTCCGACAAATACAACTTGGATGTCTTCAAGTCCCGAGTGAACATGTTGCTCATAGGTAGACGTGCTCCATCGTCGGCCACATCATTGCTTGCCACCGAGAGGTGAGGCGAGATGGTGGCCGAACGTCGACCGTCAAAGTATTAAAAAAATTAAGAAAAGCATGACTTTTCCACCATTTCCACAACGATCCTCAAACTCCTAATCCCCAACTTACTTCCTAAGTTTTCAGGCAAAAAATTCAGATGAGAGTGTAGAAAGTGAATCTTTAATGACATGATTTCATTAATTGCTTCGAAAAGTCCCGGGATATCTGTGCAATAACAATATTCACCTTCTCTTTTGAAAAATTCTGAGTAAACTTTGCTTCTGTTTCTGAAAAACGTAACTTTTGTGTCTGGTAGTAACAAGTTCCATTGTTGTAAGCGGGAGCCAAGAAGCTCTGCTTTAGATCTTGATAACTGTAAATCTCGTATAAGATCATTTAATTCGGCCTGATTCATTAAATGTGGAGTGTTTTCTTGAGGTGAAAATTCGTCAAAATCACTAGAAATCGACTTTAATTCAACATCACTGTTATTGTCATCTAATATATTTGCATTCGAACTACCGGGACAAACTGGATGGGGTACATCTTTTGAATGTAAAATCGGCTTAGTAACAGACGGAATATCGGCATACATAATACTTGCCTTATTTTTTTTTTGTTATATCCCAATGTCTTCGTAACACAAAAGTAACAATCATTTTCATGATTACTAGGTTCTCACCATAGCATTGGCGAACCAAATGGAAGGTAAACTTTTTCTCCTGATGACCACTGGAGTAAGATGATGCTACAGCTTTCGCAAAACACGTGAGGCACCCACTTTTTATCTTGATTTGCAAAAGGAAATCCAAAATAATGAAGATATGCAGTTTTTAACGAATCTACAATAGGTCTTCTCTTTTTGAAAATATAAACTGTCCACAAACATAACAAAAACGGTCAGAACTTTGTTTGCACTTTCTGCTAGCCATTTTAAATCAATCCAAAGCAAAGTAACTGTCGTCTGAAGCGAACAAATAAACAATAAAACATCACCACCACGTCGGGTAGTTAAAAAAAAACAATTGACGGCAGAAAAAAATTCCGACGTGAAAAAATATTTCTGCTAACACTTTTAGGTTTAGGGAAGGTAGATTAACATATTGACATACATTCGGTTCGGGGTATAAATAAAAAGTAAAATTTTGTAAACTAGTGTTATTGAAGAAAGGCCTTCTAAGTCACGTATTGACAGCAACATGTAAAACGGAAGGGGACATTCAGGTAAAAAATATTTAATGTAAGCCACTATAAACTATTAAAACCTCTAGCTTCCATCATCAACACCATTATTATACATTTCTTTGGGGATAAATCTTTTATTTTTCTTATTCATCAGAAATGTAATGAAGTTCTTCAAGATATTATGGATAGTCTGCCACTACTGGTTCAGGAAAAAGAGCCTGAACTATCATCAGAGTTAAAAGAAGGTAGGTCAATAAAGAGATGTCTATAGACATAAGCTATGTCCACCTGCATGCTATTCGAGACCTTTCTGTACTTTTAAAAAATAGCAAAAATCATCCTTTTGCTAGGTAGTTATTACGTTATTACAATTCATTTTATAATTACAAATCAGCTCTTGATGGATATTAAGGATGATGTGAATTAACCTTGTTTTATAATGTTTAGCCAAAGAACTGTATGAAGCAGCATTGCTGACACTGCTTAGACGGACTCCTGAGTTTTACAGACTCGTGTTTAAAGTCCGGCTACCTATTGATACTATGGACTATATTCTGGTTAATATGAAGTTATTCTGGTCATATCTGACCGGCGAAGGCCATGAATGGGAACTAGAAACGATTAAGGCCGATCTTCACAGAGCCATGCTCCAACTGAAGAAGGCTGCCGACACAGGTTACGCCCCCGCTAAGAACAAGCTAGCTTGGTCTTACCTGTTTGGAGAAATCATAGAAATGGACTTCAAAAGGGCTAAGAACATATTTGAGGAGATGGCTGCAGAAGGAAACGCTGACGCTCATGCTGTGAGTTATAAGACATTTTCAATGACTTTTGTTGAATATTAGCAAAACTAGAACATAACATAACATCACGCCACACAGAAGTATACCCACTTTTCACTATTAATGTTATGAGTTCCATGTAATAGGGGGTGAGCCTATTGCCATATACCGGGCACATTTCCAGACTCCGTGCTACTACTGAGGTTTTTTTTAAATCCATTGCCCGACCCGAGATTCGAACTCGAGACCCCTTGCCCGGTAGTCGCACTTGCAACCACTCGGCCAACGAGGCAGTCTAGGCAGTCAAAACTAGAACTCATCAAAAAAGTCTGCTAGCTAGCTAAAGGAACTGATCACATTCGTTCTGTGTTTTGAGTAGTCCTTAGTACATTGCATTACACTATCTTCATAACTGCTGCATATAGGAGACTATGTACACTTTCAGGGCATGGGCTTCCTATACGCGACCGGTATAGCAGTACCGGTGTCTCAGGCCAAAGCGCTAGTACACTACATGATGGGAGCGCTTGGGGACAGCGATTTCGCACAGATGGCGCTGGCGTACCGATACTAAATATAAAATATGTAATGATATATTTTATTAGCTTCTGCCCGCGCAATCCGATTTTCTCTCGTCCCCGTAGGATTTTCAGGATATTTTCTGTTGTAAGGATCTTCTTCTTAAAAACAACAAATACAACAAAAAAGAATTAATGAAATCGGTCCAGCCATTCACGCGTGATGCCGTGACCAAAGAAAAAAGGGATTCATTTTTATATAATTACTAGCTTTTACCCGCGGCTTCGCTCGCGTCACAAAAGGATAAAAAGTAGCCTATGTGACATACCAATACACACAGCGCCATCTATACCAAACCATTTGTTTTCCCTCGGGAATATAAATTTTTCCGGGATAAAAAGTACCCTATTATTTAATCTGGACTTCTAAGTTTACGTCTGCAAAAATTCAAAGCAATCGGTTTAGTAGTTACGGCGTGAAAGCGGAACAAACAAACTCACTTTCCGATTTATAATATGAGTAAGGATGTATTTAGATTTTTGTCTTGAAATTGCAAATAGTCCCTAACGTACCTAAATGAGTAAATTAGCTGACGAACTAAAAACTTTGCTGTCAAAATATTCGTATTAATTTTTGGCAAAAGACAAAGGATCTCATAATTGAGAATCCCCAACTCATTTCTACAGCACAACTCCTAAACTAAACTGGCTGAAATGTGGGAGATGATGATGTGACATTTTGTTGGAAGTGGCGAGTAACATGGAAGGCGCCGGTCCAGGCAACATTGACCCCGAGCGCGTTCATTTTTCCGAAAAATAAACGAACGAGGTTGTCAAATACCTATTTTCCTACATATCAATGGGAATACAATAAATAAAATAATTCACTTTACTAGGGTCGAGGCGTTCCGAAGGATCCAAGAACAGCGTTTAAATATTTCACGATGGCGGCCAACCAAGGATGGGCAGAGGGACAGCTGCAACTTGGTACTATGTACTTGAGTGAGTAGGTACACCACACCACACTTAATAGCTCAAATTAATAATTGATCTTAATGAAAAATCTCTGAAGCAATCTAGGTCTTTGATAGAAAGTCAGAAATCACATAGAATTAATATTAAAAAAATATATTGAAACTGGTTATTAATTTCAACCGCAAGTCCCCTTCTTTTGTTATATATGACAATATGTTCAAATTATACATGGTATCGGTGTCCGCCGTGACTTCAAGCAGGCCAACAAGTACTTCTCCCTAGCCTCGCAGACAGGCCACGTAGTGGCGCTATACCACCTCGGACAGATGCACGCGCAGGCACTCGGGGTGAAACACTCTTGCTTCAATGCCGTTATGGTCAGTGCCTATATTTAACGACGTGGGAGAGCCCTGCTCTTGTATTACGGCTCGACTGAAGTGATACTACGGGCTCGCAAAAAACTGACGTGAAACAACGCTTGCATTATGTTTTATCGTATGAGTGAGGTTACTGGAGGCTCACTTTTTTTGGAATAGGGCGGCAAACGATCAGACGCGTCACCCGATTGAAAGTAGTCTTTGCAGTCTTTGCAGCCAACTCATGGACCAACTACATATGAATTACAAGTGCGTTGTCGTCATTTTGGGGATTTGGGATTGAAGATAGAGGATTAGGCCTCCAGTACCTAACCTTATTCACATGGTACAACGCATTGTCTACACCAATTTTCTGTGAGGCCATGGTATCATTCATTGGTGTTGAGTGCTAACTGAAAATAGACCTGGACATTCCATCCATTCACAAAAAGCGTTTCGCGTAGAGCTTCCTTGTGCGAACAGCTAAGGAATGGAACTCCTTGCCGGAATTTGTGTTTTCCGACAAATACAACTTGGATGTCTTCAAGTCCCGAGTGAACATGTTGCTCATAGGTAGACGTGCTCCATCGTCGGCCACATCATTGCTTGCCACCGAGAGGTGAGGCGAGATGGTGGCCGAACGTCGACCGTCAAAGTATTAAAAAAATTAAGAAAAGCATGACTTTTCCACCATTTCCACAACGATCCTCAAACTCCTAATCCCCAAAAGGCCGATAACGCTCTTGTAACGCCTCTGGTGTTCCAGGTGTCCATGAGCGGCGCCGATTGCTTACCATTAGGTGATCCGTCTGCTCGTTTACCGGCTTATGCATAAAAAAAATGAAATGTGCAGGGGCAGTGAATAATGTATTTATAGTACAATTTATTTTAACACTAACAGCACTTCATGAACGTGTCGAAGCGAGGTCCGCGGGGCGTGGACTCCGAGATACTGCAGCGCCTGTGGCTGGCTGAACTACGATACAGCTCCCAACAGTGGACAGCGGCCGTCATGCTCGAGACAAGTACGTAGCATGATATAAGAGAAGATATTTCTTTCTCACTGTAAACGTTTTAGATAATTTGGTAAACGAGTAGATGGATCACTTGATGGTAAGCAATCGGCACCGCGCCGACAGTGGACATACACAACATCTGAGGAGGTACAAGTTTGCATTACCGGCCTCTTATGGATCAGGGATTTAGAGTTTGTTGTTGACTGAGAAAACTAATCGGCCCGCCGCCCGAATTTGACATTTCTTTTCATCGGACGAAGCGCCATCTGTTATGTTACATACTTGAACCACATTTGAACTTGAACTACTAACGTTTATTTGTGTTTAGTTTACGTTGCTTTCCCTTTTTTTGCTGTCAAATGTTAAAATGGTAGTCTTGCTAACTGGTTAATCAGGTTTTGGTTTTCCTTAGGTAATCACCATATTTTGTTCAATGAACCAGAGATACAAGCGCGCTACCGGCAGCTGGTGACACGGGGTAAGGTTGCACGCCAGGACCAGTCCATCAACTCAATCATCAAATACGTAACAAATACTCAATCATCAAAAAACTTTGAAAAAAAAAGATTTTTCGATTTTGATTACTTAATAATCCAATTCTATCTTCTGTGTACAACGACTTTACTATTGTTTATTGCGCAGCAAGTAAATTACTAATCCAACTAGTAAATCCATTGCAGATACTAAATATATTGACATAATTTATTTGTTGAATTTTAAAAAGCGTTGAATATCTTTTTTTCATAGTGGCCCATCAAATACAAAAAAAAATAAAGATAAAAAAAATAAATTACTATTTTAAGGTCTATAATTTTAATTTAATGTTTGTTTCAGATTATCGAGTGATGATGAATTATATCCGTGTAGACAGGGTACTTGAAAACTCAAATCTCTAGTCCAACATTTGCTAAGTTTTCCTTATTTTTGTGTATCTACATTTTAAATTCTCAAACACTGAAACAGTAAAGTACAATTTGTTTTACAGTTGGTAATTCTGTCATGCACTATAATAAAATAAAAAATAATAAATATTATGAAACATTTTTCCTTTTGTTTTTTTTGTCAGTTGTCAAGACTGCCTCGTTGGCCGAGTATTCGCAAGTGCGACTGCCGGGCAAGGGGTCTCGGGTTCGATTCCCGGGTCGGGCAAAGTATTACTGGGTTTTTTAGAATTCTCAGTAGTAGCACGGAGTCTGGAAATGTGCCCGGTATATGGCAATAGGCTCACCCCCTATTACATGGGACTCATAACAACTAGTGAAAAGTGGGTGTTACATTGTACTGTGGTAGAATGTGCACCTCTGCCTACCCCTTCGGGGATAAAAGGCGTGATGTTATGTATGTATTTTTCCTTTTGGTTTTGAAAATTATTACTTTGTCCAAAAGTGTGTACAAAAATAAATCTTCGTTGCCTCGTTCTCACTGTAGTTTAAAAACTACTGTACTGTTATTTACGTCTTTACTCTTAAACACACTCTTAAACAACTTACTCTCATCCTTGTCTGAAAACTGTACTGCTGGTGTGGTGGGTGGGCAACTGACTGCCGCGCAACGCGGGGTCGATTCTCGCCCGGACAACACTTTATGTGTTCCAGGTCTGGGTATCATATATATGTGAAATTGTAAAGCAAACGCACCCACAACTATGCAACTGTTGTTTCACGCAGCTTTTTGGGAAGTGGTATCATTTCGGTCCAGTCTACTCATGCCGAAGCATTCATTCATCGTTCCGAATCCAATTTTAGTAGTAATTAGACATTAACCATACTCATTATTAAATCGTTAAGCTTCACGTTAATTTTAACATAAAAATCATCTAAAATGAAATGCGATTTGGTTGCCGTGATAAATCACTTGGATTATTACGTGAGTATTCGAACAATTAAAAAGTTAATAAATGTCAATTTGTCTGAAATTTTGGCTATGACAGCCATGACAGGAGTGTATTTTGACATCTGACAGACAATGGTCGAGAAAATGCATTCGAGAAAAAAATAGTATAATAAATTATTTAATTAGTAAATTACCTTATTTAACTTATAATACTATTAAGTTTAAGGTACACGTGTACGATTGCTAGTGGTGTTAATTGTTCGTTGTCTGTCATCACAAAACAATATTTGGTTTTACAAAAATATTTTTGCTTTAGGGACACGTAAGTCTTTTGGTCCGATGCGCTATATTAAATTGTGAAAATGACGCGTTTGGAACTGTATATTTTGTGTTTGTGTGTTGTGTTATCGGCTAGTGAATTGTTGGGACCTGAGGCGCGTAAAAAAAGTGAGAAAAATGATGAGGACGAGGAGGGCAGTGAGGGTTCCGATACAAAATACAATCCGGTCGACGCCGACTACTTCAAAGAGCTGAAGGATGCTATGAAGAAGGAGGAGATAGTGCTACAGGAGTATGCTGATGCTCTAAGAAATGCCAGAGATATTCCTAAAGATGAAGACCATAAAGGTTAGTTAGCAGTATGCAATAGCAAATTATGTCCCAGCTGAGTACATTGTTATATAGTGTATTCTCTTAGCTATAATATTGCAAAATATACCTACTGATTAATGTTTTATTAAATATAGACAAGTGTACCAGTGTGTAATTTATGATGAACTATTTCCATAATTAACTTGTTGAGTACCGTCATTATAGACACAATTAAAGAACAATAGGTTGCGGTCACCGGTGTCCGTTTGTTTTTTGACAGTTTAAACTGTCAAATACCAAGCGGTCACCGGTGACCGCAACCTATTGTTCTATAATTGTGTCTGCAAAACCGGTACTCGACGAGTTAAACCAGAACCCACATATAGTTCTTATTACAACCAATCAGAATGAAATTGAAACTAATAGAATTCTTCTGAAGTTTATTAAAATCTTTAATAATAACAAACTTTATAATAATTTGACAAGAAGTTATTTTCTTTATACATTGTTGTTGTTATACATTTTGGAAAAAATATATTACAGAGACTCATTTAGATCAAATGGAGTATACTCTGAAACTGTTGAAGAAGAGCCTTCTCAGGCACACAGAGTCTGCCTGGATACATGATCCAAAGTCTACGGAGAGTTTAGAAGGAGACATTGAGGTAATTATAGCACACTCATTCAATATTCATAAAATAAAGCCAAGATTATTTTAAAGAGTATCCTCTTTAACTGTGTCTTAAAATTTATCTTCATAAATTGATTTCATAATATGGCTTAATGATATCAGTCACTCTCCTATTCTTTAGTTAATTACCATAACCATATTCATTTATCACTGATTTGACTTATACTCTTTAAAATATAAAACAAATCAAAGATATGAATTGAATAATTAATGTAGTAACATTGTGCGGATTTTGTGGAACATAAGTGGAAAATAAAGTTGGCTACCACTGTAGCCATTAATAATTAGGGAAATAGTAATTATTCACTAATAATTAGGGAAAAATAGACTAGTTTTAGAATGCCTTAAGTATTTGTTAGATATTGTTACTCTATTGACTTGAAATTATGACATGAGCCTGTGAGCAACCTAATTATTTTAAATCTAATTGCAACAGTAATTAGATTTAAAAGTATTCTCAATAAACTATTATTAACACGTTAAACGCCATGGCAGTCACCGGTGACCGACATTAGCGGAGGATTTGCCTTCAACAGTTTTTTAATTGAATTGAAGAATTCCTTAACTCGTCAAGTACCGTCATTATAGACACAATTATAGAACAATAGGTTGCGGTCACCGGTGACCGCTCGGCGTTTGACAGTTTAATGATAAAATTTTTTGTCAATTTTAATCTATTTCTTGACTATTTTAAATGACATAATTTTGACATACCTTATTTTTATTATTTTATTGTTATTGCATGTACAAAATTTAACCTAATATATTTGTATGTCTATCACGGCAAAACATAGTGGACTATCTTTATATGGAAGACCTTATTATGTAAACTACCTATGTTTAACCGTCTGCAGCTGACGTGTAGTCCCACAGACACCGCGAAATACAAAATCACGTGTTATACCGTCATTTTTCAAATACGAGCATCACTGCTGCGAGTACCTTACTGTATAGTGTTCGCTATACTTTAATTCTACAAAAATATTTGCTGTTGAAATGGTGTCTGGTATAATATACACCTCAGTTGAATTGTAACAATTTAACCACGTCAGTTGCAGAGGGTTAACAAATAAATTATTCTGATTCTGATTCTGATTCTGACCATGAACTTAACATTTGCAGCATCAGCTGAAGCTAAAACTTTATAGAGTTTATTTTGCATTATTTCTATGATAATTATGTTTATAGAAAAGTCGAGTTAGTTGAGGGCCATTGATATAATCAGTTTTATTTAACACTTGAACTGCCAAGTTTAAAATTGGTGAAAGTCAAACCTTCACTAGCATCAGGCGCAGGTGACCGACATAGCATAAGTGTTACCCAATAAGTTATTATCATACTTCTTCTTCAGAAATTGGAGGACAATCCTCAAGACATTCTGGACACTCTGCCTCCATTGCCTGAAGAACCAGAATCTGAACTGTCACCGGAGTTAAAAGAAGGTAGGCCTCATCATTATTGTGTTTGAATATTTTTCATGACTATTATTTATGAAATGAGTGTGTGTGGGTCGTCCTATTAATGTCATTGTGTTTGAGTGATTTATTGAACATTTACTTATCACTTATCAATAACATTTTATCGCTTCAGGTAGTAATTATGCTATCAATGTAATGTAATACTTTTTCGAGAATCTAGGTTATTAAGCTTATTGGATTTGTTGGTGTGCATTACCTAAGCCAGATGTTGTCGAAAATGGTCATTTGAATCTTATAGATCATTCGTTGTGCGGTTTCTGTAATTGTTGCACACATTTTGAACTTTGTTGCGCATATAGTTTTTTGTGTATTTCACAAAAAATTAAAATCTGCTGTGGTAATGTTACCCCAGCCAGACCCTTTTCTTTCTAATGGGAATATTTAAATAATTACTAGCTATAAAATTAGTTGTCTAGATGAAGTAAATGTTGTGCTTTATTTTGTATTTGTTCTTTCATCGGTTGCGAAGTCATTCGAGATTTTGGTGGGGTAACGATTTTGGTTTTGGAAGATCTTTGAAATGGTTAAGCGGATTATTATAAAGTCAAAGTCAAAGTTATTTATTGCAAACATAGGTAATAAGTACATAATACAGGATGAAGCTTATATATATATATAGAAGGTATATGGCAATAGGCTCACCCCCTATTACATGGGACTCGTAACATAAATAGTGAAAAGTGGGTGTTACATTGTACAGTGGCATTAAGTGCCGTAATGTGCACCTCTGCCTACCCCTTCGGGGATAAAAAGGCGTGATGTTATGTATGTATGTATGTATGAAGCATATATAATAATAGTGCGCTATGTTTCGCCTGTCGGCATGCAATTAAGAAAATGTCAGATTTAATTTCATTAGTGAGAAAAACAATATAAGTGGACTAAATGATAACAATATGTATAATTAATAATGTCAAACAGAGAAGTCTATGAACACTACAAATATCAGATCACAGTCACCTTACATTTATGTCAATATTAATTCTTATATTCAATACTATACAGGGTGTCCAAGAACCCGGCGTCCAACTGGATTCCCACGATGCCCCAAGTTCTAACAGTACTCAGAAAAATATTTTAAAAAATCCACCCCATGTACTTACAGAATTATACTGATTTCAAAAAAAAAGGGGAAATGAGCACCCTGTGACATACTTTTGAATGCTGTGACTGCTAATGCTGATAATTTCGATATTTCTTGGAGGTTTTGTAATCTAGGGTATTTCTGTGTCTAAATAGAATGTAAAAATAAAGTACTTATTGTACCATTTTAAAATAAAATATTATTTTAACTAAAGGTGATATGGAAAACTATTGAATTTCGCAACTTTGACCGACTGTAGTGTAAAAAAAATGTACCAAAATAGTATGGCAAGTGACGTCAAATTTTGACGCGTTTATTCTTCTTTTTAAAAAGGTATAATACTTACACATTAATTTGAAAAAAAAAATTTTGATAATATTTTTACTCAACAACCCAATTTTTACGAAGTGCCTACCTACTAACGGTAACTGTCGGACCCTTTCTTATCTTAGAAACTGTTATGTTACTACTATTATTTACTTCGGTTCCAAGAGTGAGCAAGAAGGAAATACACACAGGTAGATGGGTTCCCAGTAGAATAAAAGCAAAGAATGTTAGTTTAAAGATATTTTATTACAATAAATGTTCAAAATGTTGACCACCCGCGGCAATACAAGCTCTCACTCTCCTTAAAAAGGACCGCTTTATGTTTCGCGAGTAACTTTTTTGACGTATCACCTGCACTGCTTGTGTTATCTTCTCACGAAGGTCAGCGATGTCATTAATGGGCTTCGCATAAACGAGCTCCTTCATAGTTCCCCAGAAAAAAAAATCCAGCGGATTTAAGTCAGGTGAGCGGGCTGGCCACGGGATTGTTCCTGATCGCCCAATCCACCTGTTCGGGTATTGCTCGTCCAAAAACTCTCTAACGGATACGCGAAAATGTGCTGGACAGCCGTCGTGTTGGAACCACTACTACTTCTAGTAAGTTTGGCAAATCATTTTGAAGAAAATTTAAATATGATTCGCCAATCAAATTCTCGGGCAACTCAAATGGACCAATAATATTCCCACAGAGAATACCGGTCCACATGTTCACTTTGAACCGGTACTGGGATCTATCTTCTCGCATCAAGTGCGGATTTTCCACATGCCACTCGTGCAAGTTGTGTAGGTTCATGTAGCCATCCTTCTTAAATGTTGATTCATCTGACCACAAAATTTTGTCGATAAAGTTTTCGTCTTCTCGATGTTTTTGCAGGATTGTTTCACAGAACGCGACTCGGCTCGGATAACCTTTTTCTCCCTCACTCTTACCTGAATAATGGGGTACCATAAAGAAGAACCAGCAAATCGCAAAGATAGTTTCTGTCTTGCTCCCTCCTGTTGTAATAACGAATCACTATGGTGAGATGCATGCACATACCGTCCCTTACGGTCTAACCTGTTTTTTGAGAGGCCTGTTGTTATTTTTATGAGCATACAATAGTAATTCTTTAGAGGTTAGATTCAATTCGTCGTAAATTTTTCTTTCTAAGAATTCTGTAAGACATCGTAAAAATTGGGTTGTTGAGTAAAAATATTATCAAAAATTTTTTTTTTCAAATAATGTGTAAGTATTATACCTTTTTAAAAAGAGGAATAAACGCGTCAAAATTTGACGTCACTTGCCATATTATTTTGGTACATTTTTTTTACACTACAGTCGGTCAAAGTTGCGAAATTCAATAGTTTTCCATATCACCTTTAGTTAAAATAATATTTTATTTTAAAATGGTACAATAAGTACTTTATTTTTACATTCTATTTAGACACAGAAATACCCTAGATTACAAAACCTCCAAGAAATATCGAAATTATCAGCATTAGCAGTCACAGCATTCAAAAGTATGTCACAGGGTGCTCATTTCCCCTTTTTTTTTGAAATCAGTATAATTCTGTAAGTACATGGGGTGGATTTTTTAAAATATTTTTCTGAGTACTGTTAGAACTTGGGGCATCGTGGGAATCCAGTTGGACGCCGGGTTCTTGGACACCCTGTATAATATTACTATACAATAGATTCATAACCTATAAATGAGTAGGTATGCGTTAATTATTTGCTAGATGGATTTATCTTGTAGGTACTCATCAACACTGTAATATAATGCTAAGCAAGGCGCTTAGCATTATATCTTTAATCTTGCGTTTGAGTAAGTCATTATTCTTGATCTCTAGTATGTGCTCTGGTAGGTAAGTGATTATAATATAATTATCATATTTTGTACATGGCTTCTTAGGAATTAGTTTAAATTTGTTTTGCAATAAAACAAGCAAAATTATACATAGCTTAAAGGTTGTTTCATTAAATAGAAAAACACTTCAATTGGTCCCAGCACTCTCAGTAAGAGCGTGTAATGTTCTGCGTTTTCGCTTTTTCGTAACCACTTAAACTTGGTCGGATTACCACGATTATTCACTTCATAATAACTTTAATCGTATTATCTCATTAAACTACTACTAGACAACTAATTTTATAGTGAGTGATTATTTACATATTCCCATTAGAAAGACTGTGTAATGGCTGTGGTAACGTTACCCCAGCAGGAAATGTTTTTGTGAAATAATTATCCCATCTGTCTCCCATGAGAATTTGCAGAGACCATGAAACAGGAATCGCTATGACTCTTACATCCTTAGTTTTTATTTATTATAATTTAGTATATACATAACATACATAACATCACGCCTTTTATCCCCGAAGGGGTAGGCAGAGGTGCACATTCTACCACAGTACAATGTAACACCCATTTTTCACTAGTTGTTATGAGTCCCATGTAATAGGGGGTGAGCCTATTGCCATATACCGGGCACATTTCCAGACTCCGTGCTACTACTGAGAATTTTAAAAAACCCAGTAATACTTTGCCCGACCCGGGAATCGAAACCGAGACCCCTTGCCCGGCAGTCGCACTTGCGAATACTCGGCCAACGAGGCAGCAATTTAGTATATCTCTCCTTATTTATCCTACAAGCATGAACATGGTAAATAATACTGAGATCTTTATTCTTAGCCAAAGAACTATATGATGCGGCGATGGTGAAACTAAACAGACGGTCGCCCGACCTTCGCGGAGCTATCCTCCAAGTGAAGCAGGCAGCTGACATGGGCTACATACCTGCTAAGATCAAGCTGGCCTGGTCCTACCTGTTCGGAGAAGGCGTAGAACTGGACTTGGAGAAGGCCAAGAAAATCTTCGAGGAGCTGGCTGTAGACGGAAACGCTGATGCTCATGCTGTAAGTTTGTGAAATTTTATAGAGTTACCACTATCATAGTCAAGTCATCATCTTCATAATTATCGTCAGCCGAAAGGCATCCTCTGCTTAACAAACATCTCTATTTGAAGGAAGCAGATTTGCTACAACCCTCCACTATTGGAGGCTGTAATTAGGTGACTGAAAAGCAAACTTCCCATTTAATCATACTTCAAACTACAACTAATCACTTCGAATAAGAAATGGACATAGTTTCTAAAACTGTTACCCTTTTTTACAGGGCATGGGCTTCCTATACGCGACCGGTATAGCAGTCCCGGTGTCTCAGGCCAAAGCGCTAGTACACTACATGATGGGAGCGCTCGGAGACAGCGACTTCGCGCAGATGGCGCTGGCCTACCGATACTGGAGCGGTAACACTGTGCCCAGCTCCTGTCCCAAGGCCATGGACTTGTATATGAAGGTGGCTTCTAAAGGTAGGAACATGAAAATCACGTAAAAGTTTTTTGTTACTAAGTAACTGACTGATAGCTGAAGCCTATGTTTTATAAAACTTTTAGCATGTAGGTTTTATAGGACATAGTGTTTGTGTTGCGTATAAATTGTTATGAAGACACAAAAATATTTTTTTTGGGTGATTTAGTTCGGGGCACGGATTGTGGAATTTTAAAGACCTCTGATTTTTTTTCAGACCTCTGAGTTTGTTTCGGCATTTCTTCTCAGAGTAGTCAGTTAGGAAATGTCGGCCTCATCGTTCGCTTAATAAAATTGACGTGTAAAAGTGCTGCATTGTAGCCTATTTGCAGAAATAATTTCACTTGTTTCACTAAACAACGATTAGCAATAGATTGGTCTTTGTTACTTGGGACTTAACTAGCGAAAGAGTTGAAATGTATTAATCCTTCAAGGATTAAAATAAGTTCTCGTTTGTTGGCAGTGGCAAGTCAAGTAACATTCAGCGGAGGTCCTGCCATACAACGCACGCGACTGATCGACGAGGCGGAGGGCGGCGGCCCGGGGACCCTGGATACAGACCTCATTGAGTACTACCAACTCTTGGCTGAGAAAGGAGACGTCCAGGCACAGGTAGGATATAGGATATAGTATTTTACAATATTATTTTATGTTTGTACTTTTAGTCGCATATTCATTTAAAGCGTTTAATTTTCTTTGGCTTTAATATAGATTGAATCAGGAATTTGCAAACTAAATTCTTCAATTTTTTTATCGTTGAACAAGGTCAAAAGATTTTTTTTTTAATATACCAGCGATTATGTTCTTTCTCCAGGTCGGATTGGGCCAGTTGCACTTCCAAGGCGGACGCGGCGTGACTCTAGACATCAACAAGGCGCTCCATTACTTCCAACAAGCTGCCAAAACTGGGAACGCTGTCGCTAATGCATTCTTAGGCAAAGTGAGTTACAATGTTACAAAATTTTTGTAGTTGCGCAAAATTCTGCGCAATGCGCAAATTCCAAAACCCAGTAAGCGAGCAGACGGATCACCTGATGGTAATCAATCGGCGTCGCCCATGGACACCTGGAATACCGGAGGCGTTACAAGTGCGTTACCGGCATTTTGGGGATTAGGAGTTTGAGGATCGTTGGGGATTCAGGGATTGGGGAGATTGGGGAAGGGGAGAGTAATTGGGCCTCCGGTAACCTCACTCACACGACGAAACACAACGCAATCGTTGCTTCACGTCGGTTTTCTGTGAGGTCGTGGTATCACTCCGGTCGAGCCGGCCCATTCGTGCCGAAGCATGGCTCTCCCACACTTAAATCCTTAATCATTTCCCAATAAACTAAACCATTTTATAAGATATTTTGAACGATGCGCAAACTTTTTAACCCTTGCGCTAAATACGTAATTACCTATTCGTCTAATTTCACAATTTATTTCAGATATACTTGGAAGGTGGTGACGGCATCAAGGCAGATAATGATACTGCACTGCGGTACTTCAGGAAAGCCGCTGAACTTAATAACCCAGTTGGACAGAGTGGATTAGGTATCATGTATCTACAGGTAAATGTCTTTACATAACACTTATTTCTTCCTTCCCTGATTAATATGTGTTTGGCACATTACCTACGTCTTCTTTCATTTTATTTTGTCCCATATCTGACTTCATCTTATCATAAACTCGTGTTTCTTTTATATCATAGGCCGCATCTTCGTTGACCTATTCGTGTTCTTAGTCCTTTTAATTAAAAATTAAGCAGGTACATTATCATCAGGTTCTTTATCATGAATCACATCTAAAATTCAATATAAAACGACAATAAAATTGGCAGGGCCGTGGTGTCCCTAAAGACACGAATGCAGCGTTTAAGTACTTTACGATGGCCGCCAACCAGGGCTGGGTTGAGGGACAACTTCATCTTGGATTCATGTACTTCGGTGAGTAATCATCATTAGCATATCAATAGGGTAGATGTCTAATTTTTATTTTAATGTCCGTCTGGTAGATTATTTTATATCATTTGACACGTATTTTTTATTGACTTACAGAAACAAAAGCTTTCGTCGTTGTATTAAAAAGATACGTGTCCAATATTTTTCCATTATCTAACTTGCGGGCTAATTAGATTTTTAATTTTCATACCCTGTCATCATCCCAATTCAGTATCCTTTATTTTTAATAATTTTGTAGGATTTATTCATGTCACTCTTTGACAAGGTAACTCGATTGTGTTTAAGTCACGCTAGTGCCTCATATTTATACGATCTCTGGCAACCGCGGACCTGCGGACGGCGAGCACGGGTCCAACCAGAACCAGACCCCCTGCATACGGCGCCGAGAGTTCCGCGCGTTCTGCCAACTTAAACAGGCATCAGTTGGCATCAAATAACACCATATTATTAAATTGTTTTTAGGTGGTATTGGTGTCCGTCGTGACTTCAAGCAGGCCAACAAGTACTTCTCCCTAGCCTCGCAGACAGGCCACGTACTGGCGCTATACCACCTCGGACAGATGCATGCGCAGGGACTCGGGGTCATGCGCTCTTGTACTACTGCTGTAGAGGTAAGAAAACAGCTATTTACAACTTTGAATCGAGTTTTAAGTCTACTATAGAAGATTTCTTGTGTGATATGTACGGTATTCAACTTTCAACTTCTACTGGATCAGAATTCTACTGTCTGACTTTTATACTGCGTCTGTATTCTACTGAATCTAAATTCTTTTATAACGACGTCGACTAAATTCAAGTTCTACTAAATTTAATTTTTCTAAGCTGTATTGGATACAACTTTTAGCAGTCGCCGTATTATGATGTCTTAAAGCCAGTGTGGTTCAGCTGAGGGAACGAGATGTTGCTAGACTATTTATATAGCTCTGTTTCTTTCTCTCAATGGAACCATTCTGACTTTAGGACGCCATAATAACCCCACTCGGACGTCCACTGACCCTTTTATCTTTAAGATTTAACTATTCTGATTGATGTGTGACTTTTATGACGTCTACCGGAATTCCTAAGAAGCCGTGTAGAAAATATGATATTTCAAAGATCTAGCAAAACCAAAAACGTTACCCCAGCAAAATTTCGAATAACTTCGCAACCGATGAAAGAACAAATACAAAATAAGGCACAGCGTTTACTTCATCTAGACAACTAATTTCATAATTATTTCAAGTAATTATTTAAATATTCCCATTAGAAAGAAAAAGTTCTGACTGGGGTAACGTTACCCCAGCAGGAAACGTTTTTGTAAAATAATTAAAAAACCGTAAGCGTAACAAATTTAAAAATGTGCGCAACAATTACAGAAGCGCAAAACTAATTATCTATAAGATTCAAATGACCCATTTTCGACAACATCTGGCCTGGGTAACGTACACGGCTTCACCCAGTTGTACAGTGTCTTTTTCAGTCCTTTAGGCATAATGTATTCTGGTTCACTTCGTTGCAGGAATCAAGACAGTTATTCATGTCCCTGTGACGCGCTGGACTTCAGTGTTCCGATATTTTAATGGTTGTTTCTACTGTACCTCTAGATCCTGGCTTTCAGGATTTGGGAGATTGTGGCGTGCTTGTTCCTAAAAAAAACACAACACAAATATAAAAATAGAATTGGTTTTTTTTATAGGATAAGGGGGTGAGCCTATTGCCCGGTATATGGCAATAGGCTCACCCCCTATTACGTGGGACTCATAACATAGATAGTGAAAAGTGGGTGTTACATTGTACAGTGGTATAGTGTGCACCTCTGCCTACCCCTTCGGGGATAAAAGGCGTGATGTTATGTTATGTTATGTTGTAGGATAAGACGTATCACCTGATGGTAAGCAATTAATGTCGCCCATAAATACTCAGAATACCAGAGGCGTTACAAGTGCGTTACCGGCTTTTTGGGGAGTAGGTGTTTGAAGATTGTTGGGGATTCAGGGATTGGGGAAGGCGGTAATTGATTATACAGAGACAAATAAGTTCGGTAAACAATAAGACATTGTTGCGTGTACCGTACCGCAGCTATTCAAGAACGTGTGCGAGCGCGGCGGGTGGGGCGCGCGCCTGATGCGGGCGCACGCGGGCTGGCGCGCGCGGGACTCCGACTCCGCGCTGCTGCAGTACCTCGCGCTCGCCGAGCGCGGGCTCGAGATCGCACAGACCAACGCCGCCTTCTTGCTGGACAATGGTAGGTGGTTCCACTTGTTGTAATCTAAGTTAATCTTATGCTCAAAAACTGAAACGCTACTCAATTCAGTTGCGCTTACTTATAGTTTTGTCACTACAAATTCTTTGTAAAATGACAGAGATGGCACGATATTTAAGTACAATTTAAAATTGAGTGACCTTTCAGTATTCGGACGTTAGAGAGGTTGATTAGTTTTCTTTTTAAAAAATATGTGCTGTTGTTGTACTATTAAAAGAGACAATGATGGAGTTTCTTCTTCTCTTTATTCAGAATTATAATGCGTTACTTTTAAACTTTAGAGATTAGAATGAACAGGTAGCATTACAAACGAATAATTGAAGTCAATTTTAGAGATAGACTACAAATGGAAATTAAAAGAAAATAGTTATTCAAAAAGTAACATTTTAACGACATAGGTTTGTTTATAGTATAAACATAGGATATAAAAAATCAACTTGAATCTTTAGTTTTTGGTAATAGCACTGACAAGCTTGTTTTAATTAACTCCTGGTCTGCTGGAATGTAAATCAAATAATCAATACAAAACAATAATTAATATACCATTAATCAGCCACTTTGATAAGTGGTATGTTAATTTTATTTCATCTCCACACTACTTGCTACGCTCCCTCCAGGCGAGGTCCGCCTGTTCAGTGAGTCGGAGCGCTGGGCGCGCGCGCTGCAGCTGTGGGCGCGCGCGGCGGCGCAGGGCTCCGGCGCCGCGCGCGTCAAGCTCGGCGACTACCACTACTACGGACTCGGGACGCCGCACGATCTGGAGGCGGCGGCCTACCACTACAGGTAGGTTTTGTCAAATTTTTGGGAAATGTTTTTACGTTGTTTGTGCCTTTGGAAACATTATATGGTGTATTTTACTTTATATTCTAAAATTCACATCTTTTCGACTGACAAAAATAACCATGATACACCGCAGCTTTAACTGGAGTAGTATATACGTGTTCTACCGCTTGTATAATGGGTTGGGTTCCGCGGAATTGTTTAATATGATGCCTATGGCCACTTTCTATCATCGCACCGCTCGCCATCGACAGGGAGTTCCCGCTCACGCATTAGAGCCCAAATGGTTTCGTAAAGTTCGGTTTCAGAGGAATTTCCTCCCACGGACCCTCCGATTGTAGAATGAACTCCCTGCCGTGGTTTTCCCAGTGGACTACAACATGGGGTTCTGAAAGAGGGGAGGGAATAGGTTTCTTAAGGGTCGGCAAGGCGCATGTAATGCCCCAAGTGTTGCAAGCGTTCATAGGCCACGGTAACCACTAACCATCAGGTAGGCTGTGTGCTTTTTTCCATCGTCGTGATATAAAACAAAAGTATACCTATGTGCCTTTATAATAACTTCAATCAACAACGGATCGCTAGTTTTATTTCTTAACAGAGACGTTAATTTTGCACCAGGTTTAAGTATCATATACCTATAGATAATTACTAGTTCAGATTCGACACTGTAAATTACATATGTCGTCCAATATTACCAACCAATAATCCATAACGCTGCACCCACAGGATAGCATCAGAGCAGCTGCACAACGCGCAGGCGACGTTCAACCTCGGCTACATGCACGAGCGCGGGCTGGGGCTGGCGCAGGACGCGCACCTGGCCAAGCGCTGCTACGACCTCGCGGCCGAGTCCTCGCCCGACGCCAGGCTGCCCGCCGCGCTCGCGCTCGCCCGGCTCAACGCTGCTACTGCACTCTCGCAGATACTTGATGTGAGTGTTGTAGGCTTTTAAATTTCAGAGAGTAGAATCTAATGTGCCCTACGTTAGGAAAAAGGGAGGATTCTCCGATCAGACAAGGTGATCATGCCAGGGGATACTGCCCAGCAGTTGTATGTTAGGATTTTCTGGATCTTTAACTGTCGTTTTATTAGGTCGATAAGAGTTTTCGACCTTTTGTTGAGTTAAAACTATGTACTTTAGAATAGTCACTCAAGAACTTATTGCATATAATAAAAATACAAGTTTTTATCGACTTATCGTTTTCATATCGATAAACATTAGTAACGAACGTGTTGTAACTTTAATGTATTAAAAAAATCAAATCACGTATTCACTCATTTTATTTCGATAGTAATTGGCGTTCCTTAGTCTCTGCCTACCCCCATGGGAGACAGGCGTGAAGTTATGTATGTATGCATGTATGTATTTCGATCCAACACACCGCACTAAAGTCGATAATCATCAGTCATTCTTTCAGAGTCCGTTGGCTGTCATATTCCTGAAGGATTCGGCGCTACTGTCCAACTGGGACCTGTACCTCATCACGGCACTCCTCGGGGCTCTGGGCGTAGTGGTATACCTACGAAGACCTACTCAGCAACTTGCCAACTAGTCCAGGATATAGAGGAACAAGACTCCTGTATAAATGAATTTAAAAAAATTACACGGAGCAATTTAATCGTAGGCCTTTCCTAACAATATCCGATGAAAATTAATCTGGTATTATTACCTAATCCTCGGTGATTGTGAGGTCTGTCCTAGTAAATGCAAAAATTCCGTGCAATTCATTTTGAAAAGTAATATTCAAATGTATTTAATATAGTCCATTGGATTGTATATTGTTGACTATGTAAGAGTTTGTTCTATTTATTGCAATAAAGCTGTTAGAGCCAAAGAAACTTTTTATACAGCTATTTGGTGTAAGATGTTTCGGATTATAGATTAAACCGATCCAATATTCTATTTTTATCACAACTTCGTAACCTTAAAAATATAATCAGCACCACCTATGTAGCGCAAAAATGCACACAAGGTTTCAGCTTTTCTAGTATTACTAAGTATTTTTTCTATATGAATGTGTACAAAAAATAGTGCGTCCATAGTTATTGTTTTGATAGACAATTAAATTGTTTCGTGTAAATCGAATGGTGACAGATAATGTGAAGTGCAGTGATGACATGTGATGACAAAGAAAGGTGTACATAGTGAATTTGTATTATGTAAATAAAATGTGAAAATGATTTAATTATTATTATACCGTTGTTTTATTTTTTGCTAAGGTATCCCTAATTCCCTATCTATACGATCATAGATTTTTCAATGAATCAATAATTCAATTACAATATATGCTTTCTAATTAGCCAGAATTAAGATCAGATAGATACAAATATTTTGTATCTACAGTAGAAAAGGACAAAAAAGTAGGCCGTTTTATTAGCACACCTTTGCCTCAGTTTTTCATTTTGTATCCTTGTTCAAAGAGCAGAGCCGTACCATCCCTAGGATAAACTTGGCAGAACCCAGAGTGGCGGCGGCGCCAAAACAATATAGAGGCGTCGACTAGGTGCTTGCCTATGCCTTTATCCGGCTGTACCAAAGAGTATATGTATAGGACCATGCCATCAGGATACCCTTGTTTTACTAAAAGTAGGTATGCCACGATAATATGATAATTTGAAGTCTAACATACGTCTCGAAGTATAACAAATTGATTCTCCCTATAAACGTTAAAACAAATTTAGTGTCAGCCTAATATCTGAATTCGTTGTGTTTAACTTCAACGCACCGATAAAAGCATTTATACCTAGTCTCGACCGTGTGCGTTACCCAGGCCAGATGTTGTCGAAAATGGTCATTTGAATCTTATAGATAATTAGTTTGCGGTTACTGTAATTGTTGCGCACATTTTTTCACAAAAACATTTCCTGCTGGGGTAACGTTACCCCGGCCAAACCTTTTTCTTTTTAATGGGAATATTTAAATGATTACTAGCTCTAAAATTAGTTGTCTAGATGAAGTAAATGCTGTGCCATATTTTGTAATTGTTCTATCATCGGTTGCGGAGATTTTGCTGAGGTAACGTTTTTGGTTTTGCTAGATCTTTGAAATGGTTGAACGGATTCTTATCATATTTTGTACATTGCTTCTTAGGAATTAGTTTAAATTTGTTCTTCAACAAAATAATAGCTTAAAAGCTAAAAGGGTATTTTATTAAATAGGAAAACACTTCAATTGGTCTCAGCACTCTCAATAAGTGTTCTAAAGACTTACTTTATTTATTTATTATTTACTTCATCTAGACAACTAATTTTATAGCTAGTAATTATTTAATTATTCTCATTAGAAAGAATAGGGTCTGGCTGGGGTAACGTTACCCCAGCAAGAAGGGAGTCGGCGAACCTCCTTGCCGGATTACCGCCGTGGGATCTGGAGGCGAAGGTGCTCGCGCGCGTGTACGGCATGCGCGCGGAGGCACGTCGCCGGGGCGAAACCCCGCTGCCGCGCCAAATAGGTGCGTGGCGGGATGAGCTCCGGCGCGATCTCATGGCGGAATGGCAGCAACGACTGTCGCAACCGAGGGCTGGGCTCGCTGCCATCGCAGCGGTAAGTCCCCTCTTTGAGGAGTGGCTTGAGAGACGCTACGGCATCCTCACCTACCGCCTGACGCAGGTCCTCACCGGACATGGAAGTTTCGGGAGGTACCTGTGTCTGATGGGGCGGGAGGAAACGCCCGGGTGTCATCACTGCGAGGACCGCCCTGAGGACACGGTGGAACACACGGTGGGAGAATGCCCTTCGTGGGCTGAGCACCGCCGTGTCCTCAGGGAAGTGATCGGCGATGGCGACCTCTCGCGTCCGGGCCTAGTGCAGGCCATGATGCGGAGCGAGGGGGACTGGGATGCCGTCTCCTCCTTTTGCGAAGCAGTGATGCTAGCTAAGGAGGAGGCGGGACGCGTGAGGCAGCGAAGCGCTGCCTCCTCGCAACCCAGCCATCGCGAAGGACACACCGGGCGTCGGGGATCGCGAGACGATCTCCGGCCACCGTAAGCGCGGGCCTGCGGACGGCGAGCATGGGTGGCTCCCCGTCCGACCAGAAACAGACCCGAGCGTACGGCGCGTCGCGATCCGCGCGCGCCTCAAAGAGCCATCAGACCACCACAGATGGGCCCATTACGGCCGATGCCGATTCGGAGTCGCGGAGAACCTAACGGGTAACCGGGGCTCCGGCTCGACGTGCAGGAGAAGGAACGGGGTGGTTTTTAGTCAGTAAGAGTCTGACACTCCCTCCCGCCTCACCCAGGCGGGAGAAGTCATTCGATGATTTTCCCCCCTTAAAAAAAAAAAAAAACCCCAGCAAGAAATGTTTTAGTAAAAGAACTAAAACACTATAAGCGAAACAATTACAGAAGCCGCACAACTAATTTTCTATAAGATTCAATTGACCATTTTCGACAACATGTGGCCTGGGCACGCCTCGACCATTAAAATTTTTGGAAGTGTTTCTCAAAATCAACCCAAGGTCATTCTCACCCCACCAATTAATCAGAAAATATATCATCACGGGATTGTGGCCTGTGTGTTCTAAAATAACAAGGTTTTTGTAAAAAAAAACAAGGAATATTTTAGTTTAAACTTGAAAAATAATGGTGTTCTAGTTTTCTGGCAGAAGGCTAATTGTGCATTCTTTGATATTGGCGTCCATGCTCAGGATCTCATGTAGTAAAAAAACAACTTTTAGTAATATATTTTTTTATTTCTAAAATCATATAAAAAGTGTTTTCTTTTGTCTTAAAATTACATTTCTTATAAATACAAAATTGGGTTGCTAGTACACTATAGTTAAGGACTTACACAAGGACAGGAGATCGGATTAAATTAAATACATTTACTTACTCAGGTTCTTCTATCATTGAACATAATTATATACCTACTAAATGTCTTCATGAATTCTAGATAAGTGTCGTAATATTGTAACGTGTAATTCCTTGTTTTAAATAAATGATTGACTATTATTTATTATTTTTACAGCTTGACAATTTTGTCCATCGCTAACTAAGACCTCAAACGATTATTTTTACAATAGAGGAAAAGGTTTTTGATAAGATACCGTTTAACAGGGGAGAATCGCAGAAGACATTATTGTGCTAACTCAACATAAAAGTAATTGGGATAAAAAGAGGACATGATAATGGCTTTAAAGTAAATTAACTGTGTTTTTATAATAACTGTCATAAGACATACTAAATTAACTAAAATCGCGGGTTACTCACGTGAATATACTGAGAAAAGCTCTACTAGTTCAGTGAGCTGCCCGACGTCGCCGCGGCCGCACACGCTGCTCATGAGGAAGAACCCCTCTGTGGTTCGAAACTAGTAGAGCTTTTCTCAGTATATTCACGTGAGCAACCTGCGATGTTTAGTTAATTTAAATTAACGAGGGAACTTAGAGAGGTTTACATCATGCCTTTCTCGAGTTGTTCAATCTTCCTGGCGATGTCGTCAGCAGAGAATGCGTAGTCCATCGCGCCTTCCTGCTTCACGTCTCTGTCTCTTGCAGCCTTCTGTAAGATAGAAATAAAATACAAGTTATATTGGAAGACTAGATAGGTATGTAGTGTTATTGTAGTAG
This sequence comes from Spodoptera picta, assembly GCA_038387885.1. NCBI lineage: Eukaryota > Metazoa > Arthropoda > Insecta > Lepidoptera > Noctuidae > Spodoptera > Spodoptera picta. The sequence continues at coordinate 1,270,968 of JAZHFQ010000384.1, read as the reverse complement.
AACTGAGATTGTTGTCAAATAATATTTCCGAAAAACATCCATTAATGCATGTTTGGCCTTGGGATTGAATTCATGACTTAAAGGTCTCGAATAGTCTTTTGCAAATATGTATCTATTTTACTCGTTATATTTTGAAGCATGTCCAAACTGACAACATGACAACATGGCAACATGCAGCAACAAGAACGCCAAGGTATCTGTTGGTAAAAAAGCTTTTTACTATTAAAGTCGACTTTCGACTATTAATTAATTAATTACTGCATTGAATGGGACAGGACTTCACGAATACGAAAACTTAAGTAAATAATTAAGCAAAACTTACCCAAAACTGAGCGTACTCTGGCGACACAGACTGTAAATAAGCTATCTTGTCCTCCATGTCCTTCAATCGCCTGTAGATATCTTTGGAGACTGGTCCTATGTTCAGGTAGTTCTCAATGGACACCACTCGTTCAGCAATGGATGACGGCAGGCCGGTCTGGTTGTGCTGTTCTGGGTAGAAGTCTGCGGGAGCCACGGTTTGAGGACCCCATTCGTTGTGGACTTTGTGTACTGGAGATTGAAAAATAAGTTATAATGATAAAGTTTGTCATCATTATAGTTTTTATTAATTTTTTATGATGAAGTAATTTTGTGTGCTTCTTGTTACCAAAATTTGCGATAAAACGTTTTTAAAAACCAAGAATTAAACTTATAACATTATGCTCTACTCTCCACTGATTACTGTTAACGAACAATTAATATTTCACTTCAATTAGAAGTTTTATATCTCCAACTCTCTTCGAGTAAGCGTAGTGATTAATGCTCATTACTTCTCTTGTCATTTACCCAACGGTAAGACGTAGAAGATGAAGCATACTGACAACTTCTTAACTAAATTCAAAGCGCTAACCTTTCAAATGTCCCTTAGAATCTCCTCTCCTGACAAACTGCGTCCGCACTCTAGCGCAGGTCTCGGTTTCTTCATTATCAGCTTCATTATTTGGTATAAAATCATGAATATTACTAATATTCACTTGTTCTCTCTTTCTTTCTATGAAATTCTGTATACGTTGCTGTAACTCTTCGCAGGACACGTTGATTTGAACTAAACTTTTGTCCACCGGCGGGGCTGGGTTTGGCGCTGGCGTAGGGATCGGCGTTGAATCTATCGTGCCTGTTAAAAATGATAATGATTTTAGTATACTTATAGGCTAAAGAATAGGAGATTTACACATATATCTATAGCACATTGTCTAAGTAAAGTACTCAGATGACTTTATAAAGACGTTATTCTTTAATGTCGCTTTTGTCGAAATACTCAAACGCTACTCAATAAGTCGCGCTTATGTACCTCTATAGTTCTGTCTTCTTTGTAAAATGACAGAGATGGCGTGATATTTAAGTACAATTTAAAATTCAGTAGCCTTTCGGTATTCGGGCATTAGGAATGTACTCTCATATTATTCACTAAAATACAGACAAAACAAACTGTTCTTCAACAACTTCGATCAACAATAACAACTAGATATCGGGTCGGCGCAAGAAAATCGTCTCGACAAATAAGAGCTCACTTGAGAAGTGAACTCTTATTTTGTTTAGTATGCTCCAAACACGGCCAACGTCTCACGATGCCGCAGTGCGTAATTGCAAGTTGCAAAAATAATAACCGAAAAAGCAGTATAACCGCCGGAATGTCTTACTTTTGATAAGTACGTAAAGTATAAGTTATATTTTAAGCTTTTAAACTAGTAAATAATATCAAATTTGACAAAATTACTAATTATAAACCAACGCCACCAATGTTTGTGCGTGTGTTGGCGATACCTTGGCCAAACCTCGCCAACACGCGCACAAACATTTGTTTAAACAGAACAGTGGATGCATGGAGTCGATTTGTATTGTAAAATAAAATTGTATTGTAACTTGATTGGAAAAGGGTATCTAACCTATGGAGTTTATTGCTCGTTCTTCTCCATAGAAATCTACACCTTGGAATGAGCAAATAGCTTCACTTTGTTGACGTTCAAAAGTGCCTTCCTGGTATCATCGTAACATATCATACACAAAAACGTACCGATAATAAAAATAAGTGATGTAGGTATACTAAGATCCCGAAATCTTAATTTTCATATTATAAAATTATTTTAGTGTCCAACGCGACTCCATACATACCTCCTGTAGCGAAATTCGAAATTTGAAGAAGCAAAACGAAACAAAACAAAACAATATAGAATGCAAGACAATAATGGAAAAATATATTTATTTGTTCAAGCTTAAGGTTCAATTCAAACTAGATATTGTATAACTAATGTCTTTTAATTTCTACATGACAGGAGTAAGAAAATACTTTTCTCGTCTTATGTGACAAATGGTCGTAAGTATTAGATAATATTTTAATGATTTATGACTATATTATTAGGTGCCATGGTTGTTATTAGGTTGAACTTAAAACTATTTTAAAACATTTTTCTCTGTTTGTTATTTTTTTACTATTATTATTCACACGGACAGAACTGGAGCTTGATTTTGTACGTAACCCTTTATCTAGTTGCTATTGTTGATCGAAGTTCAACAAATACAATATTTCATCTTTGTGTGAAGGTAAAGGGGATTGCGCGTACGAAGGGGATTGCGCGTATGAAGGGGATTGCGCGTACGAAGGGGATTGCGCGTACGAAGGGGATTGCGCGTACGAAGGGGATTGCGCGTACGAAGGGGATTGCGCGTACGAAGGGGATTGCGCGTACGAAGGGGATTGCGCGTACGAAGGGGATTGCGCGTACGAAGGGGATTGCGCGTACGAAGGGGATTGCGCGTACGAAGGGATTGCGCGTACGAAGGGGATTGCGCGTACGAAGAGGATTGCGCGTACGAAGGGGATTGCGCGTACGAAGGGGATTGCGCGTACGAAGGGGATTGCGCGTACTAAGGGGATTGCGCGAGCAGAAGCTAGTAGGTTATAAAAACAAGAGTGATATCGTTAATTCACTTTCCTCATTCATTGTTTACTTACAGCTAAATTGTATCGTAAACTACTTTCTTTTTCTATTCCATTAAATAGTGTAGTAAAGATAAGGCTAAATGTAAATGTTAATTGTGAATATTTATTAGGTCGGTGCTATTGTCTAGTAAAAGTATTGTAAAATAGACCTTATTTATATCACCTTAATTTACTGTATCTGATGCTGACCGTTAATTTATGTATAAGTAACACTGCCATGTTAAAAAAATATTATAGCACTTGCCCTATTTCCTGTACTTAGCGTTATGTCTTTACTTTCCTGTCGTACTGTCGTACTTTCCTGGACGAATCGTTTAGGCAAGTCACATACAACCCATAATATACATTAGCTATGTTTTATAATAACTATCGTGAGACCATACTAAATTAATTAAGGGGTTCTTCCTCCTGAGCAGCGTGAGCGGTCGCGGCGATGTCGCGCAGCCTACCCCTGTGGTTCAAAACTAGTAGAGCTCTTCTCAGTACATTCACGTGAGTAACCCGCGATTTTTAGTTACCATACCAGCTCTATTTCATTTTAACTAAAAGCTTTACTTCTATACTTTCTTATTCATACGTCTCGTCATGCATATTTATTACAGTCGTACCTATAGATAAGTTCACAACATTGTATGTTGATAGATTTATAACTTCATATAGAACTATCGATAGATAACTACGCACTATTGGAATCGAACCCATGACCTTATTTATCAGGCGGTTATCAAATAAAACAGTGTAGAACAAATCTTAAACTTTATTATTTTATTATTGCATTGTTCTTAAAACTATAGTATTGCTAACAACAAAATAGCTTAAAAAACAAATAAAAACTATTTGAAAACATTTTAATTTTATGTAAAACAATTTGTTTATAAAAAGTGTAAACTTCTATTTATCATATAATCACCAATCAAAAATATTCATAAGGAAATCTTAATAAATCTTGTAATAGACTTATGCATTATATTCACACAATGTGTGTTTAATGATTTCTTTGAAATCTATTAAATATCCATCTAATAAACAATTTTCAATCTAAGAACTTGAATCAGGACCTAGAACTTTAAAATAAAAGTATATAAAATAAAGAAACATATAATATATAACATTTCATTTCAGTTCATGCATTTCATGCTATAAAAATACAAATACTATATTAAAATAATACATAAATATTATATTACCTACAATACCTACATACCTCAACTTTATTTCATTTTAAGTGGTAAGCCACAGACATAAAGACGATAATTAATTGCATTAAGACATTTCCTGCACATGCTAGTACTTGTCATAGATCTTTTTGCCAGTATAATAGAACTCAAAATTGACAATGGCAGTTAATGAAGTACAAAAGAAGAATTGAAAAGAAGCAATTTGTATAAATAAGAATATAAAAAAAAAAAAAATATAATATCTAAATAAATTTTTACTCATCCTATATTTTCAACTAAAGCACAATTTATATTTTCTCCACTCTCCGTTTTATCTTCACAAATTCTTCCAATTTCAATTCATTGATAACATGAAATAAAAAAAAAACAATTATCCGAACATAGTACCTCCTTCTTTTTTTGAAGTACCTAACAAATTATACCACGAGATATAAAGAAAAAAAAACACTGCGGTATTAGTTTTACTTGACACATATAACAAAATAAACTAGGTACTATGACCTAACTTGCATACTGCATAATGCACTCCTTACACAATTAAGTGCTGTATATTTGCAAGATTTGGCTGCCTGGCAGAATACCTAAATTTGGCACCTATCCAAAAGAATACAATTTAAATATTAAAAAGTAACATAACATAACATCACGCCTTTTATCCCCGAAGGGGTAGGCAGAGGTGCACATTATGCCACTGTACAATGTAACACCCCCTTTTCACTATTTATGTTATGAGTGAGCCTATTGCCATATACCGGGCACAATTCCAGAATCCGTGCTACTACTGAGCATTTTTTTAAAAAAAGCCCAGTAATACGTTGTTCGACCCGGGAATCGAACCCGAGGACCGTTGCCCGGCAGTCGCACTTGCGACCACTAGGCTAACGAGGCAGTTGAAAAAGTTCAACAGTATTATTTCGATTTTTAAATGGTTTAATAATAATAATAATATCACGATAAGGGTTGGATCAGACCTGATAAAGACCATATGTCGGAATACTGAAACGTTACTCAATTTTAAGTCGTACTTAAATATCGTGCCATCTCTGTCATTTTACAAAGAATTTGTAGAGATAGAACTATACTTAAGCGCGACTTAAAATTGAGTAACGTTTCAGTATTCGGGCAATAGGGAACTAGTGGAAACATATTACTTCTAACTAACCGATTTCAAAGCTACTGCGATCTATGTTGAGCAGGAATCTGTTATTATGACGTCTTTTATTCATTGAAATGAGAAGCCAGAGACTCTCTCAGCGAAGGAGTAGGTAGAGGTGCACATTACGGCACTTAATGCCACTGTACAATGTAACACCCACTTTTCTCTATTTACGTTATGAGTCCCATGTAATAGGCATATTTGCTTATACCTATTTGGTTGCCATATACCGGGCACATTTTCAGACTCCGTGTTACTACTGAGAATTTCTTTAAAAAACCAGTAATACTTTGCTCGACTGGGGAATCGAACCCGAGACCCCTTGCCCGGCAGTTGTACGTGCGACAACTCGGCAAACAAGGCAGCAAAACAATTATTTAAAGAAAAATGTGGGTTCCTATTTACTAATAGGGGAGTGAACCTACAATTATGTAATATACTTACATAATATTATAACTTGACCTACCGTCAATCAACTAAATTGAGCAACTGATAAAAACAGATAACTGATAAGAATATGTTATTAGTCGTGTTGTTTGTGTAATGCAGTATCTAAAAACTATGTTTGATGTACACACGGCTACACATCGAGCTTTACATAACCAGTATAAACTGAAAGTTAAATGTGCGGAAAGATGATGCGACGCGACACCAGGATAAACTGGTTTTGTATAGATTGATGTGTTGCCATGTGTACTAAGTAGATGTTTGTAATATCAAATAGAATTTGGAGTGTGAATGCACTTTTGACCGCTACTATTTTCTATTACATTAGTTTCAGAATCTATACAGGATAAACATATCTCTGTTTTGTCACAAAAGAAAACGTTTATGCCTGCCAGGTACGGTCAAAGGTCAAAAGTCCACCTGTAAGACTACTATCGGTTGCGCTGCAGCGCTTATACACACATACACTCGCATATTTTTATCCGTGTGCGTAAGCGTGCGTGTGTTTTCTTCTTTCTTTCTTTTCTTCTTTCTTTCTTTCATTTTTTTTTAGACATATTACCTGACATTTGAATTTGTATATTTTTTTTTAATTTTTGACATTGTTAATTGATTTATTGACATCTGAAATGTGATTATTATTGTTCTATTGACATTGTAATTCATTCATTGAAGCCTAAAATTTTTGTTTTTGACATTTTTAATTTAATAACTCTGGATTTCAATTTGAGAATTTAATTCAAATTCAACAACATTGTAGTTTATTTTTTTTTGTTTTGAATTGGAGTCATTATTGATTATTGGAAATTGTAACTTAGTTTGTCTTGTTTTGATTTGGAATCATTAGCAAGGGTTGTGTTTAGATTGTTTGTTCTAACTTAGAATCATTTTTGAAAATTGTGATTTAGTTTTGTTAAAGTATTTGCATGCCAAATTTATAGGCGAGATATGATGAACTAATGTTATGTCATAAAATTTGTAAACCACCATATTTCAGGCAAATAAATGAATCTATCTATCTATCGCTCACGGTGGACTTTTCACCTTTGACTGTAGGGTACATGTCTCACTAGCGCCATCAATGACAAGCAAAAATAAAACAAACCGGTTTTCAGTATAAACCTGTGATGAACCTATTATGCATTCCATTGCTTAAACTACATTATTGTGCTGACCATAATCTATTAAAAAGGGTATAAGGGCCGAAACACATAACCGCGTTGCGTCGCCGCAACGCTAAAATCGGCAGTTTTCGTTCCAGATAGCAGAGTAATGTCTTCTTAATAACAAATAAGTAATAAGTTTTTCACGATGGTCCATGGCAGAGACACGTCTATCCATAATAAAAAATCACGACGAACTGGTTACCCTACCGAACGACAACAAAACGCTCTTTTTCACGACGCCGCAACGCCGCAACGCAAACTGTCGATTTTAGCGTTGCGGCGACGCAACGTGCTAATGTGTTTCGGCCCTTAAATACTTAATTGTAAAAAAATCACTAAAATGTGCACAATAGACTAACAACACTTTGTCTAGAGGTTAGACCGAGGTTTAATCTGGTACTAATGAACTACTATACTAATAACATAAACTATAAAAGACTTTATAAAATGACGTCACGCCTATTTTACTCAGGGGTATACTCAGCTATGCTTGCTAATCAAAATACTAACCTCCCAAATGAAGAAAAAAGGTCAAAATGGATTTAACCCCTATGGACTGAAAAAACTCCAAAATATATCCCTTGAAGTCGATATACATTTTTCTATCAATTGATATCTTCGATATCTACATATATTTAAAAGCTAAACGTCTTAACTAACGCTTAAATTAAATAACAATCCCTAAACCAATAAAAAACAGTTCCTAAATTAACTAAAAATCGCGGGTTCTCACGTGAATATACTGAGAAAAGCTCTACTAGTTTCGAGCCACAGAGGGGTTCTTCCTTATGTGCATCCTACTCTAGGTGTAAGCTGCGCAACATCGCCGCGACCACACAAGCTGCTCATGAGGAAGAGCCCCTCTGTGGCTCAAAACTAGTAGAACTTATCTCAGTTAATTTAGTATGTCTCACAATAGTTATTATAAAAAACAGTTCCTATTAATTAATAACAGATCAACAACGGGCGATGTTGAGGGCGAAGCACTAACTACTAACAATAAGCAGTATACAAAGCTTTACGGCAAGCTTCACAGTTTCAAAATATAGCTGATGATTTATTTTATATATTCTATGGAATTTTAATAGATTCTAATGTGTGTGTCTGTTGTATTTCGTTGTTTTAGCAGAGAATATCAACTTTTCATACAAGAAGTGAGCTAAGACTTAGAACAGACAAATGTAAGAATGAAATTAACAACCATTCTAGTCTAGCAAAACCTAGAAATGTGGAAATCAAAATTTATTTCTGTGTGTGAGTAAAGGTTGCTGCCTAGAAAAAGGACTCGATTGGTTTGACACAACATTTACGTGAGTAGATCGAAAAACATAATTAATTAAGGGCCGATTTTTCCAATGCCCTGTAAATTTTATCAGAGTAATAACTTTGAATATTTGACAATACGGTAGATGAGTAATTTTTATTTTAATGTCCGTCTGGTAGATTATTTCAAAACATTACACACGTATTTTTTTTTTACTGAAACTAATACTTTGGACGATATATTGATTTGAAATGTTGCACGACGTCACTTCTATGTACATTTTATACGTAGAAATGACGTTTTAATCCCCCTTTCATAAACTTTGATTCGTTATATCTAAGTATCATTTTTTTTATACAACAAATTAAAAAAAATACGTGTCTAATATTTTTTCATTACCTAACTGGCGGAGTAATTACATTTTTAATTTTCATACACTGTCGTCATCCCAATTCTTCCATACTAAAAACTGTCAAATGTCAATTTTAGTTTACAGTTAAGAATTAACTGATGACTGATGTATCGGCCTTTTTAGTATGTAGTATGTCTCACGAATAAGGCCTCAACATAGACCTAACATAGACCTAGGTAAAATTTTATATTCGAGTTACTTTTGCAATCACCGAAACGAACCCCAATGCATCCTTTAAACATAAATATCTATCAAAAACTGCACAACAAAATAAATCAGACGACATCACCATCATAGGATGACCAGCTAACTTTATCAGAAGCCTCATTGAACTACTATCTATGAGATAAAACTGTGAAACAAGCTTTTAGCCGACGGTCTGACCGTTGCAGGCTCTACGTTTAGTGGACCACGCACATTCGACATTCTCCTTCCAAACTGGTTCGTCGCCATCATAGACCTCCTTCTTCCAGATGGGTACACTGGCCTTCAGAGTCTCGATGCAGTGAGAGACTGCGTCCAAGGAGTCTCTCCGGTGCGGACTGCTCACTGCTATTACTACTGACGCTTCTCTGCAAGGCACCATGCCTAGTCTGTGGAAGAAAATGTAATTATTAGTTTTTTTTTATTCTTGATAGGATGTCGGTTGGCCACGATCTCGCCATCAAGTTGAAACCCATGAACTTGGGAGTGATGTATTGCGCCCTTTAAGAAAGAGATAGGAAGTATATTTGTTAGAAAAACCTTTTTTTTATGAAATTGGAGGCAAACGAGTAACTTGGAAACTATAATATCTTTGAGAGGACAAATTTAAAAGGTGGATGTTATAAGAAGAAAATTTCATAGATTTCATTGGTCTTCTGAAATGAGAGGGCCCAAATTTCTGGCTGTACACTCGACTTCTTGGTTTTAACGAGAATTTCTTTATGGAAAATCCCAAAGCCCAAGAACCTAATAAACCTTGAACCATTCTCTCATTACTTAGGCTTAAAAAAACCAAAAATGTCTTATTCTAAGAAATAAGCATTATAAATTAAATACCAACAAATAAGTGCAAAAAATATAACTTTAAATGGCCACAAAAACATAATCGAGGACACACGTCACTCTGATACTTGCATATAAATAATTTATCAATCAACTTATCACACGTACAAATATAAACTGTATTACAAAGCTATAGAGTTGAAAATTAAAGGATTACAATGTAGTATCTACTGTATAATGTTGGAACGGAAGTCAGTATTTTGTATAGAAGCAACAATGCCGTTTCTCTGACCCTGGCTATTGAATTGAACTGTAAAAATATGTAATTGTATGTATCGTACCTATCTTCCTCCTACTATATAACTGTATAATATTCACATAACATATAACATAACATAACATCACGCCTTTTATCTCCGATGGGCTGACGCGCACATTATGCCACTGTACAATGTAACACCCACTTTTCACTATTTATGTTATGAGTCCCATGTAATAGGGGGTGAGCCTATTGCCATACACCGGGCACAATTTCAGACTTCGTGCTACTACTGAGAATTATTTAAAAACCCAGTAAATCTTTGCCCGACCCGGGAATCGAACCCGCGATCCCTTGCCCGGCAGTCGCACTTGCGACCACTTGGCCAACGAGGCAGTCTATATAATATTAATGATGCGAAAGTGTGTGTGTGTTACTCTTTCACGCAAAAACTACTGATCGGATTAAGATGAAATTTGGAACAGAGGTAGATTATGGTCAGGAATGACACATGGGCTACTTTGTCTCCTAGGGGAACGCGGGCTCGCCGGGGTCGTGCGGTTCATGGCCCTCTACGGCGCCCCTGTTTGGGCGCCGAACTTGTTGCGGCGTCCTGCTCGGACGCTGCTCATGTCACAGAGGGTCATGGCGATCCGAATGATCCGCGGATACCGCACGATCTCTGGGGAGTCGGCGAACCTCCTTGCCGGATTACCGCCGTGGGATCTGGAGGCGAAGGTGCTCGCGCGCGTGTATAACATGCGCGCGGAGGCACGTCGCCGGGGCGAAACTCCGCTGCCGCGCCAAATAAGTGCGTGGCGGGATGAGCTCCGGCGCGATCTCATGGCGGAATGGCAGCAACGACTGTCGCAACCGGGGGCTGGGCTCGCTGCCATTGCAGCGGTAAGTCCGTCTTTGAGGAGTGGCTTGAGAGACGCTACGGCGTCCTCACCTACCGCCTGACGCAGGTCCTCACCGGACATGGAAGTTTCGGGAGGTACCTGTGTCTGATGGGGCGGGAGGAAACGCCCGGGTGTCATCACTGCGAGGACCGCCCTGAGGACACGGTGGAACACACAGTGGGAGAATGCCCTGCGTGGGCTGAGCACCGCCGTGCCCTCAGGGAAGTGATCGGCGATGGCGACCTCTCGCGTCCGGGCCTAGTGCAGGCCATGATGCGGAGCGAGAGGGATTGGGATGCCGTCTCCTCCTTTTGCGAAGCAGTCATGCTGGCTAAGGAGGAGGCGGGACGCGTGAGGCAGCGAAGCGCTGCCTCCTCGCAACCCAGCCATCGCGAAAGACACACCGGGCGTCGGGGATCGCGAGACGATCTCCGGCCACCGTAAGCGCGGGCCTGCGGACGGCGAGCATGGGTGGCTCCCCGTCCGACCAGAAACAGACCCGAGCGTACGGCGCGTCGCGTTCCGCGCGCGCCTCACAGAGCCATCAGACCACCACAGATGGGGCCCAATAGGGCCGATGCCGATTCGGAGTCGCGGAGAACCTAACGGGTAACCGGGGCTCCGGCTCGACGTGCAGGAGAAGGAACGGGGTGGTTTTTAGTCAGTAAGAGTCTGACACTCCCTTCCGCCTCACCCAGGCGGGAGCAGTCATTCGATGATTTTCCCCCCTTAAAAAAAAAAAAAAAAAAAAGGGGAACGCGGGCTGCGCGGGCCTGCGGACGGCGACCATGGGTGGCTCCCCGTCCGACCAGAAACAGACCCGAGCGTACGGCGCCGAGCGTTCCGCGCGCGCCTCAACGAGCCATCAGATCAGACCACCACAGATGGGGCCCAATAGGGCCGATGCCGATTCGGAGTCGCGGAGAACCTAACGGGTAACCGGGGCTCCGGCTCGACGTGCAGGAGAAGGAACGGTGTGGTTTTTAGTCAGTAAGAGTCTGACACTCCCTCCCGCCTCACCCAGGCGGGAGCAGTCATTCGATGATTTTCCCCGCTCAAAAAAAAACAATTTTACAAAACGCGAGTGAATCCGCTGGAAGATGTTAGTGTTATCTATGTGCTTTGACAACGACTTATAGGATCTATTTCTACTAATCTACTTCCAATCTGAATTTTAATCAGGCCAAAGAAAGCACTTTTTAAATACGAGTACATTAAAATAAGCGATCGAGATATATAGACAGATTTTTAAATTTATTCAATAACTAGCTTTTACCCGCGACTTCGCTCGCGTCACAAAAGAATAAAAAGTAGCCTATGTGACATATACTAATACACACAGCGCCATCTATACCAATACTTTTATTTTGCCTCAGGAATATCAATTTTTCCGGGATAAAAAGTACCTATTATTTAATCCAGACTTCTAACTTTACGTCTGCAAAAATTCAAAGCAATCGGTTTAGTAGTTACAGCGTGAAAGCGGAACAAACAAACAAACTCACTTTCCAAAGCAATATTAGTAAAGATTTCTTTTGACTTGACTGCGCCTGTGTATATCCCTAAAATATCCGTTAATTATATCTAGAGGTACAATTAACTTCTGTCCGCGACTTCGTACGCGCAATCCCGTTTTCTCCCGTTCCCGTAGGATTTTCAGGATTTTTTTCTGTCATATGAACCTACTCCTGACAATAACAAACACAACAAAAAAAATCAGCCAAATCGGTCTAGCCGTTCTCAAGATATGGCGTGACAACGGGAAACGGGTTTCAATTTTGTATATATATAGATTCTAGATAATAAATAGAACTAATATACTATCTTTCTTCACTTAATTTTTTTCTCGAATCCAACAGATTCAACTTGCACTTTTAAATGCAATATTTATTTATGACGACCTTCAGATGACACGTAGAGCAAATATGCATTTATTAGTTGTGTCATTATTATATCCTTTTTATCAGCAGTGTACCTACATATAAAGCATGGCAAACAGTAGAACATTCTTTTATTTTATCACTAGCGACCCGCTCCGGCTTCGGCCCCATCTGTGGTGGTCTGATGGCTCTTTGAGGCGCGCGCGGAACGCGACGCTCCGTACGCTCGGGTCTGTTTCTGGTCGGACGGGGAGCCACCCATGCTCGCCGTCCGCAGGCCCGCGCTTACGGTGGCCGGAGATCGTCCCGCGATCCCCGACGCCCGGTGTGTCCTTCGCGATGGCTGGGTTGCGAGGAGGCAGCGCTTCGCTGCCTCACGCGTCCCGCCTCCTCCTTAGCTAGCATGACTGCTTCGCAAAAGGAGGAGACGGCATCCCAGTCCCCCTCGCTCCGCATCATGGCCTGCACTAGGCCCGGACGCGAGAGGTCGCCATCGCCGATCACTTCCCTGAGGGCACGGCGGTGCTCAGCCCACGAAGGGCATTCTCCCACCGTGTGTTCCACCGTGTCCTCAGGGCGGTCCTCGCAGTGATGACACCCGGGCGTTTCCTCCCGCCCCATCAGACACAGGTACCTCCCGAAACTTCCATGTCCGGTGAGGACCTGCGTCAGGCGGTAGGTGAGGACGCCGTAGCGTCTCTCAAGCCACTCCTCAAAGAGGGGACTTACCGCTGCGATGGCAGCGAGCCCACATAAACCTTCCTTAAGAATCACTCTATCTATTAAAAAATCCGCATCAAAATCCGTTGCGTAGTTTTAAAGATCTAAGCATACATAGGGACAGACAGACGGCGGACAGCGACTTTGTTTTATACTATGTAGTGATTATCTTTGTTTAGTGCTCATGTTACTTTCTAAGATGGCAGTCAAAATGTAAAGTAAATCTAAAATATAATAAAAAATACTTGTATGAAGCCTTGGCGTGTTTTTTATTTCAAACTATACAAAACAAAAAACAAAATAGTATATTCTTTGTTGTCTTGTCTTTAGTAGTTGCTGCGTGGTCTTGTCTAAGTTTTAAATATTTTTGAACTTTAAATAACTGCTTTTAGAGCTTGCTAGTTTTGTTTCAATTCCTGTTAAAGTTATAAATTATTTTGAACCCTAAGTAACTAGTTTTAGAGTTTACTATCTTTCTTTCAGTTCCTGTAAAAATGTTATAAAGTCCTCTCTTATTGCTACCCTACAGTCCTCTAAGATACCTACCAGGGGCGTAGCTAGCGCCGTATCTGCCGTATCAATTATACGGAGCCCCAAACTACGAGGCCCCAAAACGTGCGTAAGCAAAAATTAATAAAAACTTCCCAATGTTAGATTTTATTTCAATAATTAACTCGTCAAGTACCGTCATTATAGACACAATTATAGAACAATAGGTTGCAGTCACCGGTGACCGCTTGGTGTTTGACAGTTTAAACAAGACAAACTAAACAATTTTTTAAAAGTTGGCAGAAACTTTAGAATAACTAAGTAATCATAGTCCGATAATATATGCAGAAGAATTTGTCTGGAATGTTTTCCGATTTTCATAGAAATTTTATGCAAAAAATCTGTTATTTATTTATTTATTTTAATTCGGGTAACCAACAGCTATGAAACAAATAATAAAATTTCAGAATATGCTAATACAAAGCCAATTATAGGTTTCCACGTCTAGCTATAGTATATTTTTACAGAGGTTTTGCGAATGCAATGCACATAAAAGTATAAAACTTGGATAGTCATTCAAAAAATTTTAGGTTTAGTCGCCTACGCACCTTGGAACTGCTTGTGGTAAATGGATCAAGTCCTAAATCCTTGCACAATCTATTATAATTCCTACTCACTCGCACAATATAGGAATTTTGTCTATTATTTGAGGAAGAAGTTGGGACAGCAATTGGTGGGTTAAATCGAACCGACTTTTTCGGAACATTAAATGACAGCTTATGCAAAAGGTCTGAGCAATCGATTTCGCTATTCAGTATTTTGGCAAAATAAGTGCAATCGGCTATTCGACGGCGATTAATAAGTGGGTGGAGATGAAATTTTTTGCATAGTTCCATATAATTCTCCGATCGATACGGTATCTTCAGACGAAAACAAAGAAAGCGAATAAATCTTTTTGGATGCTCTCAATGCGGTCTATGTACTTGTCATAGCAGGGGTTCCAGATTTGGGAAGCATATTCAAGATGGCTTCTGACGAATGTGCAGTACAGGATCTTAAGTGTTTTGGCCTTTCTGAAACAGCCCCCGAGCCTTTGTACAAAACCCAGTGCTTTAGAGGCTTTTGCCACCATTTGCTCAATGTGAGTATTAAATAAAAGTTTTGAGTGAGTCATGGTAAACGCCCAGATCCCGCACTCCAAGACTACTAGATAATATTTGGCCCTTTAAGCTATAGGTAATCTGAAATGGAACACGCTTCCTGCTAAACGTAACGACAGAGCATTTAGCGGGGATTAAATCAAACCTGTTGGACTGACAGTAATCGGTCAGACGGTCCAAGTCAGACTGTAGTGACAGCATATCATTAGTTGATGATATGGAAGTAAATATCTTCATATCATCGGCAAAACAAAGAAGTTTAGAATTATGAAAACAAGAGTCTATGTCATTGACGAATATTATAAACAGTAATGGCCCCATTAAGGATCCCTGGGGCACCCCACTGGGAATTGAAACCCAGCTTGAAACATAATTACTGACAACTACGGCCTGCGACCTATTCTCCAAATAAGAGCAGAACCAACGATGAAGGTCCCCTCTAATACCATTCAAGTGTAGTTTCATTTTTAGAATGTAATGATCGATTCTATCAAAACATATGCTATAGTCTGTGTAAATCACATCGACCTGCTCACCATTGTCCATTCTCTCCGTCAAATAGTCATTTAGATTCGAAACCGTAGACCTTCCCCGAAGAAACCCATGCTGGGATGAACTGAACGACAATTTCAGTGCTGCATACACTTGATCATAGACCACTCTCTCAAATACTTTAGCCAATATGCATAGTTTAGAAATTGGTCTATAGTTTATAATTTCATTCTTATGACCCTTTTTATGTACCGGAGTAATAAACGCTGATTTCCAAATATGAGGCACAACACAAGCGGAGAGTGATTTTTTAAATAGTAGGGAAACTGGTTTAGCAATTGTCTTTGCACATCCAATAAGGAATTTAGGTGATAAATGATCAGGGCCAGCCGACTTAAAAGGGTCAAGTGTACTGATCAATTTGGTAATGGAATCCAGATTAACTTCAATCGTGTGTATGTCCGTCAGCACATTTGAATGGCCGTCCGCCAGATACTGGCCAATATCCGTGGTGGTCATGTTCCCATCTGGGGCAAGAAAGGTAGAGAGAAAATGAGCAGAAAAAGCATTACAAATGGATTCGGGCGAGGAAACAGTCGAGTCACCATATTTAAAATTATTTGGCATAGCATTAGCTTTGTAACGATGTTTTACAAAACTCCAAAAACGTTTAGGATTTAACTCAATACCTGATTCCGTAGTCATCAAATAGTTTCTATAACATGCCTCCTCTAGCCCTTTAACCCTATCCCGTAATAGCCTAAACGTGGCGTTATCAGACAGTCGACCATATACTTTAAATTTACGGAGGTATTTAGATTTTTACCTAATCAAGTGTTTGAGCTCCGAAGAGTACCAAACCGGATACGAACTGTGAGAAATCTTCCCCGATGGCACATATTTGACCTTCAATTCATTGACAACAGAATAAAAATATTTTATCGCCTCATCAAGTGTCATATTAAGAAACACCCTCTCCCAATCAATAGCCAATATATCTTGGTTAATCGAAGTAAAATCGCCTTTTTCATAATAGTACTGAGTATAGGGAGCAGGAGTTAGATGCGAAGACTCGGCAAACAGCATAGTCACTAATAAAGCAGGGTGATATCTATCAATAGGTACCAAGTGAGTTAAGGATTTACTAACTGAGATATTCTCATTACACATGAACAAATCCAGAATACCCCCAAAGTCATTTAACACCCCGTTATATTGCTGGAGTGCTAACATTTGCATTTCATCCGTCAGTATACACTCATCACTGCTAGTAACATCACTAGGTTAATAAATACCGTTTTGAGACTGCCATGAAATACCGCTCAAATTAAAGTCGCCCACAATCAAAAATTTATCTATAGGATTATTTAACATAGCACTATTCAAGGAACGGAGAAAACTCTGTAACTGATCGGAGAAAGAGTGGCCCAGGTTCTGCTTACACAGATAGATAACACACAAGTTCAATTTAAAAGCGATTTTAGTGATGGGTTGCCGCAAGGTCAAAGTTATCCATAGATCTTCAGCGGAGGAGTGAAAAGATGGTTGCGGTATTGCAGATATACATTTACGAACCGCTATCAATACTCCACCACCTCGAGTTTGACCAGTCTGACTGTAATCACGGTCCCGACGCCACACTATGTACCGATCGTCAAACAATTCCGAGTCAGAGATACCGTCAACCAACTATGTCTCAGTCAAGACTATAATATAGTAATCAACTAAACATAGCTCACGATAAAACATATCCGTTTTAGTACGTAGTCCACGCACGTTTTGGTAGTAGATTACCAGGTTTTCAATGCCATTCGGAGCCATGTGTACCTAGGTCTTAAGAATCATAAAAGAAAACTGTCTAACGTCACTATAACAACAATAAAATGAGTTTAGATTGAGCAGTCCAAACATAAAATAAGCAGTGAATACAAAAATCAATAAAACCTGAGCAAGTAGGGTACGCAGGTATAATGTCATTATAAAAACTAAAAAGATGAGGTAGTTAGTAAATAATAGTTGAAACTTAAAATAAATGATCAGAATAAAATCCAAATAATCTTCCATTAGAGCATATAAGATAAGATACTATTATGATATTGTGTAAAAATGAGAAAGATAGGGTAATTCGATATTAAATCGCAAACAGATAACTGAAGAGTATAGCAGCAATTATTTTTTCCTATATGTGCAAGCGAGACGGACACGCACCTACCTTCGCAAATGCAGGGTATAAACATTATGACCACAGGTGCGCCAGCGATGCTCAACCTTTCACAACAAATAAAATTATAATTGAAATTAAATATTATGTGATTATTGCGTGTGCAAAAAATATAACTAGGGTTAAAAGTATAAACACTATAACACAATGCATTACGGATAGTATGATAGAAAGAGACTTCACAATCACAACACACTACGACAGTTTGTTTAAATCTCTTTCTTTAGAGATGACGAAGACTGGTGACCCATCCTGCTTCCGTACATGAATCTTTCCATGTTTGACCCAGACATGCTTAAAATCTCTTTCTTTCGCCAAAGATCTCGTCCTATTCAAAAGTTTTTTGGTAACAGGGTTGAGATGATCATTCACGTATACTCGGTTAAGATGACTTTGAAACCCTAGGTCTTGGGCAGTTAATGTCTTAAGTGACCGTGCTGCTGCCACAAAGTCTTCCTTTATATATCTGTTGAGAAAACTGACTATGATTGATTTTTCTTTGGAGTTGAACATGGGTATCCTGGTTATGTAGTTGACCTGAGCATTTGGGAGCGGGAAGCCAATCTTCTGACTGACTTTATTCAGGATGGAAAAAGATTCTCATCCCTCTTCAGAGGAATGCCCTTGATTTCGACGTTGTTGAGTCTCGATCTTTGGTCATTACTTGACATCTCCTCTTTAACAACGTCTACATCTAACTGAAGGACCCGAACAGACTCCTGAAGATGCTCCACCGCCACGACCCTGGACTCAATTTCAGCAAGCTTCTGAGAAAATTCATCCAGTCTACTACCATTAAATTCACAACTGGCTTTGATGTCCGTAAGTTCATCCCTCATAGTCTTGACATCATCCGGTAGCATCAGTAGACCAGCCATTTGTGCCTTTACCTCACGGATCTGCTTAAGGATTATATCGAACGACGCAGGTTCCGGTGTAGGTAAGGGAGAAGGTTGCGGTGACGGCAAGGGTGAGGATGTGCGGCATGTTGGGCATTTCCAACCCGCTCTTCTCTCAACACCCAATTTCCTCCATCCGGCTTCAGTGATATTAGCGCAGCCAAAGTCCAAGCTCCTTTTGCAAGATGAGCAATGTACGCCATCATTGAAGTCCATATTGCAACGGGCACACTTCATCATTATGACTGTGATTGTTTCTTGGTATGACTACCTCACAAAGTTAATGTGACCAAAGGTTGAGAAACTCTGACACTTAGTTGATCAAGCGTAAATGCGTGCATACGACTAATGCGCTCGCGCGGTACTGAGAAAGCTTTATCTTTAAGAAGGGCCCCTAAACAATATTTTATACGGTGACCCGCCAAGGCCTGCTACGCCACTGATACCTACACTAGATAGAAACATGCCATTTTGAATTCAAATTAATCTTTCTTAAGGTATGTAACCACATCACTGCCTAGCTTCACTGACAGACAGAAGACGGACGGGCAAATCAAGTTTTGACGTGCTTAATTAAAGATTAATTGAAATAAATGCTTTATCTTTGACATTACCACATTATTACATGCATGACACTCTTATATGAAATAAAAATCTTCCGAAAACTCAGTAGTTTTGGTTGGGCATTATCTGTTAACTGTGAGTCAGCCAGTAACGGATGAGCTTTCTATACATAATATAACATCAGGCCTTTTATCCTCAAAGGGGTAGGCAGAGGTGCACATAGTACCACTTTTCACTGTTAATGTAACACCCACTTTTCACTGTTTATGTTATGAGTCCCATGTAATAGGGGGTGAGCCTATTGCCATATACCAGGCACAATTCCAGACTCCGTGCTACTACTTAGAATTAAAAAAAAACCCATAGATACTTTGCCCGACCCGGGAATCGAACCCGAGACCCCTTGCCCGGCAGTCGCAATTGCAACCACTCGGCCAACGATGCAGTTTTATACATATATAATTATATATTTGTTATTTTTTATTATTATCGCAATCCCATCAGACAGTAATAAACTTATGTTATAATGGTGTTCCATTATAACATAAGTTAACATACATAATATAGTTATGTGCTACGTCATTGTTGAGGAAGATAACATATTAAATTAGACTAGTAGAATGCATTTGCGTCAGCTTGGAGTTGTCATGCTCACTCAAAGGTCTCATTGGCGGTGGCGCGTGCAGTGGATCGCTCGATTCCCTACAATATGGTTGAGTTGGGCGGTGCTGGTGTACGTGTCATGTTCGTGAACGAGCGCCGTCAACTGGGACTGGTCAGCTCCAGACTGTATTATTTATTGTCTGTTATTTTATTTTTCGATCACTTTGACTGGATTTTAGTGTTACATTGTTCTCGCACAATCCAAACAACAAAACTATGTATTTAGATAATTGTATTGTGAACCTGATTGAAAAAGAGTAACCTATGGAGTTTCTTGCTCGTTCTTCTCCATAGGAATCTACACCTTGGAATCAGCAAGTAGCTTCACTTTTAATTTTATTGTTGACGTTCAAAAGTGCCTTTCTGGTCTAATTGAAATAAATGATTTTGATTTTGACTTGACTTTGAACATAACATATAAAAATGTTTACAATTTTATGTAGAAGTATCTATTTAAATATTTATTCTGTCTGTTTATTTGTTTGTTAAGCTTCCAAACCTAAATAGCTGTATGAACTTCCACATTTTTACAACTCAAGTACCTAACCAAGTCGACTGTAATCTCACTAGCGCCACCTACTGAAAGCAAAAATAATTTTTTTTTTCTTAGTCAAAGTCAAAAACTAAAATGAAGATAATAATTCATATGTCTTCTATAGATATAATAGAAAGAAACAGACAATAGCAGACTAGCTTTGTCTCTTTCTGATGACATTTTGCGTCTTGTTTATTATAATTATTATAATTGGCCGAGTATTCGCAAGTGCGACTGCCGGGCAAGGGGTCTCGGGTTCGATTCCCGGGTCGGGCAAAGTATTACTGGGTTTTTTTAAAATTCTCAGTAGTAGCACGGAGTCTGGAAATGTGCCCGGTATATGGCAATAGGCTCACCCCCTATTACATGGGACTCATAACAACTAGTGAAAAGTGGGTGTTACATTGTACTATGGTAGAATGTGCACCTCTGCCTACCCCTTCGGGGATAAAAGGCGTGATGTTATGTATGTATTTATTATAATTTTCAATATGCACGTGTGTTAACTGAATAAGCAAGAATTTTCTCCGCGAATTTGAACTCTATCACCATACACCTATGTGCGTATTTATTAATCAATTGTGATGTTAATAGGGGGACTTGAAACACGATACTACCGTTTCAGTAAGAATATAATGTCTATAACATTATCATTGAAATAAATATTTAATTATTGACGCTCAATTAAATTTTCAAGACAGTTAAACAGGTGTTTTATTGACCTTGGGATCTGTTTTACACTTTTTTTTTGAAGTAAATAATATAGAATTATATTGGAAAGTTCCTACACGAGTGCAAACTGGTTCATAAAAGAATTTCAGAATTAATTCATTAAATAAATATTTATTCAGGGTTGGTAGTCTCGACAATGATGACCATAAAAACTGTTACTAAGTCAGAGATTCCATTAATTGATTTTCAACTTTATTACAACGACATAAGGTTGAGATTCAATTGATTGATGTTCCATTTTGAAACAGGAAAAAGAAAAAAAATGTCTCCTCATGAAATTGGTTAGTTTAAAAATGCTTTGTAATGGAGGATGTCTGACTGTATGTAGGAATTATACATGTACCTAATGCAAAACCGGCAATTAAATTAGGCTATAATTAAACTGTCAAACACCAAGCGGTCACCGTTGACCGCAACCTATTGTTCTATAATTGTGTCTACAAAACCGGTACTCGACGAGTTAAAATTGCAATAAAAGTGAACAAACCTGTGGTATATAGCTATGCTATGGATAGCAGGCCACTTGTCCCTCGCTTCATCGCAGATAGACTTCATAGCCTTCAGCGCCATGGGCTCGTACGCTTCGTACTCCAACCTTAGTACCTGCACCAAACAAAAAAAATTATGTTATGCAAAATTGATCCACCAGTTTGGCCACCCCCGGCTACCGTAAGTGCTGGACCAGAACCAAACCCGTACGTACGGCGCGCGCTTTAAAGAGCTTTCAGACCACCATAGATGGGGGGCTCAGTAGGGCTGATGCCCGATACTACGGCTCGAAGATCAGGAGTAGGAACGGGGTGATTTTTAGTCAGTAAGAGTCTGACACTCCCTCCGCCTAACCCAAGGTGGGACTTCTCCCTGAAATGAATTCTCATTGGATGGTATAATGACTTCTCAAAAAAAGTGTGTCCACCATGGTCAAGACATTTCATTTAATGGGGCTCCTAATGGACTATCCTCTAGCTAAGGATCGTGGCAAATAAACGATTAGGCAAAGGTATGATGTGTCGTCAAAATGAACTAAAATATAATGTTAACTACGTCAAATAACTGTACAATAAATAAATAGTCAACTTCCTAACTAGGTACATTAAAATAGCGGCTTAACATAACAAGGGAAGAAAACACAAGCTAAGAAAATTATAGTGTAAGGAGTACAATAATGTACAACTTGTACAAGGCTATTATTAGAGAATCAGTCGTTCTAGCTAACAATTATTTATGTCGTGAGCCACGTTATAGAAGGATATTGTAATAATATTAAATGGCATTAAAATAAGCGAGCAAGTAATACCTAGAAATAATTTTTCAATAAATTTTTATTAGGTCGACCCGCGACTCATTATGTAGGTAACAAAATCTAAGGATCTGAATTAGGCACACTTCTTTTCCTTGTATCATCATGAAACTTGGCAAGTACACGTTGATTAGATGACAATACAATATTATGGTGCAATCGGACTGATTTGATGATGGAATTAAGTTGGTTTATGGAAACTTGGACTGCTTGCTACTAAATTAGTAAACATATCATCGAGTTTCGGCTCATTGGATATGTTCAGTCCCCTGATGATGAGGGCATATAATGATCAGATATTATTTTGTAACGGAGCTGCGGAAGGCCTAACGGGTTGCCAGGGCTCCGGCGTGAAGTGCAGGAATAAGAACAGGGTGGATTTTAGTCAGTAAGAGTCTGACACTCCCTCTCACCTAACCCAAGGCGGGAAAAGCCATTGGAGATTTTCCCCTTCAAAAAAAGGCTATTCTGTAAGATGTCAAATCGAACTCTCGAAATGAGCTCGATCGCAATCTAGCCTGTCATTCGTCAGTCGTTCTCACAACCAATGACATAGCAGACCGCTATCGAGCTCACTTCGAGAGATTGAATTGACATCTTGCAGAATTGCCTAGTAGGAGCCTGTTTTTAGTTTTCGGAACAATGAATTTATTTATACGTATGATACTAGCTTTTACCCGCGGCATCGCTCGCGTCACAAAAGGATAAAAAGTAGCCTATGTGACTATCCATCCCTTCAAATACCTTCAGTTTAATAATCACGTTACGGTAAAAAGTACCTACCTCCGTTTTGCCGTTTAAGACAGACAAACAAACAAATAGCTTCCCGCTTGCGTCGAATTCGGTTATATCGCGCTTTTTAGATGTTTCCGTGGGAATAAAAAGTTCTGCCGCGGTACAGCCTTCTTTTTCCAGGACTTTTTAAGCGTGAAAGAACAACATACAGTAGGAGTTATTTTCGCATTACCACAAATACCATCCTCCCATTTCAATTTAAAAGACTTCACCTAACTAATATACAGCTACTGTATCAATCAACCTAAACAATGAACAAAGCGACTAAAAACGACGAAAAAACAATAACTACTTTAGATAATAATATCTACCTAGAAAAAAACACTTGACTAATCAAAACTATTATTGAGCGAGCGAAAACAAAATCAATCACAGTGCTAGATGGTTACACCAAAATTCAATTGTTTCGGAAGCTCGGAACCTATCGCCGGCAACGAAACCATAGCGCCATCTAACTCGATCCTAACGCCATCTATAGAGCGTTGAATCAACAGCATACAATTTATTTGCTAATTGTTGAGTATTGTTGACGCTATGATTTCGTGTACAACTTAAAATTTATATAATACACAATTTAATCTAAAATGGTAGGAATAATTAAAAAAAAATACTTAAAAAAACAACGTTACCACATTTTGAAAATGTGCATCGAGTAAGTGTAGGTAGCGCTATAGATTAAAGCGTGAGATTTCCAATTAGTAGGTAATTCATTGACTTGTTTATATTAATATTTTTGTTTTCCCTCGGGGATATCAATTTTTTCCGGGATAAAAATTACCCTATTATTTAATCTGGACTTCTAACTTTACGTTACTATTTCAAAGCAATCAGTTTAGTAGTTATGGCGTGAAAGCGGAACAAACAAACTCACTTTCCGATTTATAATATTAGTAAGGATAGTAAGGATGGGCCTAGAAACCTATCTATTCAGGGTGAATTAGCGTCATGTAAAGTGAGTTTTAGTCACCTATAAAGTCTTTATCAGTTGTACAAATACTGCGTCACCATGTTCATTTAGTTCCAAAACTACCAAACTGGTTCCTCATGTTTAGGTAATAAAAACCGTTTGTTTTTCACTTTTTGTTTCGTAATTTAATGATCTTGATCTGTTTCGTACTAATTAATTACACTTTCAGTTTTTCTAGAAAAGACATAACCGACTTAGTTTTGTGGCATAATATATAGTGTGGGAGAGCCATGCTTCGGCACGAATGGGCCGGATCGGCCGGAGTGATACCACGGCATCACAGAAAACCAACGTGAAACGTTCGTTGCGTTGTGTTTCGTCGTGTGAGTGAGGTTACCGGTGGCCCAATTGCAATTCCCTGAATGCCCAACAAATCCTCAAATTCCTAATCCCCATAAAGCCGATAACGCATTTGTAACGCCTCTGGGGTTCCAGGTGTCCATGGGCACTATAAAATTGTACCTACTGGTACTATTATAATTTAAGTATCCCAAATCGGCAAGAGCGCGATTTTATGGTCCATACATCTGGTACCATTTTTTCAGACTCGTCTGGTCTAGAAGAATCAAGTATGAACTATGGAGTTCTGACGTCATGGTATATTACATGACAAGTCACTTTTTATCAGTTAGATAGTATTTCTTATTTATAGTAATCACAAAAATTTCCTAATAGATAAGTTTGGTCACACGGTCCGTTTATTTATTCTATTTTGAGATTCTGATTTAATCTGTTAGTTTAATATGATAAATTATCAAAAATATTAAGATATCAATGCTTAGCAACAATAAGACCTTTGTGCTTGTAAATGTTTGTTTTTTTTTTTAACTTTGTAAATCACAGGGTGTGTTTATTATACTTCACACCTAGACAGAGATTCAAAGCTACACATACAATTTTGAAAAAATGGATAATGATCTGTTGGTAATTATTTGGCTGGTGTTGGCAAAGTTCACTCATACTAATAATAAATATTATGGCTGCTACATAATAATAAATAATATTAAATTAGGATGAGGGCAGGAAGAAATAGAATAATAAAAAAAACAAAATGAATTTGCTTACCTTTTTCCCTTCAAAATTATCCCTAGTGGTTCCAATAAATACAGATACTGCCCCACATCTGTCATCCGTAACCAACTCCGTGATTTCATCCACGGACAGTTTATCCGGAGTTAATTTTAAATGATCCATTTTTTCACACACTAAAAGTTCTTATTTTGAATAAAAATATTGCACTAATGTGCTAATTTGTATCAGTCTATCAAGCACTCGGGAGATGGAACTATATTGAAGTTTCTGTGTTCTAGAAACTTCTTTTATTAACCACCACTGATTGGAGGAATAACAGCAATACTGTCACGTTCCCTGATTTCTATATCAATATCTTCGTCACAAACTTCTTCGTTCTTCGCCAACAATATATTGTTTTTAATAGCTTGTAAATTGTAACTCTCTACTATTATATTCAGTAGTTTACTGTAGCTAATCTTGTTGGGAAGACGTATTGTAGACTCCTTGGTACCAGCTAACTCTTTAGATTGTGCGAAAAACAGTAACTTCACATTGACATCATGGGCTATTTCCATATTTTAATCTGAAAATAAAAAAAGAACATTATACACACTTTTGAAAATAAAAGAATATACCTACATATTTTTATAAAATGAATGTGATTAACTAGCAAGTGCTTCTGAATTTAAAATATCGGGCATTCAGCTAAAATATTGTATGAATTAGTGCCAGGTTGGTAACTTAGTTGCAAAAAAAGCCAAGAGAAAAAAAAAATGTAGATGTAGGGTATTATTAAATTATCACAATGATTAAATACAGAAACAATGGAAATGAATAATTAACTTAAACAATAACAAATTAATTGTGTTTTTCAAGCAATCAAGTTATTGTTTCATATTATTTATTGGTCAAACAATGTTGTTTTAGTAAAGCTATTAGTCAATAATTTATTTATTACTATTAAACAAAAGTGTT
Source organism: Spodoptera picta (assembly GCA_038387885.1). Taxonomy (NCBI): domain Eukaryota; kingdom Metazoa; phylum Arthropoda; class Insecta; order Lepidoptera; family Noctuidae; genus Spodoptera; species Spodoptera picta. The sequence goes on along the minus strand of JAZHFQ010000384.1, from coordinate 1,244,808 downwards.
CAGTTGCAGTTCTTTTGCTAGTTTTATTTTAATTTGATTGAATTATCTGTTTTATAATACAAGTAATAAAAAATTTATTGTTATTTGCATAATTATTTTTAAATAGTTAATAGTAAGTTTATTTATGAATAAAAATTAATGAAGATGAAGTTATATTAAAAATTTAAACTAAAAGAAAGTATCGTTAATACAAAATAACAAGAATTCAGAGCATGACCGTAAACTTTCATTACTCCTTTCGCTGACCCTTGTAACTCATAAACCGGTTATTATAAAAAAAAACAAAACTCAACCGAATAAAAAAAAACACATACTCGTATCTATTATTAGCGCGAGGGCCAACAGCTCGTCTCCTTTATTTTTAAATTTAGAACTGCATAATAAGAACTGGTCAACCAAAGTACATATTCCGCTATTTATAATTATACTAATTTATCACGTTACATACGTGTGTCGCTGAACACACTCGCACATGTACTACGAGCACTTTTAATGTAAATTGTAGACGGCGATACCGCGGCTATATCGCAACTGGTTTTCTCGTCTGCAACTTCAGTGAACCTTGACGAAGTATTTTTGATTATACTGATAAAAACTATGCATTAAACTTCAAGTCATTGTACTAACGCTTGATATTTGATGTACTTCACGTGAATGATGTAACCGAAATGAAATTTGTTATTAAAGCTAATCAACATGAAAATACGCTGAGGTTAGGAATTAACCTTGACTTTGTATATTATTTTTTGTATTGAAATGACGAGTTCAATGTATAAAATATACTCACAAAAAACATTATAACTTTTATATACTTAAATTAACACTCAATTTTAATATTCGGTATAAAGTAAGCAAAATCTTTATTTGTTTTCTTACAAATGAAAAACAACATAAAATCACCTGATATTTGACAGAACATAGAATAGTTTTCGGAGGTAGTAACAAAACCATCTTGGATAGTTTTCAGATGTAATTACAATTTTTTATGTTTGATAACTCACATAATATTTTAAGATATATTTATATCTAATTAAAATGTAGTAAATATAATTATTTGAAAAAATATTTTATTATATGTAACTTGCTTTATTAATTAACTGCAGCGCAATAAAGACGTTTACACATAACCGGAAGTTTTCACTGTGTAGGTGATGAGCATAAAATAGCAGTTATTTTAGAAAACGTTAGTAAACATTTTGGTTATTTGCTGTTGTTTGGAATGACTTTTGAAAGAGCGATCTAAGAATACAAATAAAAAATTGTTCAATGTTACTACTCTTTGCCAAAATTATGAATGCAACAAAGAAGTAACAGCTTTGCAATCGCGTTCTTTTGCCAACTGCGTAAATAAATGTTTTAATTCAATATTTACTTGGTACCAATTTATAGAAACAAGACTTCTTAAAATTAAAACTAGTGAAAGTTAATTTTTATAAACGACTTCAAATAGCTGGAGCATATTAATTATTATGTTTTTCAGCTTATTCACTTAATTATTTGACGAAGAAGTCGACTAATTTCAACAAGCCATGCTAGAGGCTCATATGCATAAGCAGCATTCCGTGACTCACGACACGGCGACTGTCGCGCATAGCTTTACTGGCATGGCTTAAAACTAATCGGGTCGAAAAACAATAACAATAATTTAGTAGGTATGCCTCACGAAACTTATGATATGAATATAACAGGAGCATAGTTTTATCCTTTTTTATAATTTTTTACGTATTTCGCAATTCTAGGAAAGTTAATAATTGCTATTACCAGTAAGCTGAATTCAACGATTAATATTAATGATTATGTTTACTGTCACATGAATTAGTATTTTCTAAGTTACTTAGTTACTTAAGATGCAATTATTTTTAACGTTACTATTTATTTTATGTGAAGTGATACCTTTTCAATCACAAATAACTGAAATAACGTTTTATGAATGACATTAACGAATAACGTATGTCGTATACTCTATTATCATCACTACTCGGCAGTGTACACAGAACTTTATGTCAACTGACATTTCAAATTATAAAAAAGTTACCGGATTTCAAACGGTCTCGGAGCGGGCGGTGTATTTGTGTTTAGGTTCAACAGCTCTGCATCGCATTTTGGCAAGATTCCCTCGGGTGCGCGCGTTACATAAAATGAACGTCGCGTTTCGTGCCACACAAAAAGGATAAAAATAGAATTTGAGAGTGAGTTGCGTGTTCACATCACCGACATTTTTGTTTTTAAATGACATACATACGCGCGTCGCCACTTGTACTACGCCGTATTAGAAATCTTAGTGAAATTATCTGAAATCGGTTAACTGTAAACATTGGACTAATTTTTTCTTTGTGTCTCTCTCCAGATTGACGCTTGGAGGACAGAAATTACAAGTGCGGGCGCCGTCTATAGTGACTGAAACTCAGTGTGTGTGAGTGTTGATCAAGTGTTTGGTAGTGGACTTGCGAAGATGGCCCATCAAGTGGAGCCGATGGACATAGACAGTGACTTTGATAACAAAGAGAACAGTTTACATCACAACAATGTGCTGCCGTTTACGGAGAAGGGCTACGAAGAGCTGGACGTGTCGGAGCTAAACATGAAACTCAGGTACTCTGTCACTCCAGCTTCCTCGCCTATGTCTAAGAGCTACACCGCCAACTGCCTTGACAATAGAAGCATAGAATCAGGGGATGACACTTTAAATGTAACAATCAATGAGAATAGTAATTTAACAAGATCACTTAATTCTAATTTGACTAAGAATGACAGTGTTGTAAAATGTAGCAAAACTTTACCACTTCAAACAATATCTACAGAGCAATTTGTAGACAGTAATAGGAACACATCAGTGCTCCGGACTCAAGACACAACTATTACTCAAGATAATGCTAATGTGACTGTCACAGTAAGCGGTCCCAGTGACATTGATGATCACCTGTTGAGTTCATCATCATCTGCAGTACAAACTCCTGAAGCAACAACACCAACAAAGGAAATTCCTAAGAATGATGGTGGATCTCCTATAATGCGTGGCCTCAAAAGTGTTCTCAATATGTTTAGATCGTCACAAAGTCCTATACCACCTGCAGATAGTGATGATGTTGTGAAACCGGACATACTGAGCCCGGTAGAGGCTTCAGTGACATCTGAAGAAGCAAAAGCAAACGCTATGTTAGTATCCACACCAATTTCAGCACATCGGAAGAAAGAAGCGAGTCCTACAAAAAGGAGTAGTCCCACTAAAGAACCAATTGTGTTTAATGAGGACCTCGAGAAAGAGCTGCAGTGGAAAGATGAGACAACCATAATATTCAGCCAGGAGCGTATCCCTATACACAAGTTATTCTTTCCGCTTGGTCAACCTGAGGCGCAGAAGCCTACTTCTAGCCAAGAGGTGCCAACACCTCAGAAGACACAGGATTTGGATTCTACAGTTGAATATATGGATATATCATACAATGATTCAATTAGAGATAGAACTATGACAGACATACAAGAATTGGCTAATAAGACTGATGGAACTATAGGTGTTGAGTCTGACGGAGAGTTTGTGGACTGTGAAACAACATTTACAAAGAGTGACTCAATACTAGAAGATAATGATAAGACTCCTGTAAATAAAACACAAGATTTAACTGAAGATATTGAGAATATAAGTGAAAATACAAGTTCAAGGCTCAAACAAGTAGTTTTGAATACTACCCAAGATATTTTAGATGCCACCCTGTCAATAACCCCAGAAGACTTATTACCAGAATGTTTAGTTAAAAGTCAACAATTACCAGAACGAGTATCACAGTCTACAAATACTACATCCAATATTCCAAATGAACCAAAGCTTGACGAATCCATTGAAATGAATGACACGAAAATATTAGAAGACACCTTGCACAATATATCAACATTTGAAGAAGAAATTCCTAATATAAATGATACTATGGCATTATTGAACCAAACAGTAGATGTGCAAGATCCTAATTTAACTAAAACATTTGATATTAAGCCAATTCTAGATCAAACAGTAGACATAATAAAACCTGCAGAATGTACTGAAAATCCTAATTTGACTAAAGTATTAGAAAATGTTACAGTCGAAACATTAAGTATAGTAAAACAAGAACATCCATTAAATGAAACTTGGAAAGATAATAAAATGATTGCTGAAGAAGCTGAAGAATTTGGAAGGCCACCAGTAGATGTCGAAAACAATTCGACCCATGTTACTGATCTCAACACTACAGATACAATAAGCCCACAAGATACTGAGATCCATACTTCAAATATTACTATCACAACATATTCTAGTCCTGAAATATTCAATGAAGTTGATAAACTATCACAAACTTTTGAAGTTGAAGAAAAATCTGTACCTGTTAAAGAGGCATCAATGACTGAGTTAGCTGCAGAAGTACCATTACCTGATGAAGATGATCTTGAGAAGGAACCTACCCCAGATATTGCTAATGAAGCACCTAATAGTTTGCCTTTAGACCTTGTTGATGATATCAAAGTGGAAATAGAAAAACTTGAGGCAACAGAAAATGTAGCAACACAAGTAGAAGTGAATGAGAACATAGACGATAAAATATCAGACACAACTTTGATTTCTTGTGACGTTGACAATTTAAAAGAAGATGCAGCTCTATTTGAATCTTTAGTACATGAAGCAGTTCCAGAAGTTGTCGAAGCAATTTATGTTAAAAGTAAGCAAGTCAACAAAGTCGATCCTGTTGATTTATTACCAGAACCAGTAACTGATAATACAACAATTAGTACAGAACCTGATAAAATAGTTGATCAAGTACACAATGATGTAGAAATGAATACAGATACAGTTACAGAGCCTCTTAATACGACAGTAGAATTTGCCACTGAAGGAAAGCAAGGGAACACCTCCATGAATATTAATGAAAGTGTGATTGAATTAAAACCACTTCCTGATATCATCAATCAAATGACTAATGTTGAAAATCTTGTAATGGAAACTATACCTGAACCAGTGATACTAGAACAACCTACTGTTTTGCCAGAAAATAATGTCAATGTAGTTAAGGAAGAGGTTGTCTCGAACGATGGACCAGAACTCTTAACAAAAACTAACGTTTCTGACGTAGAAGAACCTGATAATGTCTTAGAACCTGAGATGGTGGTCGTTGTTGATGAAGTTAATAAAGTCTCTGTTACTGACTCCATTGAAACAACTATTATTGAAGATACACATACAGCTTCAAATATTGATTCAAGTGCAGACCATAACAATCTTGATGTAATTACTGCTGAGCCCCTTAAGCTTGGCGATCAAGTTCAGCCAGTTGAAAAAGTTGATGCACCTATCAGTGAAAATACTGAAACCAAAACTGAAGATGACAAAATTATACTCTCTGAAAATAATAGTCCATTTGTATCAGTCATCGCTGAAAATATTCCTGAAGAAATTAATGTAGAAGAAACTGTTGATGTATCTAATATTAATGAGCAGTTAGCGACCAACACCAGAGTCGTATTCACTCCACCAGCTTCTCCACCAATAGCATCTAAGGGCTATAACTTCAATTTTGATGAAATCGATGATCCCTTTGCTACTAAAACCAAAATAAGAATGTCACCATCATTTGAGACTCCAGTCAAAACTGTTGAACCTGCAAGTACTAAAAGCGCAGATAAAATTATACCGAAAAAAGAAATCAATAATAGTAGAAAATCACAACCAGAAAGAAAAAGACCTGCTACTCCTAAGAAAAAGTTTAATTCTACTTTCAGTGGTGCTGTTAATGATAAAACAGCAGAGAAAATTGAAGCTTCAGGTGATGGTGATTTTAAACTGGATTCATCACCTGATGTAGCTTTGGAACCGAACAATGTCATGATTGAAGAAGACAAAATAACTGAAGAAATTAGAACAGTTCATGAAAACCCAGTTACAAAAGAAGTTAACGTTGTCGCTGAAACATCATCCTCTGTGCAGACTGATGACTTAAAAATTACTTCGTCATCAGAACTGTCTACATATTTCTCTGCGGGCACATCGTCAAGTGAAAGCTTCCCTTCAAGAAATGTCTTCAACATACCAGAGATTGATGATATGAACTTTAATCCGTTTGCAACTAAATCTAAAATGCGACAATCCCCACCTCTGAGTTTTGATGCAAATGTAGAAAATCCTTTTGCTACTAAAAGCAAAATTAAGAATACTCCTGAGTCTTCCATGATATTACTGGATAATGAAATAGTAAAAGAAGAAGACAATGTAATTACCAAATTCCCTACCGACAAAATAGATATTGAGTTAATGGAAAAAGATGCTTCAGGAAACTTGAGTAATGTAACTGCTTCTTCTAAAGCTACTGACGACAAAAATGGTACGGTCAGGGAAGTAAATACTGATGATGATGACACTGTCGAGGGACCGTTCCTAGAGGCTGAAGCTGATGTTTTGAATACTGATGATAAAATGTCTGACTTTGATGGTGAAAATATTGACATGATGCATTTCAATGAATTACCAACTCAAGGAAATGATGAGAATGTTGATAATGGTGAATTGTTTATAGATGCAGAGGCTTTTGAGTTTCTTTTGAATCAGAATAAAAGTAATACAGTTGTTGACAGTGGTAAAGAGAGTTTGTTCCTTAAATTTGATCCACTTTTCGCAAAGAGAATGTCATCTATCACATCAGATGGTTTGGTAGCTTCTTTGAATAAGATTCAGAAAAGACAAAGTACTCCTACAAAGGCAGCAATGCCAGTGAAAGAAGAGAGGTCACCTATCGCTGGACCTTCCAACTTAAACATTACTCAAGACATGGATGTGAGTGAGGAATTCAATGATGATCTGAACGTTACTGTGTCTAAGCCGATGATGGTTGTTCCCCCTGCTGTGAACCCAGTTACACCTAGAAACAAGTCACTGACTCCCAATAGATCGAATAGGCGTTCTATTACATTCACGTCTCCTGCCATGGCTGTTATTGACAGACTACTGTCCTTAAGTGGCAATACTTCCCTTTTGCACGATACCAGTGTTACACAACACACTAGGGAACAAAATGAAGCCGATTTAGCTCTCACACAGTTACGAGAGCTTCTTGCCGAGAAAGAAATACACGTTTACAGTCTAAGGTCTGAAAGTAAAGAACTCAAAGATAGATTATCTTCATTGGAATCTCATTTGAAGAGCTTAGAAGAAGAAAGTCAGGATAGATTGAAGAAGATCAACGACTTGAATGCTCGGCTTGCTGAGAAGACGAAGATCAATAAAGGCATGGCGGCTGTAGTCGAGGAATATGAGAGGACGATAGCTAGTCTGATCTCAGAAACAGCACAAGACAAGAAGAGGCATGCGGAAGAGAGAATAAAGCTGATAAATGAGAGAGATGAACAGACGGCCCACTTAGCCAGCATGGAGGTTTCATTTAGCGACCTTCACAGTAAATACGAAAAGAGTAAACAAGTAATTCTTAACTGTAAGGCAAACGAGGATACGTATAAAAAATCTATAAAAGCATTTGAAGAAAACCTAACAAAAATGCAAAACAATTATGAGCTTTTAAAACAACACGCGACATCAAAGCTCAACCACGCGAATCAGGAGTTAGAGAAGATGAACAAGGCACACGAGGCGGAGGTATTGAAGCTTAATGCCATGATTAAGAGGAAAGAACTCCACATCACGTCACTTGAAGAGTCCCTTGCGCAAAAGACGAAGGCGAACGAGGAGCTGACAGCCATATGCGATGAACTCATCAATAAGGTTGGCTGAATTTATTTTAGGCTTTTCTATATTTGTTGTGTCTGTGATCTAGGCGGATACTCCGAGACTTGCTTTTGTGCTTATCTTGAGATAAGTAGCATTAAGTTTTAACTAGTCTCTACGTTATTGTGCCAAATCATTTTAGTGTAACGACATTTTATTCCTGTTGTTTAATATGTACTCAAAGACTGCAAAATGTGATAAAATTCGATTTCTATAATCATGTTACAGTGTATACTTTATGTAATGTTAACGAGACCATGTTTTCAACAAGTACATCAGACCACAGCACTATTACATTATGCTGGCCATAATTAAAGTGTGCGCTGCGGATTATAAGTCAGACACATATCTTGATATAATAAAAATGTATATTTTTTGCATGTATAACTGTTGTATTTAAATTCCCAGATATTTATTTTGTATGTAAACATTTTCTACAATATTTTTGGGAAAATATAAAAGTACGCGAAATGATATTTTTGTAGATACGTATTCATGAATAACTATGATATATTTGGTATTTAGATAATTATAATGATGTGTATCCTGTTTGTAATACCTGACTGTTTTAGACTAACTCATGCAAAATGTATTTAATGGTAATGTTACTCCTCATTAGCCTCGCGTTGTAACATCGTGCAGATTTCGCATTAATTTAATCTAAGCAGTCTTTATCTGACCAACCTCGATTCCTCGATTAATAATTTTGACATTGCATCTCATTTTGTTCCACAATTACCGATCTCTAATAATAATAATCACATATGCAATTAGATAATAATTTTGGACATGACAATAAATTATTGAATGTGAAATTATAATAGCTCGACTTTCCATATATAACGGGTTGTTTGTCAGTTATTTTTGTACAATATAGAATTTAGTTATTATTTTAGCAAATAAAGTTGTCATTTTTCATATCTTTTGTTTTATTTATCCTTCAGACTAGAGAAAATAGTATTTCAAGCGTTATGGAGTGCCATAACGCGACCAACATAACATAACATAACATCACGCTTTAATCCCCGAAGGGGTAGGCGGAGGTGCACTTTATGCCATTGTATGTACAATGTAACACTTTTCACTATTTATGTTATGAGTCCCATATAATAGGGGGTGAGCCTATTGCCATATACCGGACACAATTCCAGAGTCCGTGCTACTACTGAGATTTTTTAAAACCCCAGTAATACTTTGCCCGTCCCGGGAATCGAACCCGAGACACCTTGCTCGGCAGTCGCACTAGCGACCACTCGGCCAACGAGGTAGCCATAACGCGACCAGTGGGTCGAAATAGGACAAGGACAACTATTCTCAATTTGTTCGTTTCTGAGTATAATCGGGAACTTTCAAAGTCACAGTTGCATGCTCTTGGGATTGTTTCAGTACGAAATCACGGAAGTTTTATATCCGTTTCGATTCTCCTGTCGGTTTGTTAAAGTCAATTTGATAGATTTGATTAACATGTCAAATTGTCAAGCCATTTGAATGGCGTACGAGTGATTCACGTCGCTGGTAAATGGAGGAAAGGTTTCATATAAACGCGATGCAATTAGCTGATATTTTCAATGTTATTTCAGTATTTTTCCTTAAAATGAGAGCATGCATAATAATATCAACTGGTAATACGTATCTACTTTCGCAATTAGTTATGTTATTGGAAAAGTAACTCGATTTATTGGCAAGCATTTCTCCCGGGATATGTCGATACAATTCTTGAACATAAACTTTCTATAAAATACTGCACTATTATAATTTATCTACGGCATGCTCCGAGCACATCTATTTCGAACCAAATTTACGAGGCTTTTTTTGTAGACAACGCATTTTATTATTCCAATAGTTTATTTTATGAACAGCAGTATTGGAATCTGAGTTCTAACAACATTGAGCTTGTTGCTATTTTCATTCGCATTAAAATTCAATGATTGATTCCGTTTCAAATTGATATTCTTTTATTATCTGCAATGAAAGATTCAGCAGCAGTAAATAAATAAAGTTTACTGGGGTTATCATTCTAGGTCTGCTTAATAATTGCAAACAAGTCAACTGTTTAAGGTTCGATTCTCAGCTGGCGAAAGTAACCACTTATAAATGTTTCTATATCCTGATCATGACATCGGTTGTTTATCTAGTGTTCGTTTAAGTTATCTTCATAAAATTCATTATTTTATTTTGGGGCAAACAATATTACTAACAGAGACTACATTTCTGCTTATCCATTTAGTATCAGACAACAACCCATGTTATGTCATTACACTAGAAATGTGCTGGGTGACAGACATGTGCTGCTAACGGCGAAGTGCACATTCACAGATCCGGTTTGAAATGGTCGTTTTTTGTTGCGCTGTGGATTGCGGAAATGGTGTGAAGTTACACTACACAGGACACTTTCTTAACGCCCTTGAAATCAGAGACCAAACAAAGGTATTTGTGAAGAGAATTAGTTTAAATTAAACCTAATCCGTATATTCCTTCGTGTTTCGCTTAAGCGCTAATGATTTCTCGAAACCGTCGTTCTAAATTGAAAGTTTTCTTAACGACTGGCGAAGTTAATTTACGCGTCCACGACTAAATAGATTTCCAATACATATATCCATAGGCAAGTAAGCTATACATTATGCTTCGGTATGTATCATTACACCATGTCAGCTCGGGACTATAGGAGAATAAAATTACCATTACATTGCACGCGAGCGCAGCAGCGGGCAAAACATCGTGGAATTATTCAACTGACGGCTCCGTGCATACGTTTGATAAATGTGTGAAATATGTACTTTATGTCGTCCTAATCAGTGCCAGGCCGTGCCACCAACTATTTGGACAAAAAATTGCCATCTATGAGACTCCCGCCTTTCCTCGTTGGGATTCCGAACGAGGAGGTTCTTTATCGTTGCCATGGCAACGTGCGACAAACACTGCCAAACATTCTCATTGAGTAGCGATCAAAACGGGTCGGCTAACGATTATACACGAGTGATGTATGACGAGACGGTTAACGTGGTTAACGCTAGAGAGATCGACAGCCCGTCGAGTGACGAGGAAGTGGTAAAAGCAACGATGTCCAAATTTAATCCGCCAGTAAGGCACACCGCCAGGCATGACTTCGATTCCGACAGTGAAACCGAGTCCGAGGGCGACAAATTTCTGGAAAATATGTCCGGCGAAGATCAGGTTAGTACATTTTTGTCTTATGTAACTACGTAATTGAATAAATAGTCCCCTTCTAAAAGTAATTGCTGCATAATAGACGTTAAACCCAATTTTCATCATAATTACAATTGTAAAACGTTTTCGCCCTTTCTAATCAATAAAGAAAGCAAGAAACGGACAGTATGTAACAAATACCTCAATACGCTTGCCAACAATATAATTAACGCTCGTCAAGTTAAAGATTCGTGATAATCCAACAATATATACTAAAGCGAAAGATATAAGACATTACACGCTCCAATTACTGTCCATATAGTTTAATTTCACCGCTAGGGAGTTATTTTAGCGGTAGACAGCACTAGACAAACATTAAATGCATTTATTTGCGCTACGGCATCTAAGGAATTTAGATAGGCAACTTCTATTGTAGCGGCCATATTGCATAGATTTAATTTCCCTCCCGCCATAGTTCGCATGGCGCCACCTGTTGCCTTTCCCGTTGTTTATTCCCATTGTAAACATAGACAATTTTGGACCGGGTTCAATGATCAAACGTTATTTATTCCGGGTATGGTTAAAAATGGTTTATAACTGTCGTAAAGCGACGAAGATTTCATTAGCTAGGGGAAGCTCTTCCTACATGCATATTTTAGGACACAATAGCGGAGCATGATCGTTTTAGACTGTTGAGACACGCGTAGAATCTATTAGCTGTTTGTATTATCCAGCGATAGTTGTGGTCGTGCGAGCAAATGCACGATCATGATCATTATGCATGGGATAAACAGTGTTGATTTTACGCTCAATAACTTCGTAATTATTAGTATGCAGATGAAACTAAAACTAGGTTTCAAGAGATGTTTATTATACTCGGAATTACGTGTTATATTTTGCAATTGTTTGCTTTAGAAATCGATAAAGAACTAAAAGTAAAAGAACATCACAATATCTGACATTGTAATTATTTAATGCATGTCTCAGTCACCGGATAGAAAGTCGCAGCCTTCAGAAAAATCAATGGAAGCCCCCAAAGTGAGTAGGGCTGACCTTATGAAGGAGACTAGCGGCAGATCCAGGCCTGTCGCTAAACGTGAAGATTCGTCTAATTCAGGTTTGTTAGATAATGCTAATTCGTACATTGACCGCATAATCCTAATGCCATTAACCAATAATGTGAATTATTGTGCCAAAACTGTGTAACCGATTTAAGGTTTCTGATTTTAAATGTATGTTTTCTCACCATAATTATTTATGTCAATCACTATCCAGACTGCCACTGCTGCACATTGAACTTTCCCAATAACATCCTTAAGTTCTAATAGTTTCCGAACGCAATTAGATTTCTATTGACACTTTTTTTTCTTCTAAAAAAAGTCGTTGAATGTTTCAAAATTAAGGATGTCCCATACAGCAACTAATTTTGGTTCCCTCTACCGCTGTCATTCTACCGTATCGTGGTGACAAAAATAGTTTTAATAACATTGTCGTCGTTTGAAAATTTGGACATAATTCTTTTATCTTTTACGAGCGAGCGAGAGTACGGGTTCAGTTCCTCCATTTCACATAAAACTTTCATCAAGATTCATTTTGCCCATTAGTGGAAATTGTATGAAAATTAGCTCTGTAGTTCGCAGTTTATCGCGTTCAAACACAGACCGACTCGACGAAACTTCATTTTATATAAGGCAGTGGTTAGAACCAAAATGGGTTTTAAACTAACAATGACCATGTAGATAGATTGATGTAAAAGTAAAAATGTAACTGCTAATTGGATCTTGTACATTGTCGAAGATGTAACAAAAAATATCATAGCATAGTTTTCCATCAGGAAACATCACTGAAGCATACCGTATACATAGTCCTCGTTTTTTTCCTTGCTTTCTATCAACATTGTGTTATAATCTGTTCGTTTTATAAAATTGTAATAAACATTACAATTTCAGAAATTGTCCGACAATATTTTCTGTATTCCTCACGGAACAGATTTTCTGTTCCGTGGTGTTCCTGACCAGAGTACTGAATTTTATTAATGTTTTCCAAACTTTCTTTTATTGCATTAACAGATTATTTTTCCGCAAAGTACTGAAAGCCAAAATCATTACTTCCTACTTTCGGCCATTGCTTAATAGTTAATAATATCTTTCATCGAAGCTGTAATGCCTATAATTATCCATTTTCTATAACAAACAATATGCGTTATTGCGTTCAAGATATTTTTAACCAGCGGGCTTTGTTTACAGCAGCATTAGATATCATGCGATATGCTGCGTTTGTTCATGATAATGTCCTAGAATCTGTGTAAAGAAGGCGGCCATATTAACCTATTTGTTTGCAATTTAGGTATGTATTTTCTTTGACAGGACTGAGGTCGTTGACCGTAAGCGCGGGTTAATGCGGGTTTGATGATGTCTTTCGATATTTTTATAATGTTATCGTTATATGCTACATTTATTTTTTTTTAGTCTGAAAGGTATCGTAATTACTGCGTGTAGGTAAATATTTTGTTCGAAGGAAATTAGTGAGAGTTAGTTAAAAAGTGATTTCGTTTAGATTTAAGTTTTTTGCAGACAAATTCAATAGAATAATAACGTGTAATATAACCGGGTACTCAATTAGAAAGTACAATAAAGGGTATTGTTTACAATTCATTCCTGGAAAGATTTTACGATTTAACTCATTAAGTACCGTCATTATAGACACAATTAAAGAACAATAGGTTGCGGTCACCGGTGTCCTCGCGGTGTTTGACAGTTTAAAATGAATATTTGTAGCATGCGCCATAAGGATGGAATGTATAGGTACCTAAGGCTGTATGACATTTATTGTGGTTTGGTTTGTTGGTACTACCAACAGAAATATAGTAACTGAGACGAATCTAACAATACAAGTCTCGCTCTACTTAGCTAATTCTGTAAAGCCCTTTACTATTTACATAACACGTGGAACGAGAACTAAATCCCTTTATATCTTCTATATATATCTACAATCTTTGTAGGTTATGTTTATTATTCCCGCGTTTTTTGCAGTACCAACAAAATATATTGGTAATTGGCAGTCACGAAACTCATGCCAGGCTTGATGGTAAGCGGCCACTATAACCAAAGTACGCTTACAACACGAAAGGAATATCTCACAAGTGCCGGTGCGTTGTGGATCTTGTAGGAAACTCATTAAAACATCAGGTCCTGAATACGGTCCTTCCTTGGTCAGACTTGAGTCTAGTACTTTAGAAGACTGCGCGGTTGGGGTGGTGGCTGGGCAAACGGTTGCCGCGCAATGTGCAGCGGTTTTGATTCCCGCACGGAGCAACGATAGAAAGAATGTTGAGTGACAACACTATCGTATTTCGTGTAACCTGTTAGGATTGTGTTGATTTAAAAGAATAAAGAAATAAAAAAAACTCTGTGTGATCCTTAAACTGTTTTTTGGGTCTAGGTGTCATGTGTAAGTGAAATTGTATGTTTGTAAACGCACCCACGGCTCAGGAGAAAACCCAAGTATGGGGCAACGTTTTCTTTTAAATCATTACCTAGTAACCTACCCTAACGGACCCTAACGGTCCTTAATTCCAGACACAGACACAGGGGACTTAGAACCTGAGCGAGTGGATCCGATGTTGGGCAGTGGCCGTAAAAGAGGTGGTGTGGTCATACCTGCTGAAGGGGCCTACGATCCCAAGAATTTCTTGGACTTGAAGGTGCCTCCGGAAATGGAGAACATCTTCCAATATATTATGAAGTAAGTGTGTTTAATGGTGTAATGTAAATTGTTGGACTAAATCGTAGATTTTGGTGAACTGATATTGCCATGGTTGGGGAAGTGTGGTAGACTGGTTCTGGTAAATAAGTGCGGTAAATAAGTTCACAACATCATTTCTAATTAGGATAAACAGAAAGTTATTTTCTACTAACTTAATTTTCCATTTGGCTAAGGGAATCTCCTAACCTCTTTCTCCATTCATATCCTATTACTTAATCTCTGGCCACCGTAAGCACGGGCCTGCGGACGGCGAGCATGGGTGGCTCGCCGTCCGACCAGAACCAGACCCGAGCTTACGGCGCGTCGCGTTTCGCGCGCGCTTCAAAGAGCCACCAGACCACCACGGAGATGGAGCCCAATAGGGGCGATGCGGAGAACCTAATGGGTTACCGGGGCTCCGGCTCGAAGTGTAGGAGAAGGAACGGGGTGGTTTTTAGTCAGTAAGAGTCTGACATTGAGTCACTGCGCCATTCGATGATTTTCCACCCTTAAAAAAATCCTATTACTCACAATTTCGCATAGTTTTTGCCTTATTGCCCCCATTTATTGTTTGGGCCCATATTCGGTACTTCGACCCACTACATGAGTGCAATCACTACTCGACCAACGATGCAGTCGAAGTCAGGGCCAATATAATAATAATTACTCTATTAATTCATTACGTTTCATTGAAATCAATTTTAATTCACTATGATGGTTTTTAAACGCGTGAATAAAAAATGGCGTCACGCTATTATTTAATCAAAACTACAACAAAGTGATATTTACTGAACACCATGACAGTATCAAATTGTATGTATCCTGCTTATTAAAACTCGTATCTATTACTGTAATGATAAGGCCTTGAATCCCGTGCACAAATCAGGTCATAGTGATTCTGTTTCATAGATTCAGTGGGCAGGCTACCCACAGCCTAACCTTGCACGTAGTTTGAACCTAGATATTTGCTAAAGAGTAATTTGTGCTCTAATTTCTATGTAGTACAGTTTATTATTGGTTGTTACGATAAGTGGCGAAGATCTCGTGGTATCAATGAGGCCGTTGAGTCTAATTTTGTTCGCGTAATACAGCGTGTTATGAAATGATGAAGCCCTGTTTGATATGAAAGTACGTAACATTAATGATAACGGCAAAATACGATACCTACTTACTACTGGGAATAATGAAACATGTTGTAATAATATTCGTAATTAGTTGTACCCTCGACGATCGTCTGCGTTCGTCTGCATTTTTTTTGAGGGGGAAAGGCATTCAGTGTGTTCTCACGCCCGGGTGAAGCGAGATGGGCTCTATGTTATCTACTTCTTAGTATCTACATCAGCTACCTGCCAATAAAAGTCCCGTCAGAATCGGTCCAGCCATTTCAGAGATTAGCCAGTATAAACAGACAGACAGACATACAAAAATTGAAAAAGAGTGTTGTTTTGGTAAATGTATCGTATGTATATTATATAGTATAAAGCGGTTATTTCAATAGTACAAACACTCCAATTTTATATATCTGTATAGAATAGATTGAGTAGGTGGTAGGTATACAGAAGATACAGTCATTATTCGAACCAAAGAAAAGATTATTATGGATAACGTATGAAGTAATCTTAGTTACTGAAAAACTAGTATACTATCCCATACCTTACTGTTTTTATAATAACTATCGTGAGAAATACTAAATCAACTAAAAATCGCGAGGTACTCACGTGAATATACTGAGAGAAGCTCTACTAGTTTCAAGCCACAGAGGGGCTCTTCCTCATGAGCAGCGTGCGCGGTCGCGGCGGTGTCCCGCAGCCTACATATCGAATCAACTACTACATATAAACTAGTAGATGTTTTCTCAGTATTTTCACGTGAGTTACCCGCGATTTTTAGTTGCTTTTGATTAAGTTTTGGATCCAACATAAGGTCTTACAATACGCCTTGTATTTCATTAATGGACTACTTTCCAACACACGTATTGAATATCATACAAAATTAACTATTACAACTAAGTATCGAGTTACTCGGAAGTTGAAATCGAGACGTTACAAAATATCGATTACAATTAAACTAATTAGGTGATCTCGTTTGTAATTTTTGACATCAATGTCGTTTCAAAAGGTTTTTTGTTGCTGCTGTCAAACGCTCTAGTCGATCTAATAACTGTTTAGAAATTACATAATAGAATCAAACTTATCAGTCACGTACCTACTAAACGACTGATGGATAAACTTCATAAGATACTCAACAGCACAGCGCCGGCAAGGCTCTCGCACGGCGTTTTTTGCTTTAGGAACAATACAAAAAGGTTAGCGGTTAAAAGGTTTAAAAGGCAAGCGCTCGGGTGACCCGTTTACAGGTTTTTTATATTGACGTTATGAAATTTGGACTATTACATAAGATGTTATGTTCCAAAAATGACATAAGTTAATGGGTGTCTCTTAAAAACGAAAAGATGACTAAACACTTTGGCAATGCGAAGAGATGTAGCCTCGTTGTGCATTTTCTATCGCTTATACCACGGGGAGTGCTCTGAAGAATTGTTTGACCTGATACCTGCCGCATCTTTTCGCCATCGACCCTCACGACAGCATATGCATTCCCATGATGTAGATGGTTGGCAGGCCACAACTGTGTGCTTCTCACGATGCTTTCTACCTCGCACAGCAAAACTGTGGAATGATCTGTCGTCGGCGGTATTTCCGAACCGATACGACCTTCAAACCTTCAAAAGAAGAGCGTATTCCTTTTAAAAGGCCGGCAACGCACCTGTGGCTCCTCTGGTGTTGCGGGTGTCCATGGGCGGCGCTGATCGCTTACCATCAGGTGATGCGTCTGCTCGTTTGCCTCCTATTCCATGAAAGAAATGTCCAACTGATATTGCGAATGTCCGTCGGCGGAGCTGATTGCTTACCATCAGCTGATCCGTCTGCTCTTAACAATAATATCGCATAATTATAAAAGTAATTACATACGTTACTTCACTATTAATCAGGTAATAAAGATATAAAGAAGTAATTATTCAGATCAGCTTGCGAATATCTGTGTTCGAGAAATTATAGCACAGCTCTTTGAGAAAACCACATATCTCCGTATGTATCTTACATCTACCTGATCTATGTATAATAATAATATGATGTTCACAAGCCGAACTGAATGATTAATTCTTAATGATAACATCTAGCCATTGTACCGCTCATCGTTGGTTGAGAGGCGAGCTTTCAAATTGTTGCCAATTATTTTTCACCGTCGTCGTTCATGTCGTGTGTAGCCCAAAGGTTAAGACGCCCGCTTCTCATGCATAAGAGTGCGGGTTCGAATATCTACCAACGGCAAGTACCAATGTGACTTTTTCCGAGTTATATGTACTTTCTAAGATTATTTAGACACAACGGACAAACGGCGAAGTTTAAGATCGTGAGGAAACCTGGGCTTATAATTTCTAATTATAAGTTTGAAATCGCCAACCCGCAATGAGCAAGCGTGGTGATTAATGCTCAAACCTTCTCCGTGTGAGAAGAGGCTTTGTTCAGCAGTGAGCACTTATAGGCTGTCGATGATGATTTTTCACCGGCTTCTGAAAGTAGTTCGCTCACGTTTCTGTGGGATTAAAATTAGCCTATTCGGACCATTCCAAATTCCAAACACCTGTTCCAAACATGTCGATCCCTTCAGCTGTTTTGACATTAACTTTTATAATTGTGCATTTCTGAGACCTTTATTTTGGATCGTGTTTACACGAATAAATCTCTGATTTCTTATTAATTCCTGTATAAATAAATTTGAAGAAATCCTAAGCATTAAATATGTTACAAACAGTTTTCTACGAATAGTACCTACTTAGTTTTAATATAGGTATTTTGTCTGTCTGTCAATCACTTAATCGTTCAATCCCAGCTAATTCGCTATAGCCCGCCTACATGGAGTTCATGAACTCTGAAAAGTGAGTACAGACGCCTCAAATGAAGCTACATAATATATAGTCAACCTTATTATTTTACAATAAAGTTGATGTTTAACTGTTTGGGGTGGCTTGATGTACTGGTAGCTAGTGTATCTATGTCGCGACTACATTTTTCTGCTTACTATTTTAATATAATATAACGTCACGCCTTTTATCTTCGAAGGGGTAGGCAGACAGAGGTGCACATTATACCACTGTACAATGTAACAACCACTTTTTACTATTTAATTATTTATGTTATGAGTACCATGTAATAGAGGGTGAGCCTCTTGCCATACACCGGGCATAATGCCAGAGTGCCAGACTCCGTGCTATTACTGAGAATTTCTTTTTAAAAACCCAGTAATACTTTGCGCGATCCGGGAATCGAACCCGAGGCCCCTTGCCGCAAGTCGCAATTGCGACCACTCGGTCAACGACGCAGTCAGTAACATTTTAATGATTCAGTAAAAGCTTGTCAATATAACACATCAAATACAACGCATAGATATTTTACCTTTTTCTATGGATAGCTATATGTTGAAATATTAGAAAAGCTATTTCGAATATTTAATAGCGAATATAATATGTATTTTGTACTGCCCAGCCACTGCGGTTTGTTGTTCCGGGTCTGGGTGTCATGTGTATGTGAACTTGTATGTTTGTAAACACACTCACGACACAGGAAAAAATCCTAGAGTAGGGCAAAGATTTTTATAAAAAAAACAACAATAACGAGTTTTATTGAACAAATTTTAATAATACATTTATCTTCCTTCAGATACACACCTCAGAAGATAGACATAGACCTGAAACTGCAGCCGTTTGTACCGGAGTATGTGCCTGCTGTAGGCGACATAGACGCGTTCATCAAAGTCACCACCCCTGCCTGCAACGTGCGCGCGGCATCCCTCGCCGACCACGTGTTGGAACATATTGATAACTTAGGTCAGTACAAAGCAAAACATCTCTTTATTCACACGTAATGTTAAAGTAACAGTCTAAAGCTCGGTTGTTGCAAAGCTTAAAGAAAGTGTTGGGTGAGCCATATTTCATCCATTATTATGACTCTTATTTAACGGTCCTATGAACTCGTATGGATGTCCGCACGTTAAAGATAGCAAAAGGGCCTTCTCTATACATATAAAAAGAAGGGAGAGAGGGGTTATTTTTTATTTTTTTTGTTTATACATTTAGAAAACCAACAGCTATACAATTTGATTAAATAGAATGTGGTATGCAACAAAAAGCCAATTACTGGTTTCCACGATGGCGAACATAATCCTCATGCTTAGCAGGCAGGTTGAAAATGGCAGTTTAAAAGGGTCAGGTTTGTCAGAAGAGAGCGCTGCTACCAGATCTGTCAAATGTGTAGTTCACTAGTTAACTCTTGCGACGCTCGCGCGAGGAGTGAAGGTGACTATGTACTACTCAGC
Source organism: Spodoptera picta (assembly GCA_038387885.1). Taxonomy (NCBI): domain Eukaryota; kingdom Metazoa; phylum Arthropoda; class Insecta; order Lepidoptera; family Noctuidae; genus Spodoptera; species Spodoptera picta. The sequence goes on along the minus strand of JAZHFQ010000384.1, from coordinate 1,224,803 downwards.
TTAAATGTAATTGCTATGTTCATATTCCAGGGCTGACGGTGCTGGACGAGCCGGCCGCTGAGCAAAGTGATGCAGCGTTACTACACCTCCAGCTCAGAGCCATCTCAAAGACCAGCAGTGCGAAGTCTACTGTGGTGAGTGGAACCTATCTATCTATATAAAAATGAATCCCTTTTCCCCTTGGTCACGACATCACGCGTGAATGGCTGGACCGATTTCAGTAATTCTTTTTTTGTTGTGTTTGTTATTATTATGAGAAGGATCTTATGATAGAAAAAATCTGAAAGTCCTACGGGAACGGGAGAAAACGGGATTGCGCGTACGAAGTTGCGGGCAGATGCTAGTTTAATATACCTAAACACTAATAAAGCGATACAAAATGTAAAGAAAGCATATCTTGGTCGACCTACCGGACGAAGATAGGTGGGAAGGTATTTTGGAGGCGAACTTGAGAGAGCTTCGAGCGACTCGAGCGAGAAAATGCCAAGAGCACTTTAATACAAAGTAATAAAGGCTATTTTCATTAACTTCCAGGTAACAAAGAAGATAGAAAACGCAGAGAAGAATTCCAAGGCCATTGAGCGTTGGATCAAGGATGTGAGTGAGCTACATTTGTCTAAGCCTGCACCTACTGTGGCTTATACAAGGTAAATACAACCTTATAAAAATAACATTAAGACAGAGTTAAAAATTTCGTTTTATTAAACCGAGAATTAGACACAGAACAGTTTTAATTGCTTCTAGGAAACCTACGTACTAGAAAATGGAACAATTTTCTTTAAATGTAATCGGATCTTACCCAAATTCTTCTATAGAACAAGATTTTATGAGTGAAAAGTAGGGACTCATTATCTGTATAATGTTGGTACAAAGTTTTAACGTATTATCTCGATTCTGTTTCAGCAAAATGCCCGACATAGACACATTAATGGAAGAATGGCCAGAATCTATGGAGGAGACGCTCAACGAGGTGGGTTTCCCGCCAGGCAACTTGGATTGCAGTCTATCCCAATACGTGGACCTTGTATGCGGACTGTTTGACGTGCCCATAGCCGGGGACACACTGAACGATAGGATCCAAGCCCTACACCTACTGTTTAGTTTATACTCTGCGGTTAAAACGTCGCAATTATATGCCGAAAGACAGAAGGAGAGAAGTGATAGTAACGCTTAAAGTGGTTAAGAATAAATGCGGTTATGTTTTGTAGTTTGGTGTTTTATTTATCTTTTGTACCTATTAATTTTCCGCCCGAGGCTTTGCCAGCGTGGACTTTAAAATTAATCTCGAATTTTGAGGTATCCGTTACCCAGGCCAGATGTTGTCGAAAATGGTCATTTGAATCTTATAGATAACTAGCTACTTCCGCGCGGTTTCACACGCTCTGCTCAGCTCCTATTAGTCATAGAGTGATGTTTTATAGCCTATCTATCCTCGATAAATGCACTATCCAACACAAAAATTATTCAAATCAGATTTGTAGTTACGGAGATTAGCGCATTCAAATAAACAAACAAAAAAACAAACTCTTCCGCTTTATATAATAGTATAAGATAAGTTGTGTGGCTTCTGTAATTGATGCGCACATTTTTAAATTTGTTGCGCTTATAGTTTTTTAATTAGTTCACAATAAATTCCTGCTGGGGTAACGTTACCCCGGCCAGACCTTTTTCTATTTAATGGGAATATTTAACCATTTTCGAAATCTGGCCTGGGTAACGCACACAATTTTGAGTCGGTCATGGAGGAATATGTTCAGTGATATGACCAGTGACCACTCTACTAACGAGTGGAGAATAACATTACAAGAGCAATATGAAGAACAACAAATCGTGCAACATGAAGTTAGCACTTAACATAACCGTCTGCACTGAACAACAAAATTAAATACAAAAGGAACTAAATTGCACTAACACACTTGCCAACATACCTCTACATTGCATATTTTTGTTGCAATATCCACTTTTGAATTGAATATTGTAGTAGGACTGCCTCGTTGGTCGAGTGGTCGCAAGTGCGGCTGCCGGGCAAGGGGTCTCGGGTTCGATTCTAGGGTCGGATAAAGTATTATTGGGTTTTTAAAAAAAAGTTTCAGTAGTACCACGGTGTCTGGAATCGTGTCCGGTATATGGCAATAGGCTCACCCCCTATTACATAATGTTGTTAGTAACGTAACGTAATGTTGTTTAATAAGACAATAGAAGCATTCAACCAACATCTGTATTTAAGTAACAAGAGGTTTGAATATACGTATACGTTTGACACTAATAAATATTTGAAATATACGTACGATATGTTCTCTAAATTTACGGGAAAAGTGAATAATATTGGAATGGAAAAAATATTTTATAAACTAAATAAATATATACAATACTTAAACACATTTTATGAACATAATTATGACACTGGAGATACAACAGAAAATTTAAATAAAATTAGTCAATTAAAACCTGGCACTATTCCATATTATTTTTCAAAATTAACAGATGTTAAATCAAATCGACACTACAATGAATCTATACTTCAGATCAATAAATTTCCATCTCCTAGTGATACTTGTTCTCCAACCCTCACATTGCAGAATCAAACTATAGATAATACATCTACTCCACAAGTATCAAAAGAGCTTTTTCGTGTTTAAACATATAAATATTCTGCACCAAAACATAAATGGCCTTGTCTCTAAGTCAGAACTTTTAATGTTAGCTCTTGAAAATGAACTAAATCCTATAAATGTGCTATGCATTACTGAACATAATATGGTAGAAACGGACAGTAACATATTAAATATTAATAATTATAAACTGGCTTCTTGTTTCTATAGGAAAAATCGCCGTGGTGGATCCTGTATCTTAATAGAAAATTCATTTCAATATGCACCAATAAATGATTTCAGTAGTTACTCACTTGAAAATATAATTGAATGTTCTGGCATTGAGTTTAGACTATAAAATATACGTCATATGTGTCTACAGACCTCCAAGACCAAATACAGAGGATATACATAAATTCTTCCAGAACCTAAACTTCCTTCTTGGTCGACTTTGTTATGGTAAAAAAAAAAGTAATAATTTGCGGTGACTTTAATATAAATATGCTTAAAAAAACTTATGAAGCAACTGAATTTATGCAAATTCTACACAGTTACAACCTAAAATTGGGCATCAATGAACCAACACGGACATCAAGTAAAACATGTATCGATAATATTATATTTAATGTTAAAGGATGTTCCGCAAAGGTTATTGAATTTGCACTTTCTGATCACACCGCACAGTTGCTTTCATGTCCAGTTAAATCTAGTTTCTCTTTTAAATCATGGAACATAGAAAAAAGAGATTATTCTAAAGAAAACATTTGTAAATTCAAACAATGCATGAATTCTCTACATTTCAATGACGTCTTTTTGAACACAGATCCAAACCTAGCATCCAATGACTTCTATGAAATATTTCACCTATTCTATAATCTTTGCTTCCCAACTATACAGATAAGAATATCAACAAGATCTCGTCCTCGATGGATCACAAAAGGTCTTAGAGTATGCTGTAAGCGTAAACGACAACTTTTGTGGGAATACAGAAAAAATCCTACAGATAATAATAAAAAATCATTCTTATCTTTGTCTTCAAAATTAAATCAGTAAATAAAATTAACGCAAAAGTCACGTAATGATAATTACATAAATACTGCTCGAAATAAGTCACAAGCTACTTGGAAGATAATAAATACAAATAAATTTAATGTCCCTAAAGATCAAATGCAACAGATAACTGTTGATGGTAATATAATAACTGAACCTAAACAGATTGCTAACTATTTCAACAATTTCTTCATTGACAAAATTAAAATTTCCGCACCAAATAATCCAAGATCTCGAATAACGCGCGAAATCCCATTCGAACCAAATTCTATATTTATGTATCCAACTATACCAGCAGATATATACAGAATAATTAAAAGCCTCAAGAACACAAATAGTACTGGATATGATGATATATCAACAAAAATATTAAAACATGTATCTACTAAGTTATCGTATATTCTTAGTCATATAATAAATTTAAGTATAACAAATGGAGTCTTCCCAGAAAAACTGAAATTAACTGTAATTAAACCTTTATTTAAAAAAGGCAATAAAAATGAGGTGAACTGCTACCGCCCAATAGCTCTTGTACCAGTCATATCAAAGATATTTGAGAAAGTGATCCATGATAGTATTTACAATTATTTTGAGAAAAATAACTTATTTTGTACCGAACAAATTGGTTTTCGTAAAAATAAATCGATTAATATAGCAGTATATAATTTTCTACAAAACATATTAACTGACATGGATAAAGGCGGACAAACATGTGCATTGTTTATGGACCTCACAAAGGCATTTGATTATGTGGACCACACAATACTCCTTAATAAATTGTACGCTTACGCGTGTCAGAGTGAAATATACATAACTTGATTAAATCATACTTAGGTAATAGATCACAAGTAACGCAAATAACAAGGATATGTCCCTATGCCAAAAAAAAAAAAAAAATTATTCATCCTCATGTAGAAAAGTAATATCTGGAGTTCCACAAGGAAGTGTACTGGGCCCGCTTCTTTTTATAATATACATTAATGATCTCCCAAAGGCCACTAAATACAACACGATTTTGTTTGCTGATGACAGTACTATAATGTTCACAGGAGATAGTAAATCACGCATGGAACTTGAGATAAACATGACTTTAGAAAACATCATAAATTGGCTAACATTAAACAATCTACACATAAATCTCAACAAAACAAATTTCATGACATTCAGAAATAGAGTTAGTAAAATAGCAAACATGAATATAAATTATCGCGACACCAAGATCCAAGAAGTTGACGTTACGAGATTTCTGGGTATATACATAGACAACAATATAAATTTTAAGGAACATATCCATCTACTGTGCACTAAATTGAATGCCTTTTCTTATGCATTGTTCAAAATTAAACAAACGGTTAATATTTCTACAGTCCTTACAGCCTACAATGGCTATGTTGTACCTATTTTGAAGTATTGTGTTATTTTTTGGGTACCAATAAAGAAGCTGTGTTTAAAGCCCAGAAGAGGTGTATCCGAGCCATAACTAGTATAAAAATAACTGACAGCTGTAGACCATTGTTTTTGAAATTAAATATTCTTACTTTACCTTGCATATATATATTCGAAGTTATAATGTTTGTTAGAAGGAATACACACTATTTTAATAAGTTATATAGTAAAAGACACAAATTCAATGTATGTCTACCAAGCAACAAAACAACATTATTAAATAAAAGTATATTATGTATGGCTCCACGCATATATGATCATTTACCAAATTCATTTCTGGGCATAAGTGATGAAAATATATTTAAAAACAATGTTAAAACACTGTTACTGAAAAAAGCATATTACTCTGTCACAGAATATTTACAGGATAAGCTTATATAATGTTACCTCATTTGTAAAATACTAGTTTATTGGTGCCTAATATGTGTTATTGTATCTTTCTTTTAAATTTGCATGCCTTTAAGGTAGAATATGGTTAATGGACACTATTTTGTATTTATAAGACCTTTTTTTTTTGTACCCATGTTCGCAAATGAATAAATGATTTGATTTGATTTGATTTACATGGCACTTATAACATAAATAGTGAAAAGTGGGTGTTACATTGTACAGTGGCATTAAGTGCCGTAATGTTCACCTCTGACTACCCCTTCGGGGATAAAAGGCGTGATGTCATTTTATGTTGACAGTAGGTTTAGACTTTTGTGAACTGGTTGACTTTAGATGTAGTCATTATATTTATTAACCTTTTGTCTGTCGATATATGAGACACAATACCGGCTTTAGCGTGGGATCTTTTTGATTTATTCCAATATCATTCCAGTGCATACCTACACTGGAATCCAGATACAAACGTATTTGCAAATTATTCAATGGACAACGGATTGTAGAAGCATAAAATAATGTCAATATAATTGTGTCTCGCGTAGGTCTGTGTTCCGACAGAAAAGCGGTTAAAATAAATACTAGATGCCATTTCACAAAAAATCGGAATCCCCAAATATTGCCAGAATAAAATTATAAAAATACACGAAAAGAAAAACAAAGCATTCCATGTAAATTATATTTATTGTAACTCAGGTGAGATCTACATTAGGGTATCTGGAAGACTACATAGGACTAAAACATAACATCTACACACGGTATCATAGAAAAATATTTTATTTCATTATTTCTATGGATACTCCCATCATTTACTTTATCCACATATTTATAATATCTGAACAAAACTTGAATTTCAACCAAAACAGAAAAAAAACTATAAAATTAAAAAATACTTGTTTCATATTTAAAAAAAAACTGCTTCTATATTTCACATACAATTTAAAATGAACCACAATATTATCGGTATAGGTACCAGTTTCGGTTAAAACTCAAGTTCCAGATACATAATTATAATTACAATGTTTCTAGTATATGACTATGTTTAGTTGACTGCATAAATAGTCCTTACTAAGGAAAACTAGCTAAGACTCGGAGACTGCTACCTTGGTGGTATAAATACTTAACTGGTCAATCCTCAAGAGGTCACCGGTGGCCACTCTTCTCTAACTCCACTATAGACCTTATTTCCAATGTTTAGAGACTACTATTCTATGAACAAATGTGGATTTTTCATAATCAGACATTCACGAGTTAATGTCAATTTACGGAGGATCAGAATCGGTTTAATAAAAAAATTATTCTCCGTAGAAGGTACCTAAGTCTGAGTCACAGAATTTGTTCCGTGTGATACAGGATCCTTACTGATATTGACCTTAATTTCACGGCTATTTCCATTTCATGGTATAAATAAGATTGGTTATTCAAAATTGAACTTTAAATTCTGTATCGTAAGGTGGTAACAAAACGGATAATTTGAAATGAGCAGCAGTCTCCACAAGTAATAACATCAATTTGTACCCTATGAACATCGACAGTATACCTCTAGTAATAATAATTGAAACATTCGTGTAGCTACTAATATTTAGTTACAATTTACCTAAAATCAATTTAAATACATAGTCAAGCTTCAAAAGCTGAATAATTCTATAATTTATATTATAAATGTGTTAATGTGCTTTTTATAATATAATTTTACTATTTTTTTCATTTATTTAGTCTAGGAGTCGACGTTCAGAGGGCGCATATCATCGACATCGAAAAGTTTACATTAATCACTATCATATTTTGATATTTACATATTACAGCAAATTTACAAAGCTTATATTATCACAGTTTTTCAAAATTTCCACACACACATACATACAGACACATACATGCTTTATTTATTAGCCATGAGCGCAAAACTATAATAATTTTGACGATACGGCTGATATTTTAACGTTAATTAATATTTTAACGTTAATTAATTATATATATGTCACGCAGGTATAGCTGCTTAGAATTTTGACATGTTCCCAAAGCGGGGATCAAAGTTTGTTACTCGTGTTTGGTTGTATTTTCTTCTGTTCTGGGGGCTTAATCTTGAATCCAATTCCGATCGATCGACATTGGTATTGTGAAATTTCGTACTCTTGAGTTGCTACACTAGAGCCCATTGCATCCGTAATGCGTGGATATTGAATGAACTAAATGGTATCGAGTTTGGTTTTATATTCCGTATTCTGAATGCTATTTCAACAGCTACGAAAGTGGTTGTACAGTTTTGACATTGAATAATTATTAAGATTTCATTGGATTAAAATTGCATTAACATTGAGATTGGTTTCAAGAGTAAGCATCCAGACGTGTTGCTATGTAATTTATAGAAGTACAAATTTGTATTGAATTATTTCCAAGTCTTGAATCACATCATGGCTGACAAACTACAACAGCTCTTACATGTTTATAGTCAAGGAGCCGGTTTATAAGGCATGTATTTATCTTATAAAACAAAAATATATTTTAATTTTACTTTTTTATAATCACAGGTTTATTTAACACATTTATTAAATTGCTCGTAGATTTATAAATTATAATAAATGAAAGCAAAATCAAATATATTTTTAGGTGTGACATTAACATTGTTACTTGTATCAATGTTTATATGTTATATTAAGAAAAAAAGCCTCATGTGGGGTAAATTACATAATATATTGCACATAACAGTATACATAAATAATAATAAATATTAAAATAATGAATTAAACATTTAACTTTGAGTTATATTTAATTTAAATAATATTGTATAGATGAAGATCATATAAATGAATTTTTCAATTGACTTGCATAGAGAATTAATAAACAATATTATTTTGTGATTTCTGTCAACTAACTTAATGTCGTGTTTTAACTATCGTGAGACATAATAAATTAATGGGGTAGACGACTAATTTTTATTTTAATGTCCGTCTGGTAGATTATTTAAAAACATTAGACACGTATTTTTTATTTTCTTACGGAAACGAATAGTTTCGAAGATATATTGATTTGAAATGTCGCGTGACGTCACTTCTCAGTACATTTTATACTAAGAAATGACGATTTAGCCTCCACTCCTAAACTTTGATTCGTTTTATCTAAGTATTGTTTTATTATACAACAAAATAAAAAAATACGTGTCTAATATTTTTTTATTACCTAAGTTACGGACTAATTATATTTTTAATTTTCATACCCTGTCATCATCCCCATTACCTTGTACGGCTTACTCACGTAACCGTTCAGCGTAGTGACTCGATTGGTTTCAAGACACACCGGGGGCCTATAATCGGCGATCATAGAGTATACTGCTCAGTACACTAGTATGAGGTTTTTTTTATAGCATAAGCCGGTAAACGAGCAGACGGTAGCCTGATAGTAAGCAATCGGCGCCGTCGATTGACACTCGAAACACTAAGGCGTTACAAGTGCGTTACCGGCATTTTGGGAATTGGGAATTTGAGGATTGTGGAGGATTCGGGGATTCGGGAGACGGGGACTAAGGAGGGGGGAAATTGGGCCTCCGGTAACCTCACTCACACGACTAAACACAACGCTTGATTCACGTCGGTTTGATAGCCAACGTTACGGTTATTCGAAGCGGTGATTATCATATCATTCACGCAGCTCCCTTAGCGAAAATGGGGACAAACTAAATTTAGTACATGAGCAAGCCGTACAACCATACAAAATTATATGAAGTTATTATTCTTTCAATATTAATAATTTAACTTTCTAAACAGTATTTCAATAAAAACATTCACAAATCAAATTCTTCTATTGTATGTCACGATATAATTTACAAACAATAAAGAATTTGACCAGTCAAACAGAATCGTAACAGAATTATTAGTGTCCAGAGTACTAACATCGCCGAGAAATTTACACCGGAGTCTATAAAACGATGCAATACTTATCTTTGTTCACGAAGAGAGTAACAGCCAATGTTTATCATTCACGCACAGCACTCCATTAATTCACTTATCCACGTATTATAATCACATAAAATTTCACTTTTATTTCTAAAATTGTCTTTTAAGGTTCATTGTTAAAAATATTAGTTATTATTTTTACGTAGTTTTAACTTATATTCCTGTTATCAGTCGAGGATTGTTTTTAATTTATATTTTATATTATCACACGGTTGGTATGCGTGGCAAGTCGTAATATGTCACTACGGGCCTTCCACGTCTAATCTTCAGTCACTGCTTTACATCACCTGGAAATAGAAAAAGAAAATTGATAAAACTTCTTCAGCATCGTCTTTCATAGTATTGGATAGAAAAGGTTCGAAAACGTGTCTTATGTACCACGTAATAAGGACTAATCTGATTTTAAAAACATAACATAACACAACATCACGCCTTTTATCCCCGAAGGGGTAGGCAGAAGTGCACATTATACCGCTGAACAATATAACACTCACTCTTCACTATTTATGTTATGAGTCCCATGTAATAGGGGGTGAGCCTATTGTCATATACCGGGCACAATTCTAGACTCCGTGCTACTTATACTTTGCCCGACCGGGAACATAACTATTTCTACGCCACAATAGTATGCGTATCCAATGCCCCAGTATGAAAGTCATTTTGTAAGAGTTAGTATTAAACGTAGATAGCTATCTACAATTCTAAGTAACAATTTAGTTTATCTCTTTATTTGAATAAGAAGACAAGGCAAGAATAATGGGCTCATAAAAATAAAGTTTTTTTTAATTTTATTTTTTATATTATTTATCAAGAACAACAAACACCAACTCAACTCAAAAGCATTTAATTCAATTAAACCATAGTTTGGTTTTGATACGTCAACAAATATAGAATAAATAATAGTCTGTCCGTCTGTGAAACTAGGCAGTATCACTACATAGTATGAAACAAAGTCGCTATCCGCGCTCTGTCTGTCCTTATGTATGCTTAGATCTTTGTGTGCGTTACCCAGGCCAGATGTTGTCGAAAATGGACATTTGACTCTTATAGAGAATTAGTTGTGCGGCTTCTGTAATTGTTGCCCACATTTTTAAATTTGTTAAGTTTGTTATAGTTTTTTAATTATTTCACAAAAACATTTCCTGTTGGGGTAACGTTACCCCAGCCAGACCTTTTTCTTTCTAATGGGAATATTTAAATAATTACTAGCTGTAAAATTAGTTGTCTAGATGAAGTTAATGTTGTGCCTTGTTTTGTATTTGTTCTTTCATCGGTTGCGAAGTTATTCGAGATTTTGCTGGGGTAACGTTTTTGATTTTGATAGGTCTTTGAAATGGTTAAGCGGATTCTTATCATATTTGGTACATGGCTTCTTATTAATTAGTTCAAATGACAATGACCAAATTTGTATGGAGCGTGGTGCCTTTTCATTTTTTCGCGGCAGTTGATCGGATGTGGAAAAACTGATGCAGAATAACATTACAAACAAAAAAATATATGGAGTCTTATATCAAAAACACAGTCCGAACCGAGTTAAATCAGTTCAAAGATGTGAAAATAGTGCTATATTATTCCTGTTATTTGTTGATTGTGACAGTACACAATGCATTTAACTTCATTTACTTGTCAGAAATAAATGAAGTTAAATGCATTGTGTACTTAGAAGATAATACGATTACAGTCATTATGAAGAGAATGACCGTGGTAACCCGACCAAGTTTAGGTGGTACCACGACCATTCTCTTCCTAATGACTTTAATCGTATTATTTCATTAATTATTCAATGTACTGAGCTGAAATTTTACTGATATATAACTAAATTAAACAACTAATTATTGACATAACATTCAGTTCAAATATCCAATCCAGTGGCCAAATAACACCGCTCGCATCAAGACCGTACTCAATATCATCATAACTTGTTGAATACTTACAGGATACTAATGAAACTTCACACACATTTTAAGGCAGTCACAAGCTTTTAAATAACGTTTGAGTGCTGGGGCCAATTTAAGTGTTTTTCTATTTAATGAAATAACTTTTAAGCTATTTATTATTTTGGTTTTTTTATTGCACAACAAATTTGAACTAATTAATAAGAAGCCATATACCAAATATGATAAGAATCCGCTTAACCATTTCAAAGACCTAGCAAAATCAAAAACGTTACCCCAGCAAAATCTCGAATAACTTCGCAACCGATGAAAGAACAAATACAAAACAAGGCACAACATTAACTTCATCTAGACAACTAATTTTACAGCTAGTAATTATTTAAATATTCCCATTAGAAAGAAAAAGGTCTGGCTGGGGTAACGTTACCCCAGCAGGAAATGTTTTTGTGAAATAATTAAAAAAACTATAACAAACTTAACAAATTTAAAAATGTGGACAACAATTACAGAAGCCGCACAACTAATTCTCTATTAGATTCAAATGTCCATTTTCGACAACATCTGGCCTGGGTAACGCACACTAGATCTTTAAAACTACACCACGGATTTTATGCGGTTTTCTTTAATAGATACAGTGATTCTTAAGGAAGGTTTATATGTATAACACATGCATATTGGGTCGCTAGTATTAAATATAAGTTACCTGGCTAATGATAGTGGAACAGGTTGAAGAGCCGTCTGTTGAAGAACCGTTGCTGTTTGAGCTCGGTGAGGTCGCGCTCGTCGTCGTTGCGGATGCAGAAGTAGCTGGTGATCATACTGCGGCATATCGGACACTTGTCCAGTTTCGCTGGAATTTAGAGGGGATGTTCTTAAATCATGGGTAGAAATGAATATTTTTCAGCGTAACGCCTTTTATTCACAAGTGTTTGGGCATTTAAGGAGTAGACAGACGTTATCTTAGTAGAGCATTTCTTATAATATTTGCAAAAATTGTTTTCATTTCTTATTAAACATATTTTTTTTTAATCGGGGATAATCATCGAATGGCTTCTCTCGCCTGGGTGAGGCGGGAGGAAGTGTCAGTCTCTTACTGACTAAAAACCACCCCGTTCCTACTTCTGCACTTCGAGCCGGAGCCCCGGTTACCCGTTAGTTTCTCCGCGGCTCCGTATCGGCATCAGCCCTATTGGGCCCCATCTGTGGTGGTATGATGGCTCTTTGAGGCGGAACGCGACGCGACGCATTCTCGGGTCTGGTTCTGGCCGCCCGCAGGCCCGCGGTTGCGGTGGTCGGAGATAGTTTCGTGATCCCGACGCCCGGAGGCTTAGGCATATTAGTTATGGCCCTCGTTGGCCGAGTGGTCGCAAGTGGGACTGCTGGGAATGAAGGGTCTCGGGTTCGATTTCCGGGTCGGGCAAAGTGATACTGGGTTTTTTAAAAGAAATTCTCAGTAGTAGCACAGAGTTTGGAAATGTGCCCCGTATATGGCAATAGGCTCATCCCGTAGCACTTGGGACTTATTAATAGTGAAAAGTGGGTGTTACATTATACAGTGGCATTAAATGGCGTAATGTGCACCTCTGCCTACTCCTTCGGGGATAAAAGGCGTGATGTTATGTTAGTTATGATGTAAGAAACAACTCATTAGTCATTAGGGGGAGGGCTTATTCTGCAAAGGACGTCTAATGGCTGAAAATAAGAGTATAAAGAAACAGAAGCAGTAAGAAGACAGGATGCATAAAGTACTGACGCAGGCAGTCGGCGCAGAGACAGGCGTGGCGGCAGGGCAGCAGCGCGCGCGACAGCGGGTGCGCGGCGCACACGCAGCACAGCGCGTCGGCCGCGCGCGGCGCCGCGCCGTACCCCCCCGCCGGCCCGCACTCGCCGCACCCCTCCGCCGGCCCGCACTCGCCGCACCCCTCCGCCGGCCCGCACTCGCCGCTCACGTATAGTTGCTGGGGAACAAAGTACATACGAGTGATTGGGTATTTTTCTTAATCAAAAATAAATTATTTCGACTGTTAAATACAAAAAAATAATCACACTTTCATTTACTGATTTTATGACAAACTTAATTTTAGTATATTATCAGCATTGACTGTACGGTTGGTGCGGTGGCTGGGCAACCGGCTGCCGTGCAACGTGTCGCGGGTTCGATTCCCGCACGGAACAACACTTTGTGTGATCCACATCTGGGGAATGTCTGTTAGGGTGTGTAGGTCTTTTATAGAGACTATAGCGCCTCATTTAGCTTTCATTTTTAATAAAAGTGTAGATCACGGAGTTTTCCCGGATTTAATGAAACATAGTAAAGTAGTTCCATTGTTTAAATCCCGTGATAGTGCAGAACCCAATAACTATAGGCCGGTCTCTATTTTACCAGCGCTCAGCAAAGTGTTTGAAAGGCTGATGCTTTCTTAGATGTTGCGTCACTTTAACATGAATTCTATCTTTCATGATCAACAATACGGATTCACCAAAGGTCGCTGCACTACTGACGCGGGAGTAGCTCTAATTAAGCGGGTGTTCGCCTCTTGGGAAGAAGCACGGGATGCCATCGGTATATTTTGTGATCTATCGAAGGCATTCGACTGTGTTGAACATGAGACGCTATTGCTGAAGCTGAAACACTATGGCATTCGAGGGACGTCGCTAAATCTGTTGAAATCATACCTTCAGGATAGGCAACTTAAAGTACAAGTAAATAAAGTAAATTCACAGGGTGCTAGCATATCTATGGGTGTACCGCAGGGCTCGATACTAGGTCCATTCTTATTTTTCGCGTACATAAATGACTTGCCCCATTTATTTAAAAATTAACCGCAGATGGTATTATTTGCTGATGACACTTCATTAGTTTTTAAAATTAATAGACGCACAAATAGTTATGACGACGTAAATAATGCCCTAATGCAAGTTCAAAATTGGTTTACATTAAATAACTTAGTACTAAACAATAAAAAGACAAAATGTATTAGATTTGTTTTGCCAAATGTTAAAAGCAACGAATGTGACATATTATTGAATGGTGAGAAATTAGAGTTTATAAAAGAGACAACTTTCCTGAGAATTACTGTAGACGACAAATTGCAATGGGGTCCTCACATTACATCATTAGCGGGACGATTGAGCTCTGCAGCTTATGCTGTCTGGAAGATACGACAGTTAACTGATATTGACACGGCAAGACTGGTGTATTTCAGTTACTTTCATAGCATTATGTCGTATGGCATTTTGCTGTGGGGACACGCTGCTGACATTGAATCTATTTTTATCTTACAAAAGCGCGCCGTCAGAGCTATCTACAATCTAGGTCGTCGCGAATCTCTCAGAGAAAGGTTTAAGGAGATCAACATTATGACCGTTCCATGTCAATTTATCTATGAAAACATCATGTATGTTAGGAAAAACCTACAGTTATTTGGTAAAGTGTCTGACAGACACCACTATCAAACTAGACATGGGAATAGATTAAGTCAGCCAATTTCGAGATTAGCGAAAGTAAGTAAATCGTTCATGGGATTCTGTGTTAAATGTTATAATAAGATACCAGGCGATGTACAACAACTAAATGAATCCAAATTTAAATTATGTATAAAGAAAACTTTATGTAGACAAGCATATTACAAACTTAATGAATATATAGAGGATAAAAATGCTTGGATGCAGGCTGGTCCGGCTACACAGGATAACTAAAAACACTGTTGTTTTAATGAAATCGTAAATAATACAGCCATATTGCTAAATTGTATATTTTTTTAACTTATATAACCAATGTAAATGTGAGAACCCTGTAATTAACTTAATATTAAATTAGATTAGTAGAATTCATTTGTGTCAGCTTGGAGTTGTCATGCTCTCTCAAAGGTCTCATTGGCGGTGGCGCGTGCAGTGGATCGCTCGATTCCCTACAATATGGTTGAGTTGGGCGGTACTGGTGTACGTGTCATGTTCGTGAACGGGCGCCGTCAACTGGGACTGGTCAGCTCCAGACTGTATTATTGTTCTTAAGGTTATTTTCTTTCTTGATCACTTTGACTGGATTTTGGTGTTACATTGTTCTCGCACAATCCAAACAGCAAAACTATGTAACTAGTAAATTGTATTGTGAACCTGATTGAAAAAGAGTAACCTATGGAGTTTCTTGCTCTTTCTTCTCCATAGGAATCTACACCTTGGAATGAGCAAATAGCTTCACTTTTAATATTAATTTTATTTTGACGTTCAAAAGTGCCATTCTGGCCTAATTGAAATAAATGATTTTGACTTTGACTTTGACCACAAATTGTTGTTTCGGGTCTAGGTGTCATTGTGTATGTGAACTTGTATGTTTGTAAACGCACCCACGACACAGGAGAAAATCCTAGTGTGGGGCAACGTTTAAAAAAAAAAATTAAATGACTATGCTGTTTTACGTTAAATTTGACACTGTACACAATCTCGTAAAAAATTCATAGAAAACTGTCGTTTTGAACAGTTCGAAAAAAATATATTTGACTAGTTGTAGACAAGTACCCAATTAGTGCCGTCATGTACATCTCAGTAAATTTATTCTGATCGAATGTTTAAGTTCAAGTGCAAGTGCAATTTCATCAAATTCGAACTTTTTTAACAATAATTTAAATATAGACAACCTTAATCTGATTTTCGGTCTGATATGAAAAATGTAAAAAACAAATAAGAATATGTTCCATCCAATGCCTCATTTATTCTTTAATCTATCTTCCACCATAACCATTTGCTTCCGATCTACCAAAAATATCCTAGAAATGGTAAACGTCCCCACGCCCTACATTGTACAGTGACCATATATCATCTTGTTTCATCAACCGTCTCTTTTTTCAATCTTACCTTCAAACAGGACAGATGTCCGTTCGCCTGCTTTAAGTACTGCGCGATCACACCGCTCGGCAGCGGACACTGATCGTCTCTGATGTGCACCACGCTAATTAACGCCACCTGTAAGGCATACGACAATAATATTACACTTCGTTCCGCTTGGAAAGATCAAGAGGATACTTTGAAGAGTTGGCTGCGAGATGTCGCGTCGTTGACGCAATTATGTGTTATTCCTAAGTGTGGGAGAGCCATGCTTCGGCGAATGGGCCGGCTCGACCGGAGTGATACCATGGCCTTACGGAAAACCGACGTGAAGCAACGCTTGCGTTGTTTCGTCCTGTGAGTGAGGTTACCGGTGGCCCCCCTTCCCCAATCTCCCCAATTCCCAAATCCCTCACAATCCTCAAACTCCTAATCCCACTTGTAATGCACTTGTAATGTTTCTGGTGTTCCAGGTGTCCATGGGCGACGCCGATTGCTAACCACCAGGTGATCCGTCTGCTCGGTTACCGGTTTATGCCACAAAAAAAATATCACGTGAGCCAGGGCTCATAAACACACACCAGGGTGTGTCTTGAAACAAGTTAAGCTTCTTTAAAGCTAATAATATACTTTTGTTTTCATCTTGGCAAATACCGATAAAGCCCCTTCGCGTTAGTACAAAACTTAACCACCTTTTTCTTTTATTCTTCGAAAAAGTAAAGAAAAATTAAAATTATTTTACAACGAACGGAGAAGATTTAAATAACCCTTACCGTATCATCAGGCCTGAGTTCCCCTGTGTCTCGGAGATCTCTCGCCAAGATCACCACCAGAGGGTAGCAGGACCGAGGAGGTGGCCCCAGCTGGAGTGGCTCCTCCGTTGATAGCCTCAATGTCTTCTCATCGTGGGGGCTGTTTCTGTAAAGATGGAGATGAACATTTAGAATAATTAAAATTGGCATGGATTGATAAGTAGATGACAATATCAACCGCTGCAATGCTGTTCTGTTAAACTAAAGAATAAAAGATAACCATATACCGGGCATCTTTTATTTAACTTATGTTAATATTTTCAAATGATTCAAATCATTTTCAAAGTAGGTGCCTAGTCCACCCACTTCCGAAATCATCATTATAATATCATCATCTGTATAACACTTAAATATAAGTACATTTAATTATAATGTCTAGCGACTCGACCCCGCAGTCAAACCATTGCAACGGTTTTGTGGGGCTTAGATTATAAAATACTTACCTGTGTGATATAAAGATAAATAAATAATAATAAATAATTACCCCTTTTTGTATTCTGCTATGCTACGCTATTTCTGTATTTCAGAACTTGTCCTCGTATTGACTATTTGTCATTCGATTAACGAAAATTAACCTTTTGTTTTGCACCGGCGCGACGCTACAATTTGACATCAAATTTAAGGAACAGCTTCTAACTATCGTTTTTGTAATCAGTATTTGAGTACGGTCCACAATTTATGTGATTTTCCTATAAACGTATGTTAATTTAGTTACCCGCTTTTTTGCTTAAGCCTAGTTCACGGTTAACTCAAATAATTTGTTAAAATGACATTCGGCAATATTAAGGACAATTGTGGAATTATTTTTAAATAAAATTAATGAGCAGACAGTAAGTCATGACTTTAATAAATAAATATAAACATTACTTAATGTCAAAGGGCATTATTATAATAATAAATATTTCCAAAGACTTTAAGGACATCGGAACGGACACTTTGGACAAGTTGAACTTTACTAAAGGACCAACCGGCCATTTGACGGACGTTATTTTTGTTGTTATTGTATTCTTATTTTGGCTTCATGACTTTGTATTAGACATGAAATAAGTGATATTTGTTATATTAACATAACGTTAAGTTTTTAAAACTTTGAGGAAGATGGTGACAGGCAGAGGTGAACATACACAATACCAATTTTTATAAGTGATGTCATTATGAGTACCACATGTAGTAAGTAGTACGTGAGCCCAAACCACTCCAAACGCTGTGCTATGACTAAGATTTATTTTCGAAAAAACAAAATCAGGAACAAATAAAATTAGAGTTCCCATGACTTTATTTCATCATAACATAACATCACGCCTTTTATCCCCGAAGGTGTAGGCAGAGGTGCACATTATGCCACTGTACAATAGGTATAAAACCCACTTTTCACTATTTATGGAATGAGTCCCATGTAATAGGGGGTGAGCCTATTGCCATATAACGGGCACAATCAATTCCAGACTCCGTTCTACTGAGATTTTTTAAAAACCCATGCAGTAACTTTGCCCGACCCGGGAATCGAACCCGAGACCCCTTGCCCGGCAGTCGCACTTGCGACCACTCGGCCAACGAGGCAATATTTTATTTCAGCAACCAAATAATCATACCTCTGGACAATCACTGTTTTAATACAAACACAATTTTCAGAGCTTATTCCCGTTAGAAAGAATAGAGTAAAAAGCAGTACATCTTCAGTGTAATAGTGTATATTCAAGCGATACCAATCTATCTAAGTCGTGGGAACAAACCAGGTGATAGTACTGACCGACTACTTAATTATGAAACTGGTCGTTTCGTTCGTATTGCCCATCGATTGAGGTCACCAACTCACCGAGGAGGTTTCATACAATGGAAACTTCTGGAAGATCTGTCTATAATGGCGTCTTTTGGGACAAAAGATCTAATTAGGATCGTTTTTTAGAGTAATTAGTTCATTATTAGATCGTAATTTGTGCTATTTCTCTGTCATCTTAATATATTTCTGTTGTTTAATGCATAATAGCCGATAATTGAGATAATTGTGAAGGTTTATACGGTTTGTTTATCTCATTGTTAATCTTGAGGAGAGCAGATATTTATCTCCGCGGCAGAATTGTAACGCTGCAAGGTCAAAAACTGAATTTGTTAAAAGAAGACAGACGACTCAGACTGAATCGAGAGTAATGTTACTAAACTTAGACGTTTAATAACCTAACTTCCTCTTCTTCACCCTTTTCAGTGTAGGCCTACTTCAACTTCTCGTAGAAAAGGATTCTTTGTGTGTTGTACCCTATGCATCTAATTCCCAGCACATGTGTTCATCCCCTGTGGGCTACATATTCTCTCTACGTCTATCATTGCCATATAATATAAATCCAGTCTTTCAGAAAAGCTACGTGTCCTTTTATTTCTCCTAATTCTACGTTTAGCATTCACTTATAAGACAACTAGATAATTATATCCACGTCTACTATATACTAACGACATTGACAAACTAATAACAAAGCAAGACATCTCTACAACTTAACACAGAGGACTCAATGAATGAAGCAGGTACAGGCATGCCTTTATCCTCACGCCACGATCATCGATGAACGTGCCAAGTATTTCAATAGCTTTAGAAGCCTTGATACGATCGTGAGTGATTTAGAGAAGGTCCAATGTCGATAACAGGATGTATAGATGACTTTAATATAGACCTGATGGTTGGTGATGATGGATAGCCTTATTTGGTCAAGGTTTATTATAGTTTCGAGTAAAAAGTTTAGACAGAAAAGTATTATATCCAAGAGGAGCTACATTCAGCTACATACAGGAGCTACATTGATGACGAGGATCACGATGATCTTTCTAAAAATAACAACAAAATGTTTCGCAATAGTTTTCTAATAAAACCTTAAGTTAGCCTCATTTCTATGCAAGTTTGTACCTCATTTCGACCATCACTCAAAAAGCAAACCCCGAAAGCCAATTAAATCACCGCATACCAAACACAGATCTCGTGATCCCGACTCACTGCGAGATCACAGACCGATGTAATTGCATCAATATATGCAGAGTGTTGCAACGAGTCACGGTCGCCGGTACAATGACAGCCTGACATTCATTTAAAACGTGACCCGCATGAGATACGTTCAGTTTCAAATGCGTTAGCCGACTTAGTGGTATAGAATAACAAACGGAATTTATTTGCAACTAGCTGTGCCCACGATTTCGGCCGCGCGGAATAGTGATTCACAGCTTCTCCCCCGTAGGTGATGGCGTGATAATATGTAACATATATGTTGACCCGAGCTGTTAGTAATATTCATGCAAAACTTGAAGTAAATCCATACAGTACTTTTTGACTTTAACCCGGACATACATAAACACAAACAGACAAAAATTCTAGAAAACCATATCTTTGGCTTCGATATCGTTTGTAGATCACGCCTCAACCATTCTTTTAAAAAAATATTTAATGTATGTATAGTTTTCACTTTCTTCAGATTTTATTAGTATAGATTATAGGCATAGATATGGTGACAGCAGAGTAGAATACATTAAAAGGGGATCATTTTGGCTCCATACACTTTTGAACCTTTTCTGAAAGTCTGGCCCTCCCTCCCACTTCCCCAGGACGAGAGGAGTCGTTTCAAAAGATATTACAACAAAAAGAAAATAAATCTATACCGGAAACTTTCGCATTACAATGACAATGTCAGCTACTCTTTATTCTAGCATTTTTGGCCCATTTTTCGCAATTCTTCCTTGGTACAGTAGGATCGCCTACCACAAGCATACTCTTGCTTAAAAGGTTTTTTTCTTAATATTTTGTTGGTATGTACATGTCATAATAGTTGATGAAATAAATTATTTTTATTTCTAATGAATTCCTAGCATCTTTAGAAAGCAATAAATGTATGAAAATGATGAATCTTCGAACTCGTATAACGTCTTCATCTTGGATCCTACAACTTTTACGCCATATTAACTTTTGTTCCAAATGGCTAGATCTAACAATACGCCTCTTTTTTGTGTTAGCACTTTCAGTAAAGGCCGAAAATGATCTCCTTTGCCATAATTCTTCTCGCGGATGTGATGACAGCCGACTGAAGGACTATACAGAAGCCGCAGCAGCGCTCTCTGATAAACCTGATCCTTTACGAGCTTTAACATGCGAAAATATTAACCTCTTTTATTTATAGGACATCACCTTAATACTGTAGTGGACTGTCATGGGCTTTTGATTTGTGAATAGAGAAGTTAAGGGTATAATGCATAATTTTCTGGCCTATCAAGTAATCAATTGAATATGATCAGCAGCCTGCAGCCAATATGATGCCCAATTTTTATTAATATCAACTCCTTTTTTCACAATATTTTAAACTAAATTTTACCCGCGGCTTTGCCCACATATTCCTGTTTTCCTATTACCTAAGTCAGCCCATACCCTGTTTGTATTTCAGCGTGATTGACGGACAAACATCCAAATAAAGAAACTTTTATAATATTAATGTGATGGTCATGGAACATTTTCTATGTAGTATGGAATGAATGTGTATGTTTTGAATCAATTTTATTATTCTTCCAATCTTGAAGTCAATCTGTGCAAATATCACGCTAAGTCAAACCAACTGCTGTTGTCTGCGAAAACAATCTTATTGTGTCTGATGTATGTTAATATGTGTAAAAATTATCTGGTCACGTGCTTCTATGATAATCAAGTGCGCGTTATTTATTGTATGTCGTTTTGTTAAGGAGGATTATCAATAACAAGCTAATTTATCGAAATTTAATGCTTAATACTTAGCTCTTAGAATTACAGCCAGATGTTACTTATTAACTTTGAATTCTTTATTTTCGATACATTGATTAAAATTGGTGCCTTTCTTTTTTCTGGCGGCAGTCGATGATTTATGGAAAATATTAGTACCGGGAAAATTATCCAAATTTATTTTATCACCTTTAAACTTTAAACTGTCACCGGTGACCGCAACCTATTGCTCTTTAATTGTCTGTAATGACGGTACTCAACGAGTTAAAGTATGCTCCTTTAGAGACGATACACTTGCGCCGACGAATAATCTATTCATTAAAACATTTTTTAAACGTTGCTTCCAGAATTGAGTTTAGTTCTCGCCGCGAATTCTCCTGTACGTCTTCTATCGATTGAAAACGGGTGCCACTCAAATTACCAAATTTGAGTTTAGGAAAAAGAAAAAAGTCAGCAGGAACCATATCTGGTGAATATGGTGGTTGCTGGATGGTATTTGTTGAGTGTTTGGTCAAAAATTCGTTCACCTTGATGCCACCAATGATAGCATTGTGCGAAGGCGCTTTCTCGTGGTGCAAAATCCAAGAATTTTCTTTCCACAAATCTGGCCTTTTTCGTCGAATTTGCTCTCTTCAACGCCGCATAAAGCTCAAATAATATTCTTTATTTACCGTTAGACCTTCCGGTAAGAATTCAGAGTGCACAACAGCGCGATAGTCAAAGAAAACAGTCAACATGACTTTGAGTTTTGATCGACTTTGGCGTGGTTTTTTCGGTTTCGGTTCAGTTGGAAGGCGCCACTCCGAAGCTTGTCGACTAGTTTGCATGCCAAACTCATAAACCCACGGGTCCAAACTGACTCGTTCTAGCATATCCTCAGCGACTTTCATGCGATTGAGATTTTGGAGAAAATTTAGATCTTTTGGAACTAGTCGAGCAGCAACATGTTTCATACCCTTTAATGTATAGTATAGATAAGTTAAAATGGACTCGTGAGATACAGAAAGTTCGGCGGCTATCTCTCTCAGAGTTGAATGGGAATTTTCAGTCACTATTTCCTTCACTTTTGCGATGTTAACTACAGTTGCAGACCAGAGCGAGGCAAATCTTCCATCACATCTCGACCGCTTTTGAACGCTTTGAACCACTTATAAGCACGAGTTTTTGATAAAGTCGATTCACCGTAAGCTTTTTGTAACATTTTTAGTGATACCGAACACGAAATTCCATTGGCGATGCAAAATTTAAGACAAACTCTTTGATCGATATTTGTGTCCATTATGAAATTCACAATATACATTATATATCATATTTCTGAAACCAGCGCTGTATTTAATATAAATAACACTTGCAACTCAAACTCCGCGCCAAAATGGAAAACAGTTGTGCCAATCTAACAAATACATAAAAACAAAAATTTGAATTTGGAACCATAAACAAATCATCCATTCCCGATACTTTTTTTGAGTGATATGCGCATCACAAAGTACCTATTTACTTAGTTCTGAAAATAAAAATAGAATAAGATCATTATAAATGAAAATACCCGCCTATTGGGTTTTTTCCCACATAAAAACTGGGTTCTTTCCCAAATGGGAAAAAACCCAGGTTTTTTCCCAAATGGGAAAAAACCCAGGTTTTTTCCCTTTGGTTTTTTTCCCAGTGCCCATCTCTAGTCTTAGTGCAGGCAAATAACATTGTGAGGACAATTGTACGTATTTACGATATGTTTTTGTATTTCGAATTTTTTTAATTATAAATAAATTTATAGTCTAATAAAAATTTATAGTCTATTATAGTACTTTTGAAACATCAACAAATACAAAATAAATAATAATCTGTCAGTCAGTCTGTCAGTGAAGCTAGGTGCTCATCCAAAATGTAGATTCGAATGGAGAAGAACGAGCATGAAACTCCGATCGTTACTCTTTTAAAAAATGTCCGTCTCTTAATTGTCCGACATGGCATCCAATGTGTAGATTCTGGTGATTAATTTCTGTTGTTAGTGGTCGCTTAGCATTTCACTCTGGGTTCGATCTGGCTCAGAAAAGGTCATTTTGGAAAACTATTATTTAAAATATTAGTACATATATTATATTATACATATATACCTCTAATATATCATAAAGCTGTTGATATACCTAATGAAGCTGAAGCTGTTGAAGCTGTTGGTATACCTATTTAAATAAATAAATAATCTATTGTAGGTTGTATTGTAGGTAATTTTATTGTCTTTTTTTTATTGTACACTTAACTACCCCTTATCTGGTTTCTTACAAATATTTCCATCCAAAGGTGGTCTGGAAGAAATCACCATTGTGTGATAAGACCGCCCATTGTACGCATATTTACTTGAATTGTTTGTTTTAAGCTACTTAAATGTGTACAATAAAGTATATATAAATAAATAAAATCAAAAACATCATTATTTAAGTATACCAACGGGTTTGCACTACTAAACCCCGTCAAACAGTAGGAAAAGAAGGCATTTACCTCTATATTATACATATTTAATTAAAACAATTCGTCAATACAAAATTATTACTCTACTGTTATTGTCAAAATTGGCGTTGGACCGGTCATGTGACGAGAGACAACAAGGAAAAATGGTGCAAGTTAGTAACTGATTGGTATCCAAGAGACGATAAACGCAGCAGAGGAAAACAGTTAAAACGATGGGAGGACGAAATAAGACTGAAAACGAGCCTCAACTGGAGAAGAGTGGTCCGCGACAGAATTTAATGGAGACAGCTAGAGGAGGCCTTTGCCAAAAGACATACTGAATTAAGAGATATAAGTACTGTAACATTTTAATAACAACTCCTAATGTAAAAATAATTCAGAGTTGCTTTATTATTGTTATAATTTATGAACACAAACTATGACGTCACATTTCACAAAACAGTTTTAGACATCAAAGAGTAGCTACGGTTTAAACTTGACTTACTGTTTGCCATATCCATAAAAGGTCAAGGGTAAATGTATTCCAAGACTTCAACTTAGATTAACCTTTTCATAGTTCACTGATTACGAACAGTTCACATTTAGAGGTAGAGTTTGAACAATGTTGAAGTAGATTTCCTCTTACACATGGTGATGTCGATTAACTTCGTGAGGAAACCTGGACTTAC